>JAQNBH010000013.1:934372-1534372 GCA_028752905.1 Cladorhizidae sp. MBARI D1340-BT2
GACAGGCTAATAGTAGATATAATATCCCAGACAGGCTAATAGTAGATATAATACCTCAGACAGACTAATAGTAGATATAATATACCTCAGACAGGCTAATAGTAGATATAATACCTCAGACAGGCTAATAGTAGATATAATACCTCAGACAGGCTAATAGTAGATATAATACCTCAGACAGGCTAATAGTAGATATAATACCTCAGACAGGCTAATAGTAGATATTATACCTCAGACAGGCTAATAGTAGATATAATACCTCAGACAGGCTAATAGTAGATATAATACCTCAGACAGGCTAATAGTAGATATAATACCCCAGACAGGCTAAAAGTAGATATAATACCTCAGACAGGCTAATAGTAGATATAATACCCAGACAGGCTAATAGTAGATATAATACCTCAGACATGCTAATAGTAGATACAATACCTCAGACAGGCTAATAGTAGATATTATACCTCAGACAGGCTAATAGTAGATATAATACCTCAGACAGGCTAATTGTAGATATAATACCTCAGACAGGCTAATAGTAGATATAATACCTCAGACAGGCTAATAGTAGATATAATACCTCAGACAGGCTAATAGTAGATATAATACCTCAGACAGGCTAATAGTAGATATAATACCCCAGACAGGCTAATAGTAGATATTATACCCCAGACAGACTTATAGTAGATATAATACCTCAGACAGGCTAATAGTAGATATAATACCTCAGACAGACTAATAGTAGATATAATACCTCAGACAGGCTAATAGTAGATATAATACCTCAGACAGACTAATAGTAGATATAATACCCCAGACAGGCTAATAGTAGATATAATACCTCAGACAGGCTAATAGTAGATATAATACCTCAGACAGGCTAATAGTAGATATAATACCTCAGACAGACTAATAGTAGATATAATACCTCAGACAGGCTAATAGTAGATATAATACCTCAGACAGGCTAATAGTAGATATTATACCTCAGACAGGCTAATAGTAGATATAATACCTCAGACAGGCTAATAGTAGATATAATACCTCAGACAGGCTAATAGTAGATATAATACCCCAGACAGGCTAATAGTAGATATAATACCTCAGACAGGCTAATAGTAGATATAATACCTCAGACAGACTTATAGTAGATATAATACATCAGACAGGCTAATAGTAGATATAATACCTCAGACAGACTAATAGTAGATATAATACCTCAGACAGGCTAATAGTAGATATAATACCTCAGACAGACTAATAGTAGATATAATACCCCAGACAGGCTAATAGTAGATATAATACCTCAGACAGGCTAATAGTAGATATAATACCTCAGACAGACTAATAGTAGATATAATACCTCAGACAGGCTAATAGTAGATATAATACCTCAGACAGACTAATAGTAGATATAATACCCCAGACAGGCTAATAGTGGCTAATAGTAGATATAATACCTCAGACAGGCTAATAGTAGATATAATACCTCAGACAGACTAATAGTAGATATAATACCTCAGACAGGCTAATAGTAGATATAATACCTCAGACAGGCTAATAGTAGATATAATACCTCAGACAGGCTAATAGTAGATATTATACCTCAGACAGGCTAATAGTAGATATAATACCTCAGACAGGCTAATAGTAGATATAATACCCCAGACAGGCTAATAGTAGATATAATACCCAGACAGGCTAATAGTAGATATAATACCTCAGACAGGCTAATAGTAGATATAATACCTCAGACAGGCTAATAGTAGATATAATACCTCAGACATGCTAATAGTAGATACAATACCTCAGACAGGCTAATAGTAGATATTATACCTCAGACAGACTAATAGTAGATATAATACCTCAGACAGGCTAATAGTAGATATAATACCTCAGACAGGCTAATAGTAGATATTATACCTCAGACAGGCTAATAGTAGATATAATACCTCAGACAGGCTAATAGTAGATATAATACCTCAGACAGGCTAATAGTAGATATAATACCCAGACAGGCTAATAGTAGATATAATACCTCAGACAGGCTAATAGTAGATATAATACCTCAGACAGACTTATAGTAGATATAATACCTCAGACAGGCTAATAGTAGATATAATACCTCAGACAGACTAATAGTAGATATAATACCCCAGACAGGCTAATAGTAGATATAATACCTCAGACAGGCTAATAGTAGATATAATACCTCAGACAGACTAATAGTAGATATAATACCTCAGACAGGCTAATAGTAGATATAATACCTCAGACAGACTAATAGTAGATATAATACCCCAGACAGGCTAATAGTGGCTAATAGTAGATATAATACCTCAGACAGGGCTAATAGTAGATATAATACCTCAGACAGGCTAATAGTAGATATTATACCTCAGACAGGCTAATAGTAGATATAATACCTCAGACAGGCTAATAGTAGATATAATACCTCAGACAGGCTAATAGTAGATATAATACCTCAGACAGGCTAATAGTAGATATAATACCCCAGACAAGCTAATAGTAGATATAATACCTCAGTCAGGCTAATAGTAGATATAATACCTCAGACATGCTAATAGTAGATATAATACCTCAGACAGGCTAATAGTAGATATAATACCTCAGACAGGCTAATAGTAGATATTATACCTCAGACAGGCTAATAGTAGATATAATACCTCAGACAGGCTAATAGTAGATATAATACCTCAGACAGGCTAATAGTAGATATAATACCCAAGATAGGCTAATAGTAGATATAATACCCCAGACAGGCTAATAGTAGATATAATACCTCAGACAGGCTAATAGTAGATATAATACCGCAGACAGGCTAATAGTAGATATAATACCTCAGACAGGCAAATAGTAGATATAATACCTCAGACAGGCTAATAGTAGATATAATATCCCAGACAGGCTAATAGTAGATATAATACCTCAGACAGACTAATAGTAGATATAATATACCTCAGACAGGCTAATAGTAGATATAATACCTCAGACAGGCTAATAGTAGATATAATACCTCAGACAGGCTAATAGTAGATATAATACCTCAGACAGGCTAATAGTAGATATAATACCTCAGACAGGCTAATAGTAGATATTATACCTCAGACAGGCTAATATTAGATATAATACCTCAGACAGGCTAATAGTAGATATAATACCTCAGACAGGCTAATAGTAGATATAATACCCCAGACAGGCTAAAAGTAGATATAATACCTCAGACAGGCTAATAGTAGATATAATACCCAGACAGGCTAATAGTAGATATAATACCTCAGACATGCTAATAGTAGCTACAATACCTCAGACAGGCTAATAGTAGATATTATACCTCAGACAGGCTAATAGTAGATATAATACCTCAGACAGGCTAATTGTAGATATAATACCTCAGACAGGCTAATAGTAGATATAATACCTCAGACAGGCTAATAGTAGATATAATACCTCAGACAGGCTAATAGTAGATATAATACCTCAGACAGGCTAATAGTAGATATAATACCCCAGACAGGCTAATAGTAGATATTATACCCCAGACAGACTTATAGTAGATATAATACCTCAGACAGGCTAATAGTAGATATAATACCTCAGACAGACTAATAGTAGATATAATACCTCAGACAGGCTAATAGTAGATATAATACCTCAGACAGACTAATAGTAGATATAATACCCCAGACAGGCTAATAGTAGATATAATACCTCAGACAGGCTAATAGTAGATATAATACCTCAGACAGGCTAATAGTAGATATAATACCTCAGACAGACTAATAATATAATACCTCAGACAGGCTAATAGTAGATATAATACCTCAGACAGGCTAATAGTAGATATAATACCTCAGACAGGCTAATAGTAGATATAATACCCCAGACAGGCTAATAGTAGATATTATACCCCAGACAGACTTATAGTAGATATAATACCTCAGACAGGCTAATAGTAGATATAATACCTCAGACAGACTAATAGTAGATATAATACCTCAGACAGGCTAATAGTAGATATAATACCTCAGACAGACTAATAGTAGATATAATACCCAGACAGGCTAATAGTAGATATAATACCTCAGACAGGCTAATAGTAGATATAATACCTCAGACAGGCTAATAGTAGATATAATACCTCAGACAGACTAATAGTAGATATAATACCTCAGACAGGCTAATAGTAGATATAATACCTCAGACAGGCTAATAGTAGATATTATACCTCAGACAGGCTAATAGTAGATATAATACCTCAGACAGGCTAATAGTAGATATAATACCTCAGACAGGCTAATAGTAGATATAATACCCCAGACAGGCTAATAGTAGATATAATACCTCAGACAGGCTAATAGTAGATATAATACCTCAGACAGACTTATAGTAGATATAATACATCAGACAGGCTAATAGTAGATATAATACCTCAGACAGACTAATAGTAGATATAATACCTCAGACAGGCTAATAGTAGATATAATACCTCAGACAGACTAATAGTAGATATAATACCCCAGACAGGCTAATAGTAGATATAATACCTCAGACAGGCTAATAGTAGATATAATACCTCAGACAGACTAATAGTAGATATAATACCTCAGACAGGCTAATAGTAGATATAATACCTCAGACAGACTAATAGTAGATATAATACCCCAGACAGGCTAATAGTGGCTAATAGTAGATATAATACCTCAGACAGGCTAATAGTAGATATAATACCTCAGACAGACTAATAGTAGATATAATACCTCAGACAGGCTAATAGTAGATATAATACCTCAGACAGGCTAATAGTAGATATAATACCTCAGACAGGCTAATAGTAGATATTATACCTCAGACAGGCTAATAGTAGATATAATACCTCAGACAGGCTAATAGTAGATATAATACCCCAGACAGGCTAATAGTAGATATAATACCCAGACAGGCTAATAGTAGATATAATACCTCAGACAGGCTAATAGTAGATATAATACCTCAGACAGGCTAATAGTAGATATAATACCTCAGACATGCTAATAGTAGATACAATACCTCAGACAGGCTAATAGTAGATATTATACCTCAGACAGACTAATAGTAGATATAATACCTCAGACAGGCTAATAGTAGATATAATACCTCAGACAGGCTAATAGTAGATATTATACCTCAGACAGGCTAATAGTAGATATAATACCTCAGACAGGCTAATAGTAGATATAATACCTCAGACAGGCTAATAGTAGATATAATACCCAGACAGGCTAATAGTAGATATAATACCTCAGACAGGCTAATAGTAGATATAATACCTCAGACAGACTTATAGTAGATATAATACCTCAGACAGGCTAATAGTAGATATAATACCTCAGACAGACTAATAGTAGATATAATACCCAGACAGGCTAATAGTAGATATAATACCTCAGACAGGCTAATAGTAGATATAATACCTCAGACAGACTAATAGTAGATATAATACCTCAGACAGGCTAATAGTAGATATAATACCTCAGACAGACTAATAGTAGATATAATACCCCAGACAGGCTAATAGTGGCTAATAGTAGATATAATACCTCAGACAGGCTAATAGTAGATATAATACCTCAGACAGGCTAATAGTAGATATTATACCTCAGACAGGCTAATAGTAGATATAATACCTCAGACAGGCTAATAGTAGATATAATACCTCAGACAGGCTAATAGTAGATATAATACCTCAGACAGGCTAATAGTAGATATAATACCCCAGACAAGCTAATAGTAGATATAATACCTCAGTCAGGCTAATAGTAGATATAATACCTCAGACATGCTAATAGTAGATATAATACCTCAGACAGGCTAATAGTAGATATAATACCTCAGACAGGCTAATAGTAGATATTATACCTCAGACAGGCTAATAGTAGATATAATACCTCAGACAGGCTAATAGTAGATATAATACCTCAGACAGGCTAATAGTAGATATAATACCCAAGATAGGCTAATAGTAGATATAATACCCCAGACAGGCTAATAGTAGATATAATACCTCAGACAGGCTAATAGTAGATATAATACCGCAGACAGGCTAATAGTAGATATAATACCTCAGACAGGCAAATAGTAGATATAATACCTCAGACAGGCTAATAGTAGATATAATATCCCAGACAGGCTAATAGTAGATATAATACCTCAGACAGACTAATAGTAGATATAATATACCTCAGACAGGCTAATAGTAGATATAATACCTCAGACAGGCTAATAGTAGATATAATACCTCAGACAGGCTAATAGTAGATATAATACCTCAGACAGGCTAATAGTAGATATAATACCTCAGACAGGCTAATAGTAGATATTATACCTCAGACAGGCTAATATTAGATATAATACCTCAGACAGGCTAATAGTAGATATAATACCTCAGACAGGCTAATAGTAGATATAATACCCCAGACAGGCTAAAAGTAGATATAATACCTCAGACAGGCTAATAGTAGATATAATACCCCAGACAGGCTAATAGTAGATATAATACCTCAGACATGCTAATAGTAGCTACAATACCTCAGACAGGCTAATAGTAGATATTATACCTCAGACAGGCTAATAGTAGATATAATACCTCAGACAGGCTAATTGTAGATATAATACCTCAGACAGGCTAATAGTAGATATAATACCTCAGACAGGCTAATAGTAGATATAATACCTCAGACAGGCTAATAGTAGATATAATACCTCAGACAGGCTAATAGTAGATATAATACCCCAGACAGGCTAATAGTAGATATTATACCCCAGACAGACTTATAGTAGATATAATACCTCAGACAGGCTAATAGTAGATATAATACCTCAGACAGACTAATAGTAGATATAATACCTCAGACAGGCTAATAGTAGATATAATACCTCAGACAGACTAATAGTAGATATAATACCCCAGACAGGCTAATAGTAGATATAATACCTCAGACAGGCTAATAGTAGATATAATACCTCAGACAGGCTAATAGTAGATATAATACCTCAGACAGACTAATAATATAATACCTCAGACAGGCTAATAGTAGATATAATACCTCAGACAGGCTAATAGTAGATATTATACCTCAGACAGGCTAATAGTAGATATAATACCTCAGACAGGCTAATAGTAGATATAATACCTCAGACAGGCTAATAGTAGATATAATACCCCAGACAGGCTAATAGTAGATATAATACCTCAGACAGGCTAATAGTAGATATAATACCTCAGACAGGCTAATAGTAGATATAATACCTCAGACAGACTAATAGTAGATATAATACCCCAGACAGGCTAATAGTAGATATAATACCTCAGACAGGCTAATAGTAGATATAATACCTCAGACAGACTAATAGTAGATATAATACCTCAGACAGGCTAATAGTAGATATAATACCTCAGACAGACTAATAGTAGATATAATACCCCAGACAGGCTAATAGTGGCTAATAGTAGATATAATACCTCAGACAGGCTAATAGTAGATATAATACCTCAGACAGGCTAATAGTAGATATAATACCTCAGACAGGCTAATAGTAGATATTATACCTCAGACAGGCTAATAGTAGATATAATACCTCAGACAGGCTAATAGTAGATATAATACCCCAGACAGGCTAATAGTAGATATAATACCCCAGACAGGCTAATAGTAGATATAATACCTCAGACAGGCTAATAGTAGATATAATACCTCAGACAGGCTAATAGTAGATATAATACCTCAGACATGCTAATAGTAGATACAATACCTCAGACAGGCTAATAGTAGATATTATACCTCAGACAGGCTAATAGTAGATATAATACCTCAGACAGGCTAATTGTAGATATAATACCTCAGACAGGCTAATAGTAGATATAATACCCCAGACAGGCTAATAGTAGATATTATACCCCAGACAGACTTATAGTAGATATAATACCTCAGACAGGCTAATAGTAGATATAATACCTCAGACAGACTAATAGTAGATATAATACCTCAGACAGACTAATAGTAGATATAATACCCCAGACAGGCTAATAGTAGATATAATACCTCAGACAGGCTAATAGTAGATATAATACCTCAGACAGGCTAATAGTAGATATAATACCTCAGACAGACTAATAGTAGATATAATACCTCAGACAGGCTAATAGTAGATATAATACCTCAGACAGGCTAATAGTAGATATTATACCTCAGACAGGCTAATAGTAGATATAATACCTCAGACAGGCTAATAGTAGATATAATACCTCAGACAGGCTAATAGTAGATATAATACCCCAGACAGGCTAATAGTAGATATAATACCTCAGGCTAATAGTAGATATAATACCTCAGACAGACTTATAGTAGATATAATACCTCAGACAGGCTAATAGTAGATATAATACCCCAGACAGGCTAATAGTAGATATAATACCTCAGACAGGCTAATAGTAGATATAATACCTCAGACAGACTAATAGTAGATATAATACCTCAGACAGGCTAATAGTAGATATAATACCTCAGACAGACTAATAGTAGATATAATACCCCAGACAGGCTAATAGTAGATATAATACCTCAGACAGACTAATAGTAGATATAATACCTCAGACAGGCTAATAGTAGATATAATACCTCAGACAGACTAATAGTAGATATAATACCCCAGACAGGCTAATAGTGGCTAATAGTAGATATAATACCTCAGACAGGCTAATAGTAGATATAATACCTCAGACAGGCTAATAGTAGATATTATACCTCAGACAGGCTAATAGTAGATATAATACCTCAGACAGGCTAATAGTAGATATAATATCCCAGACAGGCTAATAGTAGATATAATACCTCAGACAGACTAATAGTAGATATAATATACCTCAGACAGGCTAATAGTAGATATAATACCTCAGACAGGCTAATAGTAGATATAATACCTCAGACAGGCTAATAGTAGATATAATACCTCAGACAGGCTAATAGTAGATATAATACCTCAGACAGGCTAATAGTAGATATTATACCTCAGACAGGCTAATAGTAGATATAATACCTCAGACAGGCTAATAGTAGATATAATACCTCAGACAGGCTAATAGTAGATATAATACCCCAGACAGGCTAAAAGTAGATATAATACCTCAGACAGGCTAATAGTAGATATAATACCCCAGACAGGCTAATAGTAGATATAATACCTCAGACATGCTAATAGTAGATACAATACCTCAGACAGGCTAATAGTAGATATTATACCTCAGACAGGCTAATAGTAGATATAATACCTCAGACAGGCTAATTGTAGATATAATACCTCAGACAGGCTAATAGTAGATATAATACCTCAGACAGGCTAATAGTAGATATAATACCTCAGACAGGCTAATAGTAGATATAATACCTCAGACAGGCTAATAGTAGATATAATACCCCAGACAGGCTAATAGTAGATATTATACCCCAGACAGACTTATAGTAGATATAATACCTCAGACAGGCTAATAGTAGATATAATACCTCAGACAGACTAATAGTAGATATAATACCTCAGACAGGCTAATAGTAGATATAATACCTCAGACAGACTAATAGTAGATATAATACCCCAGACAGGCTAATAGTAGATATAATACCTCAGACAGGCTAATAGTAGATATAATACCTCAGACAGGCTAATAGTAGATATAATACCTCAGACAGACTAATAGTAGATATAATACCTCAGACAGGCTAATAGTAGATATAATACCTCAGACAGGCTAATAGTAGATATTATACCTCAGACAGGCTAATAGTAGATATAATACCTCAGACAGGCTAATAGTAGATATAATACCTCAGACAGGCTAATAGTAGATATAATACCCCAGACAGGCTAATAGTAGATATAATACCTCAGACAGGCTAATAGTAGATATAATACCTCAGACAGACTTATAGTAGATATAATACATCAGACAGGCTAATAGTAGATATAATACCTCAGACAGACTAATAGTAGATATAATACCTCAGACAGGCTAATAGTAGATATAATACCTCAGACAGACTAATAGTAGATATAATACCCCAGACAGGCTAATAGTAGATATAATACCTCAGACAGGCTAATAGTAGATATAATACCTCAGACAGACTAATAGTAGATATAATACCTCAGACAGGCTAATAGTAGATATAATACCTCAGACAGACTAATAGTAGATATAATACCCCAGACAGGCTAATAGTGGCTAATAGTAGATATAATACCTCAGACAGGCTAATAGTAGATATAATACCTCAGACAGACTAATAGTAGATATAATACCTCAGACAGGCTAATAGTAGATATAATACCTCAGACAGGCTAATAGTAGATATAATACCTCAGACAGGCTAATAGTAGATATTATACCTCAGACAGGCTAATAGTAGATATAATACCTCAGACAGGCTAATAGTAGATATAATACCCCAGACAGGCTAATAGTAGATATAATACCCCAGACAGGCTAATAGTAGATATAATACCTCAGACAGGCTAATAGTAGATATAATACCTCAGACAGGCTAATAGTAGATATAATACCTCAGACATGCTAATAGTAGATACAATACCTCAGACAGGCTAATAGTAGATATTATACCTCAGACAGACTAATAGTAGATATAATACCTCAGACAGGCTAATAGTAGATATAATACCTCAGACAGGCTAATAGTAGATATTATACCTCAGACAGGCTAATAGTAGATATAATACCTCAGACAGGCTAATAGTAGATATAATACCTCAGACAGGCTAATAGTAGATATAATACCCCAGACAGGCTAATAGTAGATATAATACCTCAGACAGGCTAATAGTAGATATAATACCTCAGACAGACTTATAGTAGATATAATACCTCAGACAGGCTAATAGTAGATATAATACCTCAGACAGACTAATAGTAGATATAATACCCCAGACAGGCTAATAGTAGATATAATACCTCAGACAGGCTAATAGTAGATATAATACCTCAGACAGACTAATAGTAGATATAATACCTCAGACAGGCTAATAGTAGATATAATACCTCAGACAGACTAATAGTAGATATAATACCCCAGACAGGCTAATAGTGGCTAATAGTAGATATAATACCTCAGACAGGCTAATAGTAGATATAATACCTCAGACAGGCTAATAGTAGATATTATACCTCAGACAGGCTAATAGTAGATATAATACCTCAGACAGGCTAATAGTAGATATAATACCTCAGACAGGCTAATAGTAGATATAATACCTCAGACAGGCTAATAGTAGATATAATACCCCAGACAAGCTAATAGTAGATATAATACCTCAGTCAGGCTAATAGTAGATATAATACCTCAGACATGCTAATAGTAGATATAATACCTCAGACAGGCTAATAGTAGATATAATACCTCAGACAGGCTAATAGTAGATATTATACCTCAGACAGGCTAATAGTAGATATAATACCTCAGACAGGCTAATAGTAGATATAATACCTCAGACAGGCTAATAGTAGATATAATACCCAAGACAGGCTAATAGTAGATATAATACCCCAGACAGGCTAATAGTAGATATAATACCTCAGACAGGCTAATAGTAGATATAATACCGCAGACAGGCTAATAGTAGATATAATACCTCAGACAGGCAAATAGTAGATATAATACCTCAGACAGGCTAATAGTAGATATAATATCCCAGACAGGCTAATAGTAGATATAATACCTCAGACAGACTAATAGTAGATATAATATACCTCAGACAGGCTAATAGTAGATATAATACCTCAGACAGGCTAATAGTAGATATAATACCTCAGACAGGCTAATAGTAGATATAATACCTCAGACAGGCTAATAGTAGATATAATACCTCAGACAGGCTAATAGTAGATATTATACCTCAGACAGGCTAATATTAGATATAATACCTCAGACAGGCTAATAGTAGATATAATACCTCAGACAGGCTAATAGTAGATATAATACCCCAGACAGGCTAAAAGTAGATATAATACCTCAGACAGGCTAATAGTAGATATAATACCCCAGACAGGCTAATAGTAGATATAATACCTCAGACATGCTAATAGTAGCTACAATACCTCAGACAGGCTAATAGTAGATATTATACCTCAGACAGGCTAATAGTAGATATAATACCTCAGACAGGCTAATTGTAGATATAATACCTCAGACAGGCTAATAGTAGATATAATACCTCAGACAGGCTAATAGTAGATATAATACCTCAGACAGGCTAATAGTAGATATAATACCTCAGACAGGCTAATAGTAGATATAATACCCCAGACAGGCTAATAGTAGATATTATACCCCAGACAGACTTATAGTAGATATAATACCTCAGACAGGCTAATAGTAGATATAATACCTCAGACAGACTAATAGTAGATATAATACCTCAGACAGGCTAATAGTAGATATAATACCTCAGACAGACTAATAGTAGATATAATACCCCAGACAGGCTAATAGTAGATATAATACCTCAGACAGGCTAATAGTAGATATAATACCTCAGACAGGCTAATAGTAGATATAATACCTCAGACAGACTAATAATATAATACCTCAGACAGGCTAATAGTAGATATAATACCTCAGACAGGCTAATAGTAGATATTATACCTCAGACAGGCTAATAGTAGATATAATACCTCAGACAGGCTAATAGTAGATATAATACCTCAGACAGGCTAATAGTAGATATAATACCCCAGACAGGCTAATAGTAGATATAATACCTCAGACAGGCTAATAGTAGATATAATACCTCAGACAGGCTAATAGTAGATATAATACCTCAGACAGACTAATAGTAGATATAATACCCCAGACAGGCTAATAGTAGATATAATACCTCAGACAGGCTAATAGTAGATATAATACCTCAGACAGACTAATAGTAGATATAATACCTCAGACAGGCTAATAGTAGATATAATACCTCAGACAGACTAATAGTAGATATAATACCCCAGACAGGCTAATAGTGGCTAATAGTAGATATAATACCTCAGACAGGCTAATAGTAGATATAATACCTCAGACAGGCTAATAGTAGATATAATACCTCAGACAGGCTAATAGTAGATATTATACCTCAGACAGGCTAATAGTAGATATAATACCTCAGACAGGCTAATAGTAGATATAATACCCCAGACAGGCTAATAGTAGATATAATACCCCAGACAGGCTAATAGTAGATATAATACCTCAGACAGGCTAATAGTAGATATAATACCTCAGACAGGCTAATAGTAGATATAATACCTCAGACATGCTAATAGTAGATACAATACCTCAGACAGGCTAATAGTAGATATTATACCTCAGACAGGCTAATAGTAGATATAATACCTCAGACAGGCTAATTGTAGATATAATACCTCAGACAGGCTAATAGTAGATATAATACCCCAGACAGGCTAATAGTAGATATTATACCCCAGACAGACTTATAGTAGATATAATACCTCAGACAGGCTAATAGTAGATATAATACCTCAGACAGACTAATAGTAGATATAATACCTCAGACAGACTAATAGTAGATATAATACCCCAGACAGGCTAATAGTAGATATAATACCTCAGACAGGCTAATAGTAGATATAATACCTCAGACAGGCTAATAGTAGATATAATACCTCAGACAGACTAATAGTAGATATAATACCTCAGACAGGCTAATAGTAGATATAATACCTCAGACAGGCTAATAGTAGATATTATACCTCAGACAGGCTAATAGTAGATATAATACCTCAGACAGGCTAATAGTAGATATAATACCTCAGACAGGCTAATAGTAGATATAATACCCCAGACAGGCTAATAGTAGATATAATACCTCAGGCTAATAGTAGATATAATACCTCAGACAGACTTATAGTAGATATAATACCTCAGACAGGCTAATAGTAGATATAATACCCCAGACAGGCTAATAGTAGATATAATACCTCAGACAGGCTAATAGTAGATATAATACCTCAGACAGACTAATAGTAGATATAATACCTCAGACAGGCTAATAGTAGATATAATACCTCAGACAGACTAATAGTAGATATAATACCCCAGACAGGCTAATAGTAGATATAATACCTCAGACAGACTAATAGTAGATATAATACCTCAGACAGGCTAATAGTAGATATAATACCTCAGACAGACTAATAGTAGATATAATACCCCAGACAGGCTAATAGTGGCTAATAGTAGATATAATACCTCAGACAGGCTAATAGTAGATATAATACCTCAGACAGGCTAATAGTAGATATTATACCTCAGACAGGCTAATAGTAGATATAATACCTCAGACAGGCTAATAGTAGATATAATACCTCAGACAGGCTAATAGTAGATATAATACCTCAGACAGGCTAATAGTAGATATAATACCCCAGACAAGCTAATAGTAGATATAATACCTCAGGCAGGCTAATAGTAGATATAATACCTCAGACATGCTAATAGTAGATATAATACCTCAGACAGGCTAATAGTAGATATAATACCTCAGACAGGCTAATAGTAGATATTATACCTCAGACAGGCTAATAGTAGATATAATACCTCAGACAGGCTAATAGTAGATATAATACCTCAGACAGGCTAATAGTAGATATAATACCCCAGACAGGCTAATAGTAGATATAATACCCCAGACAGGCTAATAGTAGATATAATACCTCAGACAGGCTAATAGTAGATATAATACCTCAGACAGGCAAATAGTAGATATAATACCTCAGACAGGCTAATAGTAGATATAATATCCCAGACAGGCTAATAGTAGATATAATACCTCAGACAGACTAATAGTAGATATAATATACCTCAGACAGGCTAATAGTAGATATAATACCTCAGACAGGCTAATAGTAGATATAATACCTCAGACAGGCTAATAGTAGATATAATACCTCAGACAGGCTAATAGTAGATATAATACCTCAGACAGGCTAATAGTAGATATTATACCTCAGACAGGCTAATAGTAGATATAATACCTCAGACAGGCTAATAGTAGATATAATACCTCAGACAGGCTAATAGTAGATATAATACCCCAGACAGGCTAAAAGTAGATATAATACCTCAGAGTAGATATAATACCCCAGACAGGCTAATAGTAGATATAATACCTCAGACATGCTAATAGTAGATACAATACCTCAGACAGGCTAATAGTAGATATTATACCTCAGACAGGCTAATAGTAGATATAATACCTCAGACAGGCTAATTGTAGATATAATACCTCAGACAGGCTAATAGTAGATATAATACCTCAGACAGGCTAATAGTAGATATAATACCTCAGACAGGCTAATAGTAGATATAATACCTCAGACAGGCTAATAGTAGATATAATACCCCAGACAGGCTAATAGTAGATATTATACCCCAGACAGACTTATAGTAGATATAATACCTCAGACAGGCTAATAGTAGATATAATACCTCAGACAGACTAATAGTAGATATAATACCTCAGACAGGCTAATAGTAGATATAATACCTCAGACAGACTAATAGTAGATATAATACCCCAGACAGGCTAATAGTAGATATAATACCTCAGACAGGCTAATAGTAGATATAATACCTCAGACAGGCTAATAGTAGATATAATACCTCAGACAAACTAATAGTAGATATAATACCTCAGACAGGCTAATAGTAGATATAATACCTCAGACAGGCTAATAGTAGATATTATACCTCAGACAGGCTAATAGTAGATATAATACCTCAGACAGGCTAATAGTAGATATAATACCTCAGACAGGCTAATAGTAGATATAATACCCCAGACAGGCTAATAGTAGATATAATACCTCAGACAGGCTAATAGTAGATATAATACCTCAGACAGACTTATAGTAGATATAATACCTCAGACAGGCTAATAGTAGATATAATACCTCAGACAGACTAATAGTAGATATAATACCTCAGACAGGCTAATAGTAGATATAATACCTCAGACAGACTAATAGTAGATATAATACCCCAGACAGGCTAATAGTAGATATAATACCTCAGACAGGCTAATAGTAGATATAATACCTCAGACAGACTAATAGTAGATATAATACCTCAGACAGGCTAATAGTAGATATAATACCTCAGACAGACTAATAGTAGATATAATACCCCAGACAGGCTAATAGTGGCTAATAGTAGATATAATACCTCAGACAGGCTAATAGTAGATATAATACCTCAGACAGACTAATAGTAGATATAATACCTCAGACAGGCTAATAGTAGATATAATACCTCAGACAGGCTAATAGTAGATATAATACCTCAGACAGGCTAATAGTAGATATTATACCTCAGACAGGCTAATAGTAGATATAATACCTCAGACAGGCTAATAGTAGATATAATACCCCAGACAGGCTAATAGTAGATATAATACCCCAGACAGGCTAATAGTAGATATTATACCTCAGACAGGCTAATAGTAGATATAATACCTCAGACAGGCTAATAGTAGATATAATACCTCAGACAGGCTAATAGTAGATATAATACCCCAGACAGGCTAATAGTAGATATAATACCTCAGACAGGCTAATAGTAGATATAATACCTCAGACAGGCTAATAGTATATATAATACCTCAGACAGACTTATAGTAGATATAATACCTCAGACAGGCTAATAGTAGATATAATACCTCAGACAGACTAATAGTAGATATAATACCTCAGACAGGCTAATAGTAGATATAATACCTCAGACAGAATAATAGTAGATATAATACCCCAGACAGGCTAATAGTAGATATAATACCCCAGACAGGCTAATAGTAGATATAATACCTCAGACAGGCTAATAGTAGATATAATACCTCAGACAGACTAATAGTAGATATAATACCCCAGACAGGCTAATAGTGGCTAATAGTAGATATAATACCTCAGACAGACTAATAGTAGATATAATACCCCAGACAGGCTAATAGTGGCTAATAGTAGATATAATACCTCAGACAGGCTAATAGTAGATATAATACCCCAGACAGGCTAATAGTAGATATAATACCTCAGACAGGCTAATAGTAGATATAATACCTCAGACAGGCTAATAGTATATATAATACCTCAGACAGACTTATAGTAGATATAATACCTCAGACAGGCTAATAGTAGATATAACACCTCAGACAGGCTAATAGTAGATATAATACCTCAGACAGGCTAATAGTAGATATAATACCTCAGACAGGCTAATAGTAGATATAATACTCCAGACAGGCTAATAGTAGATATAACACCTCAGACAGGCTAATAGTAGATATAATACCTCAGACAGGCTAATAGTAGATATAATACCTCAGACAGACTAATAGTAGATAATATAATACTACCTCAGACAGACTAATAGTAGATAATATAATACCTCAGACAGGCTAATAGTAGATATAATACCTCAGACAGGCTAATAGTAGATATAATACCTCAGACAGGCTAATAGTAGATATTATACCTCAGACAGGCTGATAGTAGATATTATACCTCAGACAGGCTAATAGTAGATATTATACCTCAGACAGGCTAATAGTAGATATAATACCCCAGATAGGCTAATAGTAGATATAACAGGCTAATAGTTGATATAATACCTCAGACAGGCTAATATAAACGGTTTTATGGAAAAAAGGGGGGGAAATTAATTGGCAGTAATGGGGGGAGTATGAAGGTGAAATTTGAAGATGAGCAGGAGTCATGTTGTGTGCATTATTTGAGCAACTGTGTGATAGTTTCAACAGCAAGCTTGAAATAGAACTTCTTCAACAGTAAGCTTGAAACAGAACTTCTTTCTTGCAACAGCAAGCTTGAAACAGAACTTCTTTCTTGATCTGGAGACAAGGTTTTGATGGCTCTCACAGCCCCACATAATGACCTAAAGGTCTAATATGAGGGTGTAATACGGGGGTGTAATACCTGTGCACTTTTCTCCTGGTCGACTCAAAACTCAACAAACGGGATGGCATCTGGAGCACTATATTTGCCCTCTCCGAGGAGGATCAGATTGGAAGGGAGGACAGCGGGAGGTGAGGCACTGGCTCTCTTGTCTGGATGGTCAGCATAGAGTAGATGGCCTTCAGGCAGGAAGCCTTCTAGGCTTGAGACGAGCTGCTTCAACATAGAGTCATGTTGCCAGATAGACCGAGCCACTTCAGGGCAGTATCTCAGGATATGTATGGGGTGGCCTGATGGTGAACCAGCTCATTACCTTCCCTCAACAAGAAAGACAACTGGTCTGATGGTGAACCAACTATTGTCCTGTTCTAGATTCAACCCTTTGGCTCGAGCTGCACGATGTCTTTAAACTTCCTCTGCACAGTGTGAGAGAACTAAGTGGCTAGGGTGGGGCTAGGGCTGGGGCAGGGGCTGGGGCAGGGGCTGGGGCAGGGGCTGGGGCAGGGGCTGGGGCAGGGGCAGGGGCAGGGGCTGGGGCAGGGGCTAGGGCAGGGGCTAGGGCAGGGGCTAGGGGTAGGGGCTAGGGTAGGGGCTAGGGTAGGGGCTAGGGTAGGGGCTAGGGTAGGGGCAAGGGTAGGGGCTAGGGTAGGGGCTGGGGGTGGGGCTAGGACGAGACCATGCCTTTCACCTACACTGCTCCCAACTCCGGGAGTCACGGAGGATCTCACAAAGAGATACAACTTGAGAAGTCTCATTCCATTTATTGCAATGAAACTTTGCAAGCTCCAACTTACACCTCTGCTTGATGTCCTGTGAGGTGTGTCTTCAGCTACCGACATCACCAGATTGCACTACAAGAGGCTGGAACTGAAAGCTGAAGAAGTTATTATGTCCAACAGTTGGACAGCTCAGATATGAGTGGGTCGAAAGAGGAGGTGATAGCCAAGCACTTGAGCCTTGCTCTCTCAACATTGTGGCAAATTTAGGACCTCTTGAATGAAAGAGTGTTGAGAGAGAGGGGCAGACTTGGTGGTGAAGCCACTTCTTTAGAAATTTAGTCACTTGAGTTGCTGAGGCACTGAAGTTATTTACAGCCAAGTGAAAGAACAAAGATGGACCATGGTAGTTCCAAAAAACCCATACTTCGAAGTTTCCATGGATTGGGTTTGGAATCGAGACTAGTCACCCTCTCTAAAGAGGAAAATCATTTCACTCATTGTCGTTTAGAAGAGGCACCCCACAATCTGGCCAAGAAACTTTGAGGATGGTCTTTAATGCAAGTTGTAGATCCCACATGCATGGAAAAACTCTTTCTGTCTACTTTTCCACTCGTGAGCACTACTACATGCAAACATTTGTCCGCCTAACCTCCTGCATGGTCCAGGTCAATGCACTTCGAATCAATCTCAGCTAGATCTCTAATTGATGCTCTTCACTCAAGTTGGAGATGTGAGTCAAGTCATGGCAAAGGCCTTTCCTTTGTGTTCCAGGGGAGCTCCAAGTTTATCCTGATCCACCATTACTGACCTTCTTTACTTGTAGACAGGCACTTAAGAATAAGTGTGTCAATCACTTCACTTGTATCATTCCTAAAAACAACCTTGACCTACCATCACATGACCATCACATGACTGTGTGTCCTAGCCCTAGCATAGCCAAAGCCCTAATACATTACTGATCATTGCATTGCTCTGGACATTCTCATAACCCTGTGTTGGTTCTGGAGGCTTGTAGGGGGTTATTAGGGCCATGGTTCTGGAGGCTTGCAGGGGGTTATTAGGGTCATAGTTCTGGAGGCTTGCAGGGGGTTATTAGGGCCATGGTTCTGGAGGCTTGCAGGGGGTTATTAGGGCCATGGTTCTGGAGGCTTGCAGGGGGTTATTAGGGCCATGGTTCTGGAGGCTTGCAGGGGGTTATTAGCCAGGGCCATGGTTCTGGAGGCTTACAGGGGGTTATTAGGGTCATAGTTGTGGAGGCTTGCAGGGGGTTATTAGGGTCATAGTTCTGGAGGCTTGTAGGGGGTTATTAGGGCCATGGTTCTGGAGGCTTTCAGGGGGTTATTAAGGCCATGGTTCTGGAGGCTTGCAGGGGGTTATTAGGGCCATGGTTCTGGAGGCTTGCAGGGGGTTATTAGCCAGGGCCATGGTTCTGGAGGCTTACAGGGGGTTATTAGGGTCATAGTTGTGGAGGCTTGCAGGGGGTTATTAGGGTCATAGTTCTGGAGGCTTGTAGGGGGTTATTAGGGCCATGGTTCTGGAGGCTTTCAGGGGGTTATTAAGGCCATGGTTCTGGAGGCTTGCAGGGTTCCTGTCACACAACATGTATCTATCATCACTACACAGCCTACATCTCTTCTTGTCCTGCAATAGACCTGCTGACCATCCAGTGTCGGACTGGCCATTGTTTGTGCCATGGCACAGCCCCCCCCCCCCCCCCTGAGAGCCACTGGGGCCCCCTTTCTCAGAGCCACTTAACAAACAAAAACTTGGTAAAAAAAAAACTTGCTTCCAAAAAAAATTCAGTTGAATATGCGGGGTAGCATAGAATGTTTGTTTCATTACATAGTCAAGCTATATATATAATGTCGAAATGAATTATCAGAATCTGATTAGCAACTTCTCTGTGGGAATCCAACTACACTATAAACAGCACAGGAAGCATTCCACAAAGCCACATTGTAGTTGTTCATTCATGCAATAGCTGAAACAAAGTTCAAACTGGAGTTTTGTGAAATGACCCTTTTCCTTAGTTGTCAGCAATCATTGAAATGTCACAAGAGGAGAGGAGCAACGAGTGGCTCAGAAAAAAGGAAGGCAAAAGAAAGAAGGGATCTGGCAAAACAGGCTGGACAAAAAAAGGATATGTTTTCCAAGAAAACATTCTGGATATTCAGCACAAGATTCCACAGATGACCAGTTAATCCATCAACATATACTAAACTCAACATCTAAGACAACTAATGCAACTGAATCTGTGGAAGTCGTACCAATACAGGAGTCACAACATGATCAACCAGAACCAATGGAGACACAATGAATGGTGCAGTGCCTGGTGCACAACTGAAATAGCAAGCACATCTTCAGGCATGTCTTCAGGAACTGTTGCTGCAATAAAATGGCAAAGAATCTCAAGGCTAAACTTGATTTTCTTTCAATGCAGTCAGAGCAGCCAACACAAAATATTCCTTTCTCTGTGGAAATGTTCACGCTGAAAGAAACAGATGGCAGCATTGTACAGCAAAAATGGTTGACATTTATTGCTTTACTGCAGGATATGTGGTTGCTTTTGTGAGAATCGCAGAGATGATTTTGTGCTTGGTATTGGTGAGGGCCATTTCTGCAGAGCTAATCAGTTAGTTAAATGACGCTTCAAAAACTGCTGCTCATTGTAAAGTGGATCAGAATCGACTGGTACTTGCTCGAATAATAGATGTCATCAAGCTTGTTGCTGGCCAGGGATCGCCTTATCGAGGTGATTCTGAAAGTGCATGTGATCTGTTAGATTAAAAAAGCACCATGGTGTTTTTCTTGCTGTGTTGCTTCTTAGCAAGTATGACTCTGTACTAAGCAATCGTGTAGCACAGTGTTCCAAGACAGGGCAGCAACAAGGAAAAGGTCGGGGCAACCCTATTACTTTTCTCAGTACAACCGTTTACAATATTATAAGCTCTAGCTGAAAGCATTCAAGAGAAAATTATAAGGGCTATAAATGAGGACTGTACAGGAAAGTATGGCATTATGATGGATGGTACTGTGGATATCTCTGGAACAGATGACTGAATATTGTTGCAAGATATGTTGGCACTGAAGGCAAAGTTCAAGAAAGTTTGTTAGGATTTGAGGTCATACCTTCTGGCAAGGGAGAGGACCTATGGACACTTCTTGTTGGAAAGCTTGGTAGAGTTGGGCTGGATGTTAAAGCACTTATCAGCCTTTCTCTTGACGGTGCCTCTGCAAATACATCAGAAAAAGTTGGAGTGTCAGATGCTTACTTCATATGGGGAATCACTCATCAACAGAATTTAATAGTTTCTCCAATTTTTCACAAATTAAAGGACCAAGAAATCTTATGGGGCTTCTTCAGGAAACATGTTTCTTCAATGAGAGTTCTATGAGAATGGACGTGTGGAAAATGGTGGTTGAAGCTCACCAAAAAACTGAAGAAAATGGTCAAACTAGGGAAAACACGTTGGTGGTCAGTCTACACGGCTATTTCACGAATCTGTGATGAGCCAAAAACTATTACCGGTATATTCTTTTACTTACACTGTGGGAACTTAGCATACCTGAACAATATAGTTCTCAATGAAGCATCTGAGTGATGGACTACTTTATGTTTCACCTCACTCCTTACTGCTATGGTAATAAAAAAAGTACTTGCTATCTTCAATCCAGTATCAAAATATCTCCAGACACATGGTATGCACCTAAATCAGGCTGTTCAGGTTGTGGAGTATGAAAAGACTGTTATTAGCTGACATTTTTTGAAGAAGCAAACACCAAGTGCAGGAGCTTGTGGATGCATCAAGATTTTGATATTATTCTACAAGAAAGCCTCCCAAAATCATCTATTACAAAGAAGAGATTGCCGTTTCTTTGATGAAGCAGCAAGTAAACAGCTGGTTTAAAAGAACACTTTAGACTAACACATTCATACCAATAGTGGATCGTCCGAATGCAGAAATATCAACTAGGTTTAATGAAAGAAACACTGAACTATACTCTGCACTATCTTGGCTCAACCCCAGAAATTATGAAAAACTGATTGCCACCAGCGACTCCTCCATGTGCTGTCTCACAAGACTGGCAGATGTTGATGAACAAGAATTGAAAGAGGAGCTCGACAATTTCACAAAATGTCATACGTATCTTGAAGGTGAAAGAAGTTCCTCTGCACGCAAATAACAGTGACAGTGATGATGAAGATCTTGAAAGCCTGCCATTTTGTAAATGAAACTGTACTCGCTGCATGGCACGTGTTCTCTTATTACTCATTGGGTACAACTTCCACTGCAGAAGTTATAATAAACTGTTTATGTGCATCACAATTGCACTTACTTTCCCCTGCACTGGAGGAGGGGGGGGGGGGGGGGGGGGGGGCATGTGAACGGGTCTTTTCAAAACTCAAGTTTGTTAAGAGTCGATTGAGATCTCTGCTTGGACAAGACTTGCTGGAGGCACTCCTGCTGTGCACAGTGGAAGTAGAAATTCTTAAATTGCTTGATAATTAGTGTGTGTGTGAAAAGCCCTCCAAAGTGTCCACTGAATTCAAAACACTCCTCATGCATCCATAACTATTGTGTTATTCTGTGTAGCAATATAGCATTTCCCTACTTTATCATTGCAGATACCTATTGCCAAATAAAATGTTCAGTCACGTTATTGCATTAGATGTCAATAAACCAGTCAAGTTCCAGTTTTAAAAGTAGTATTATTCCGACTTATTTCTGTAAAACCAGTTTTGTAAAAACATGTAATGTGACACATGTCTTTCATTACAAATAGCTATATATGTAACATAAAAATAATATTAAACCACCTATGCTAGCAATGGGATTAAATGCACTATGCATGCATACCTATCAGTAACTGTTATTCTAAATTTGGTGTCCGGCTGGTGAGCCCCCTCAGTTATTAGATGGTACGACCCCCAAAGCCCCCCAGTCCGACACTGCTGTGTCCTCAATCTAAACATAACCTCACTCCCTCATATCCCCATATTGACTTTGTATACCTTTCTGCTCCGTCACCCTCTGCCAGCTTATACCACTTCAAACTGCTCATCTCGACATCCTCCTCCCAATCGCACACTTCATCTTCACCTTCCATTGCCTCACTGACCCTAACTCTGCATTCAGATCGTATTTCCACCTCAACAGTATATATTCTTCCCACCATCCTATCCCTCCATCCATTCTTAGCTTGTCTGCCACAACCTTCACCAGTCTAGCCTCACCTGTGCAAGCCTCCTACCATAGAGGATTTTTTCCCCTCCCTCCTCTCTGCCAACTTCCTCCCCAGCACTGCCACTCCTGCCCCACCGAGTTGCTAGCTCCTAATAGGTTTCTTCCCACTCTCAACGGAGCTGACTCTAATGCCCTACAAGCAGTCTGTCCTCCTGTCAGCCACACTCAGCAACATGTTAGGCTTGGCCTAGCCAACAACTCCATCCACTTGTTTTTCCATCACTTATTCATCCACAACCTTTCCAGTTCTCTTCCTCTGCTTTAATCTTCATTTCCTCCAAGTGTACATTCCCTCTGTTTCTTATCAAACCACACCCCCAGGTATCTGGACGCTTCCACTACTTCCAGCTCCTCTCCATCAATATTCCACTTCACACTATTCCTCCCTTTTCCAATGGCCATTACCTTACTCTTGTTCTTATTAAACTTCAACTTCCATCTTATCGCATAGTTCTGCATCATATCCAACATCTCTTGCAACTCCACTTCTGTGTATAGAGGAATGCACCACACCATGTAGCATCCCTTCCATCCCAGCTCAGCTCCCTCTAGTTCATCCACCATTCCTGACACGTACATGTTGAATAATGTTGGTGACAAAAGACGCCCCTGCCTAAGTCCCCTCTCTATCCCAAACCACCTCGACTGACCTCCGTCAGATACTATCCTAGCTTCCACCCCATTGTAGACACACACTCAAACAAATTTCTCCTCCACTCCTGCTCGTCTCATTGTATACCACAAACCATCCCTCCACACACTGTCATAAGCCTTACTGATGTCTAGAAAAGCTAGGTAAGATGATCCCTTCTCCCTTTTCCAAATCTCACATATGCCCCTTAGGAGAAACTACTAGTCTGCGCAGTGCCTCTTCCTTCTGAAACCTCCCGCGTCTCCGTGAAAACTTGTTCCCCACAAAACATCCCACACCCTCTCGCTCTGCCATCAATCTACTACACAACTCCCCAACGATATCCTTCTTAATTTCCAACCACTTTTTCGTGGACAGAATCCCCTTACCAGCACAACACGCTCGGCAAATCTCTACTTTCCTCCCCATCATCATATAGAGTATCAATCAGGTCCTGGAACTTTCCCACCTTTAAACTCAAGATGCCCATCGCTTCTCCCCATCTAACTTGTTCACACATACACATCTCATTGCCACCCTGACCTCCATTCACTGAGCCAGTATTTTTATAAATACTGGCCGAATTTCTAGTAATGTCTCCTGATCAGATTCATCAGACTTACTATTCAGATCGTGAATTCCTCTCCCTAGAAAGTGCATAAACTACTGCACGTGCCCAGACTGGAGGACCACTACTGCACGTGCCCAGACTGGAGGACCACTACTGCACGTGCCCAGACTGGAGGACCACTACTGCACGTGCCCAGACTGGAGGACCACTACTGCACGTGCCCAGACTGGAGGACCACTACTGCACGTGCCCAGACTGGAGGACCACTACTGCACGTGCCCAGACTGGAGGACCACTACTGGACGTGCTCAGACTGGAGGACACTACTGCACGTGCCCAGACTGGACACTACTGCACGTGCCCAGACTGGAGGACCACTACTGCACGTGCCCAGACTGGAGGACCAAACTTAATTACCTGGGGCAGAAATATCCACATTGTGTGCAACGGTCAGATCCTGAAGAACACGCGCAAGGTTTGGCATCTGGAAGCAAGGAACTTTCACTGCCGCGAAAGTCAAAATATAAAACTTTACCTCAAACATTAATCGGTGCATTTATTGACCAAGAGATTTACTGTCCGTGGAAGAAAGCATTTAATTTCAAATTCCCCCTCCCCAGACCCCTAGAAAGGTGCGTGCATGTCCATGTGTCCCGTATTTTGTCACAGAAAGTTGGCAGGTGTGAAACCAAGACCCTAATAACCCCCCACCCTCCCCCACCTCACCCACAGGCACCGCACAGGTGAGGACAGGAGGCGAGGACAGGAGGCGAGGACAGAAGGTGAGGACAGGAGGCGAGGATAGAAGGTGAGGGGACAGGAGGCGAGGACAGGAGGTGAGGGGATAGGAGGCGAGGACAGGAGGCAAGGGGACAGGAGGCGAGGGCAGGAGGCGAGGACAGGAGGCGGGGACAGGAGGCAAGGGGACAGGAGGCAAGGGGACAGGAGGCGATGGCAGGAGGCGAGGACAGGAGGTGAGGGGACAGGAGGCAAGGGGACAGGAGGCGAGGACAGGCTGCTTGGCTGGCAGGAAAAGTCGATGCAGTTACTTGCTTCATCAACATGCTCAAGCATTCCTCTCCTTCTTCTTGGCTCACCACTCGATGCGGCGATGCCAGCATACACGCACGTCTTATACATCTGCTGCTGCATTGATCTGGCCAGACCATCACAATTTAACCTTTTATGCACTCCCAATTGCCACAAGTGAGAGGAAGTGGCCAGACTCTATTTTGTCACCATCCACTCACACACAAGACCACCAGAGAGAGATGACTTGACATGACACCAACTAGTGTTGTATTATTAGAAGGTGATAGTGAAATAAAAATGGGTAACAGAATTATGTGCACACAATGAACGATGTTTAATCACAAACTGTTTGGTACAAACATGACACACAACAGGAAATGCAAATATGTAGTGAGCCACTGCATTAGTGAGAGATGCCCAGCTCAATGAGATGTCTTGCCATTAGCTATGTGCAAGAGACCATCTGTGGACTTGATGGAGGTCTCGGAGCTAAGGCTGGAACCACAAGCCTTCACATCTTCGTCTTCCACACCATCATCTTCCATGTCCACCACCAAGGAGGGGATGCTGGCATGATCTGAGCCAGACGTCTCTGAAAAATGTATCTCCATGTGGGACAGCTCCTTCTCTCTGCTGTCACTGAGAGGATCAGTCCATGCAGTGATCCTGACAGACTTCTCTGCCATAGCCTCGCACTCTAACTTCTCAACCTCCTCATCCTCCAGAGGCACCACACAGAACTCAGCAGAAGTCTGTGCACTACTACTGCAGGCAGGAAGGAAGGAAGGAAGGAAGGAAAAGGTAGGGAGGAAGGAAGGAAAGAAAAGGCAGGCAGGAAGGAAAAGGCAGGCAGGAAGGAAGGAAAGAAAAGGCAGGAGGAAGGAAGGAATGAAAGAAAAGGCAGGAGGAAGGAAGGAAAAGGCAGGCAGGAAGGAAGGAAGGAAAGAAAAGGCAGGCAGGAAGGAAGGAAGGAAAAGGCAGGCAGGAAGGAAGGAAGGAAAAGGCAGGCAGGAAGGAAGGAAAGAAAAGGCAGGAGGAAGGAAGGAAGGAAAGAAAAGGCAGGAGGAAGGAAGGAAGGAAAGAAAAGGCAGGAGGAAGGAAGGAAGGAAAAGGCAGGCAGGAAGGAAGGAAGGAAAAGGCAGGCAGGAAGGAAGGAAGGAAAGAAGAGGCAGGAAGGAAGGAAGGAAGAAGGAAGGAAGGAAGGAAAAGGCAGGCAGGAAGGAAGGAAAGAAAAGGCAGGAGGAAGGAAGGAAAGAAAAGGCAGGAGGAAGGAAGGAAGAGGCAGGCAGGAAGGAAGGAAGGAAGGAAAGAAAAGGCAGGCAGGAAGGAAGGAAGAAGGAAGGAAAGAAAAGGCAGGCAGGAACGAAGGAAGGAAAAGGCAGGCAGGAAGGAAGGAAGGAAAGAAGAGGAAGGAAGGAAGAAGGAAGGAAGGAAGGAAAAGGCAGGCAGGAAGGAAGGAAAGAAAAGGCAGGCAGGAAGGAAGAAGGAAGGAAAGAAAAGACAGGGAGGAAGGAAGGAAAGAAAAGGCAGGAAGGAAGGAAGGAAGGAAAAGGCAGGGAGGAAGGAAGGAAGGAAGGAATGAAGGAAAGAAAAGGCAGGAAGGAAGGAACGAAGGAAAGAAAAGGCAGGGAGGAAGGAAGGAAGGAATGAAGGAAAGAAAAGGCAGGGAGGAAGGAAGGAATGAATGAAGGAAAGAAAAGGCAGGGAGGAAGGAAGGAAGGAAAGAAAAGGCAGGAAGGAAGAGGATGCACACCAATAGCAAACAATGAAACAATTACGAAGATCTTCATCTGATAATTTCCATATACAAATCACCTACAAAATCTACAACAAAAAGATTATGTGATGCAGTTTTCACATGTACATGTATATATATATGTACATGTACATACATGTATATATATATACATGTATATGTAGGAGTACACTAGCAGTACTTTAGGTTTGACCTACTTTTTTTATTTTTATAAAAATAAATATGTAAACACTTCCACCCGCAAAAACAACAACAAAAAGCACATTTTAGCCAAAACTAATCACATGGCAGGTTCTTAATTCACCGAGCATCCCTACACCGAGCATCCCTACACCGAGTACCCCTACACCGAGCATCCCTATACTAAACCCACTTAGAGAATGTCACAAAAAGCTTCGAAATTCAAATGTTATCAGCTTAAACTTTATTATCTGCAAACCTGACACACACACACTCACACTGCAGTGATCTCCTTCAGAAGAAATGTTGGCAAGAATAAGATAATGTGTCAGCTGGAAGGTCAAAGTTCACCTAATCTATCTCATAGATATTACCTAGACATCTTCTATCTTGGGATCTATCTCATAGATATTTTACCTATACATCTATATCAACTATTAGAGAGCAGCCACTATTTCACTCAGCAGAGGAGGCCACTATTAAAGAGCAGCCACTATTCACTCAGCAGAGGAGGCCACTATTAAAGAGCAGCCACTATTCACTCAGCAGAGGAGGCCACTATTAGAGAGCACCACTAAATGAGAGCCTCTGATCGAGCTAAGGCAGTGCCTTTCCCATAAAAGTCCGAATGTTCCAATGCACGTCCACAGTCTGCATGTCGTTCCTCAAATTGGAATCAAATAAATCGGTAAGGGATCATCAAGTGGATGAGTTCATTGCTGATGTGCTGTGCATTATAAGCAGAAAAATGACTGCTTGTTGGGTGGGTGGAGTTCTTGCTCCAGGGAAACTGTTACCATGTCCTTGAAGGAGGCTGTGGCTGACGTCAACAAATAGCAACAGGATATGGCATGTGCTGATATAATATTTCCTTGATCAGTTTGCATCGGGGACCCTGCACAATACACCTCACTCTAGTGCACATCCTTGAAATGTCTATGCAAATATGGCCTACCCTTAGCTGATGATTAATACCTAAAGTGGAGGGGCTGTCCTCTAAGGTGCCCTGGTGGTTGATGTGGGCTCAGTGGCTGTCCTCTAAGGTGCCCTGGTGGTTGATGTGAGCTCAGTGGCAGCCATCTAAGGTGGCCTGGTGGTTGATGTGGGATCAGTGGCAGCCATCTAAGGTGCCCTGGTGGTTGATGTGGGCTCAGTGGCAGCCATCTAAGGTGCCCTGGTGGTTGATGTGAGCTCAGTGGCAGCCATCTAAGGTGGCCTGGTGGTTGATGTGGGCTCAGTGGCAGCCATCTAAGGTGCCCTGGTGGTTGATGTAGGCTCGGTGGCTGCCATCTAAGGTGCCCTGGTGGTTGATGTGTGCTCAGTGGCTGCCATCTAAGGTGCCCTGGTGGTTGATGTGTGCTCAGTGGCTGTCCTCTAAGGTGCCCCGGTGGTTGATGTAGGCTCAGTGGCTGCCATCTAAGGTGCCCTGCTGGTTGATGTGTGCTCAGTGGCAGCCATCTAAGGTGCCCTGGTGGTTGATGTGAGCTCAGTGGCTGTCCTCTAAGGTGCCCTGGTGGTTGATGTGGGCTCAGTGGCAGCCATCTAAGGTGCCCTGGTGGTTGATGTGGGCTCAGTGGCAGCCATCTAAGGTGCCCTGGTGGTTGATGTGGGCTCAGTGGCAGCCATCTAAGGTGCCCTGGTGGTTGATGTGTGCTCAGTGGCAGCCATCTAAGGTGCCCTGGTGGTTGATGTGGGCTCAGTGGCAGCCATCTAAGGTGCCCTGGTGGTTGATGTGGGCTCAGTGGCAGCCATCTAAGGTGCCCTGGTGGTTGATGTGGGCTCAGTGGCAGCCATCTAAGGTGCCCTGGTGGTTGATGTGGGCTCAGTGGCAGCCATCTAAGGTGCCCTGGTGGTTGATGTGTGCTCAGTGGCAGCCATCTAAGGTGCCCTGGTGGTTGATGTGGGCTCAGTGGCAGCCATCTAAGGTGCCCTGGTGGTTGATGTGGGCTCAGTGGATGCCCTCTAGGGTGCTCAGCTTGTTGTAGTAAACTCTGCCCTCTTTAGTTTAAAGTTTTCAAGTGCTACCACACATGGAGAAGGCCACACCCATTGCTACATACAGCACACATGAATACTCTCTACTTACGAATGGTGGGAGGAGTTCTGTGCCTGCGTCTGCTCACTGGCCTCACTCGGGTGCTGGTCGTCTGTGTCAAGCTGGTAGCCATTCAGTGCTTGCAGAAGTGACACTGCTTGGAAGCCAGGTATAGCATACTACACACACACACACACACACACACACACACACACACACACACACACACACACACACACCAGGTATAGCATACTACACACACACACACACACCAGGCATAGCATACTACACACACACACACACACACACACCAGGTATAGCAATCATTCCCTCACACCCCACATCCACCACACTATTCCCTCCACCACACTAATACTCGACATTGTTGCTAAACTTCATTGGAGAATATAGCCAGTGGGTGCCTTATCTGGTTTCTGGGTGTGGCCACATTGAGTGATGTCATTATCAATGAGTGATGTCATTAGTTGGCTGTTCATAACTACATGTGTAGAACTATACTGGACACAAGCCCTGCCAGAGTGATGTCATGATCCCTGCCAGAGTGATGTCATGATCCCTGCCAGAGTGATGTCATGAGCCCTGCCAGAGTGATGTCATGAGCCCTGCCAGAGTGATGTCATGAGCCCTGCCAGAGTGATGTCATGAGCCCTGCCAGAGTGATGTCATGAGCCCTGCCAGAGTGATGTCATTATCCCTGCCAGAGTGATGTCATTATCCCTGCCAGAGTGATGTCATGGGCCCTGCCAGAGTGATGTCATGATCCTTGCCAGAGTGATGTCATGATCCCTGCCAGAGTGATGTCATGATCCCTGCCAGAGTGATGTCATGATCCCTGCCAGAGTGATGTCATGAGCCCTTCCAGAGTGATGTCATGAGCCCTTCCAGAGTGATGTCATGAGCCCTGCCAGAGTGATGTCATGATCCCTGCCAGAGTGGTGTCATGGGCCCTGCCAGTGATGTCATGATCCTTGCCAGAGTGATGTCATGATCCCTGCCAGAGTGATGTCATGATCCCTGCCAGAGTGATGTCATGAGCCCTGCCAGAGTGATGTCATGAGCCCTGCCAGAGTGATGTCATTATCCCTGCCAGAGTGATGTCATGGGCCCTGCCAGAGTGATGTCATGATCCTTGCCAGAGTGATGTCATGATCCCTGCCAGAGTGATGTCATGATCCCTGCCAGAGTGATGTCATGATCCCTGCCAGAGTGATGTCATGAGCCCTTCCAGAGTGATGTCATGAGCCCTTCCAGAGTGATGTCATGAGCCCTGCCAGAGTGATGTCATGATCCCTGCCAGAGTGGTGTCATGGGCCCTGCCAGTGATGTCATGATCCTTGCCAGAGTGATGTCATGATCCCTGCCAGAGTGATGTCATGATCCCTGCCAGAGTGATGTCATGATACCTGCCAGAGTGATGTCATGATCCCTGCCAGAGTGATGTCATAATCCCTGCCAGAGTGATGTCATGATCCCTGCCAGAGTGATGTCATGATCCCTGCCAGAGTGATGTCATGATCCCTGCCAGAGTGATGTCATGATCCCTGCCAGAGTGATGTCATGATCCCTGCCAGAGTGGTGTCATGGGCCCTGCCAGAGTGATGTCATGATCCTTGCCAGAGTGATGTCATGATCCCTGCCAGAGTGATGTCATGATCCCTGCCAGAGTGATGTCATGATACCTGCCAGAGTGATGTCATGATCCCTGCCAGAGTGATGTCATAATCCCTGCCAGAGTGATGTCATGATCCCTGCCAGAGTGATGTCATGATCCCTGCCAGAGTGATGTCATGATCTGGCTGCTCTGATAAATGTTTATCACTATATATTTATAACCACACCCACACCCACTGAAGCATCTTCATTAGCAACACTGACAGCTATTGACAGCTATTAAACCTTCTACCATCACTCTAACAGAGGCTAAGTGAACCACAGTTCAATGGTTCTCTCTCATAACGAAGGGGAACAACATCTAACATCCTGCATGACATCACATCCTGCATGACATCACATAATAACTCTCATAATGAGGGGAACAACACGTAACATCCTGCATGACATCACATCCTGCATGACATCACATAATAACTCTCATAATGAGGGTAACAACATGTAACATCCTGCATGACATCACATCCTGCATGACATCACATAATAATCACATGATTATTATGCCTATAGCAGAAGGCAAGAAGTGAAGAGGCTAGGCATCCATAGAATGCTTACCTTAGGGTTGCCAGTGACGGTGTCCTCGTCCAGCAGACGTCCAGGAGCAAGTGGTTCCAAAGCTTTCACTTGCAACAGGGCTTGGAATGCTGGCAACACAGACACATGTGATAGTGTGATTATAACACAGCAGGCTTGGAATGCTGGCAACAGACACATGTGATAGTGTGATTATAACACAGACACACAGTGATAGTGTGATTATAACACAGCAGGCTTGGAATGCTGGCAACAGACACATGTGATAGTGTGATTATAACACAGCAGGCTTGCAACAGACACATGTGATAGTGTGATTATAACACAGACACATGGTGATAGTGTGATTATAACACAGACACACGGTGATAGTGTGATTATAACACAGCAGGCTTGGAATGCTGGCAACACAGACACATATGATAGTGTGATTATACACAGGCACATGGTGATAGTGTGATTATAACACAGGCACACGTGATAGTGTGATTATAACACAGACACATGGTGTAGTGTGATATAACACAGCAGGCACATGCTGGCAACACAGACACATGGTGATAGTGTGATTATAACACAGACACACGGTGATAGTGTGATTATAACACAGCAGGCACATGCTGGCAACACAGACACACGGTGATAGTGTGATTATAACACAGCAGGCTTGGAATGCTGGCAACACAGACACATATGATAGTGTGATTATACACAGGCACATGGTGATAGTGTGATTATAACACAGGCACACGTGATAGTGTGATTATAACACAGACACATGGTGTAGTGTGATATAACACAGCAAGCACGGAATGCTGGCAATGGTAACACAGACACATGGTGTGCTGGCAACACAGACACATTGTGATGATGATAAATAAAATGACCTTCTCGATACCAGATGCAACTAGAGCAGCTATGTATGTATGCTAGCTGAAGAGCAGGTGAGTAAATTCTAGTGGATTATCGAGAAAGTCATCGTATCTACACTAACCGCCAGGTGATAACAACAACAACAAGCCTATTGATTAAACTGAAAATGATAGAAAGTAGGCCGTCCTGATGTACGACAACCTCACAACTCAAGGGAAGAACAGAGTTCACAAGACCATGTGTGTGTTGGGCCAGCGACAGGTGGACACTGGCATGTGACTCATCAGTGGGTGTGTGCCAACTCACGTGCTCGGCAAATGGGGCAGTTGCTGGACTGATAACGGAGATTAACAGCTGCAAGTGATAATAATCAGTGAGTTACATCAGAGTGGGAGTGACAAGAGTGAGTAGGGTTATGTTGGGTGCATGTAGCAATCACTCAGAGGTGTGGGGTTAGGCTGGGTGCATGTAGCAAGCACTCAGAGGTGTGTAGGGTTAGGCTGGGTGCATGTAGCAAGCACTCAGAGGTGTAGGGTTAGGCTGGCAAGCACTCAGAGGTGTGGGGTTAGGCTGGGTGCATGTAGCAAGCACTCAGAGGTGTAGGGTTAGGCTGGGTGCATGTTGCAAGCACTCAGAGGTGTAGGGTTAGGCTGGGTGCATGTAGCAAGCACTCAGAGGTGTAGGGTTATGTTGGGTGCATGTAGCAAGCACTCAGAGGTGTGGGGTTAGGCTGGGTGCATGTAGCAAGCACTAAGAGGTGTAGGGTTAGGCTGGGTGCATGTAGCAAGCACTCAGAGGTGTAGGGTTAGGCTGGGTGCATGTAACAAGCACTCAGAGGTGTGGGGTTAGGCTGGGTGCATGTTGCAAGCACTCAGAGGTGTAGGGTTAGGATGGGTGCATGTAGCAAGCACTCAGAGGTGTGGGGTTAGGCTGGGTGCATGTAGCAAGCACTAAGAGGTGTAGGGTTAGGCTGGGTGCATGTAGCAAGCACTCAGAGGTGTGGGGTTAGGCTGGGTGCATGTAGCAAGCACTCAGAGGTGTAGGGTTAGGCTGGGTGCATGTTGCAAGCACTCAGAGGTGTAGGGTTAGGATGGGTGCATGTAGCAAGCACTCAGTGTAGGGTTAGGATGGGTGCATGTAGCAAGCACTCAGAGGTGTAGGGTTAGGCTGGGTGCATGTAGCAAGCACTCAGAGGTGTAGGGTTAGGCTGGGTGCATGTAGCAAGCACTCAGAGGTGTAGGGTTAGGCTGGGTGCATGTAGCAAGCACTCAGAGGTGTAGGGTTAGGATGGGTGCATGTAGCAAGCACTCAGAGGTGTGGGGTTAGGCTGGGTGCATGTAGCAAGCACTCGGGTTAGGCTGGGTGCATGTAGCAAGCACTCAGAGGTGTAGGGTTAGGCGGGGAAGCACTCAGAGGTGTGGGGTTAGGCTGGGTGCATGTAGCAAGCACTCAGAGGTCAGCACTCAGAGGTGTGGGGTTAGGCTGGGTGCATGTAGCAAGCACTCAGAGGTGTGGGGTTAGGCTGAGCGCATGTAGCAAGCACTCAGAGGTGTGTAGGGTTAGGCTGGATGCATGTAGCAAGCACTCAGAGGTGTGGGGTTAGGTTGGGTGCATGTAGCAAGCACTCAGAGGTGTAGGGTTAGGCTGGGTGCATGTAGCAAGCACTCAGAGGTGTGGGGTTAGGCTGGGTGCATGTAGCAAGCACTCAGAGGTGTAGGGTTAGGCTGGGTGCATGTAGCAAGCACTCAGAGGTGTGGGGTTAGGCTGGGTGCATGTAGCAAGCACTCAGAGGTGTAGGGTTAGGCTGGGTGCATGTAGCAAGCACTCAGAGGTGTAGGGTTAGGCTGGGTGCATGTAGCAAGCACTCAGAGGTGTAGGGTTAGGCTGGGTGCATGTAGCATGTGTAGGTGAGGCTAGCAGGGAAGGTGGACTTGGAGGAAGTCAATATGAGAGTACTTTTAGTGAACCTGACAATCTAGTACAACTCGGCTACTTCAACTCTTGTGCAGAGGGTGAGGGGGTTCAACAAACTATGACAGCATGGAGTCCCTCACCACAAGTACTACAGAGACAGAGATGTCGACATGGCAACAGCAAAGTGTCCCTGATATCTGTGATACATATCACACACTCGGCACCCAAGTCCTCCTCCTCTTCCTCCTCCTCCTCCTTGCTGGGAGAGGTCTCGTTCTTCTCCTCCTTGCCCGGTGTTAGCTTGTTCTCCAATCCATACAACTCCTGCAGCAACAACTCCATCCCGTCCACCTGCACACACACACACACACATGCACACACACACATGCACACATCAAACAACCATATTTGGGTTGACATGTGAAGAAGAGAAAGGAAGCAAAAGTGTGCACCATGTGGACCACAAATATGCAGAGGCCCCTTCATCATATAACCAATCATTAGGGTCCTCTGAATGTTGTGGTCCAGATGTGCCTCCTTGCTACACCACATGCCACTCTTGTTGTTATTACACTGCACATGCCACTTGTTAGTTGCCACGTGTGGTTGCTAGGTTCTAGGTTAGTTGCCACGTGTGGTTGCTAGGTTCTAGGTTAGTTGCCACGTGTGGTTGCTAGGTTCTAGGTTAGTTGCCACGTGTGGTTGCTAGGTTCTAGGTTAGTTGCCACATGTGGTAGCTAGATTAGTTGCCATGTGCGGTTGCTAGGTTCTAGGTTAGTTGCCACGTGTGGTTGCTAGGTTCTAGGTTAGTTGCCACGCGTGGTTGATAGGCTCTAGGTTAGTTGCCACGTGTGGTTGCTAGGTTCTAGGTTAGTTGCCACGTGTGGTTGCTAGGTTCTAGGTTAGTTGCCACGTGTGGTTGCTAGGTTCTAGGTTAGTTGCCATGTGTGGTTGCTAGGTTCTAGGTTAGTTGCCACGTGTGGTTGCTAGGTTCTAGTTTAGTTGCCACGTGTGGTTGCTAGGTTCTGCCACGTGTGGTTGCTAGGTTCTAGGTTAGTTGCCACATGTGGTTGCTAGGTTCTAGGTTAGTTGCCACGTGTGGTTGCTAGGTTCTAAATAAGTTAGACACCTCCAACAACGGGATCTGCGGTATTTAGAAACCGGGCTTCGTAGCCCTCGCTGTGCTCGCCACAGCCCAGGGCCTTTGGGTTTCTAAACACTTTAGATCCCTCGGTCTCAGTGTCTAACTATTATTTAGAAGCCACACCCACTTTCAAGGATGTGGTAACGAGGAAAGAGGGACAGGAAAACTCCACAAACCAAACACGGAACAAGATCGGAACAAGATTCTCAGCAAATCAACTCAGGGGTCATGACCTAGCTAGATGGAGAGCTATCTTCATGACGATCCTTACCCATCACCACATGAGCTAGATGGAGAGGGTGAAGCTATCTGACTGCTGATCCTTACCCATCACCACATGAGCTAGCCAGATGGAGATGGTGAAGCTACCTGCCTGATGACCCTTACCCATCACCACACGAGCTAGCTAGATGAGGATGAAGCTATCTGCCTGATGATCCTTACCCATCACCACAAGAGCTAGATGAGAGGATGAAGCTATCTTCATGACGACCCTTACCCATCACCACATCACCACATGAGCTAGCTAGAGAGAGTGCTCGAACATTTTGAGAGGCAGTTTAGTCGTGGAGATGCCTGGAAAATTTGGAACCTTTCAACAGCACAAACCTTTCAACAGCACTAAAATTGTTATGAGATAAGAACACGGAGACACACACACACACATACATACGCAAAGGAAAAAGTTATACTATACATAGTATTGTTAGATGCATTGCTCTAGGCATTGTCCCAGCCCTGGCATGGCCGAGGGCCCAATACAGCACTGATCTGTACATTATTTTAGCTTGAAATCCTAGCATTGTTAGATGCATTGCCCTAGGCATTGTCCTAGCCCTGGCATAGCTGAAGGCCTAATACAGTACTGATCTGTACATTATTTCAGCTTGAAATCCTAGCATTGTTAGATGCATTGCCCTAGGCATTGTCCTAGCCCTGGCATAGCTGAAGGCCTAATACAGTACTGATCTGTACATTATTTTAGCTTGAAATCCTAGCATTGCTAGATTACATTGTCCTAGGCATTGTCCCAGCCCTGGCCTAGCTGAAGGCCTAATACAGTACTGATCTGTACATTATTTTAGCTTGAAATCCTAGCATTGCTAGATTACATTGTCCTAGGCATTGTCCCAGCCCTGGCCTAGCTGAAGGCCTAATACAGTACTGATCTGTACATTATTTTAGCTTGAAATCCTAGCATTGCTAGATTACATTGTCCTAGGCATTGTCCCAGCCCTGGCCTAGCTGAAGGCCTAATACAGTACTGATCTGTACATTATTTTAGCTTGAAATCCTAGCATTGCTAGATTACATTGTCCTAGGCATTGTCCCAGCCCTGGCCTAGCTGAAGGCCTAATACAGTACTGATCTGTACATTATTTTAGCTTGAAATCCTAGCATTGCTAGATTACATTGTCCTAGGCATTGTCCCAGCCCTGGCCTAGCTGAAGGCCTAATACAGTACTGATCTGTACATTATTTTAGCTTGAAATCCTAGTATTGTTAGATGCATTGCTCTAGGCATTGTCCCAGCCCTGGCCTAGCTGAAGGCCTAATACAGTACTGATCTGTACATTATTTTAGCTTGAAATCCTAGCATTGCTAGATTACATTGTCCTAGGCATTGTCCCAGCCCTGGCCTAGCTGAAGGCCTAATACAGTACTGATCTGTACATTATTTTAGCTTGAAATCCTAGCATTGCTAGATTACATTGTCCTAGGCATAGTCCCAGCCCTGGCCTAGCTGAAGGCCTAATACAGTACTGATCTGTACATTATTTTAGCTTGAAATCCTAGCATTGCTAGATTACATTGTCCTAGGCATTGTCCCAGCCCTGGCCTAGCTGAAGGCCTAATACAGTACTGATCTATAAATTATTGATGTCATCATCGTGTTATATATTCCTTATAGATCCTGAACTGGTGCATAATGGGATGGCAGATTCTGAAGTGGAGCTCTGTCTGTCTTTGAACCTGGTGAGCATTGTCTGCTACAAGCACTAGTAGCTAAGGGTGGTAGCCATCGACTTCCTCCAAGCGTAGACCAGCGCAGATGCTATAGCTACAAGTTTGGTTTGCTCTTTTGAGGTTCTTGGAGTGACTTTCTAGAACCTTTTATTTCAAGTGGTTGCATAGCTACACACTGTACATGTAAGCGGTGTAGAACATGAGGCTTGAGGAGAGCTTCTTAGATGTTTGTCCTCACAAAGTTGTCTTGATGGCTTACCAAAGTCAAAAACCATAGACAGAGTTGAACGCCCCTCACTCAAGCACACCCTCACTCAAGCACACACACAATCTCACTCAATCACAGACACGCCCTCACAAGCACACACACAACCTCACTCAAGCACAGACACAACCTCACTTAAGCACAACCTCACTTAAGCACATACACACCTTCACTCAAGCACATACTCTCACTCACACACCCTCACTCAAGCACACACACAACCTCACTCAATCACAACCTCACTTAAGCACATACACACCTTCACTCAAGCACATACACTCTCACTCACACACCCTCACTCAAGCACACACACAACCTCACTCAATCACAGACACGCCCTCACAAGCACACACACAACCACACTCAAGCATACACACCATCACTCAAGCACACACACACACACAACCTCACTCAAGCACATACACACCCTCACTCAAGCACACACACACACAACCTCACTCAAGCACATACACACCATTCACTCAAGCACACACACCCTCACTCAGGCACACACACCCTCACTCAGGCACACACACCCTCACTCAGGCACACAGGATGTACCAGGAATTTTTGTTTGATGATCTTGATGGAGTAGTTGTCTTCAATCATCTTGTCTAGAGTGCACAAGGACAGTTGGGACTGCTCCTGGTAATGAGGGCCTAATAGTCCACAACACAACAACAGCAGGTTAAATCAATAATTAGTGACCTCTACGAATATAACCCAACCAGCTGACACATACACACCCATCACCATGTCCACCCTTTACCACTACTGCGTGTATACACACATGCATATTATAAGTACGTAGCTATTATCACCACACCCCAATGCACATGCCTAGTGCCGTGAGCTCTGCAGTGCTCTCCCCAGAGTATTTACGCGTGTCGGTCCGATATCCCTTTGATATTGAAGGTGTATCGCCCCTTACCTGTACTATTATAGTTCAAAGTTCATTTTTGTCAAATTGATGATGCAATATTTAAATGTATTGAGGGTGTGGTTGGTGTACACTTGCAGCAGCTCTAGCTCCACAGTAGCCACTGTCTCGTGAGTGAGGCTTACCGAAGCATAGAAGTCCAGACCAGGGTGTTGCTAAGGAGCAGAGCTCAAACAAGCACAGGAAGGCTGGCATTGATTAAAAATATGGAAGTTGAACTCCCCCTGGAGGTTAGACTTGGAGGATGGGAAAGGTGGGTGTGTCTGCTGATAACATAATCGTAGGCCTAATAGGGCCTAATAGTCCACAACAACAACATGTTAAATCACCCCCTTGCATTGTACTGGATCTCTCTGCTTTCTCTGTCTGGTGTTGAACAATGTGCCCACCACGTGTATGCACATGCCCATTAGCTACATGGCCATGCCCATTAGCTACATGGCCATGACCATGCACTGCAACAAAGCACTGAGGCATGAATATTACTAGTACGAGCACATCTATTATTAGCTTCAATTGTCATTAGTTGTTCACTATTTCCCGATGAGCTTCCTACTCATCAGCAGGTAACTTCTAGCCCCACCTATCCCAGTCTTCTGGTAGCGCAGGCAGCTCCTCCATGACCTATGAAGTTCCACCCTATCCCAGTCTTCTGGTAGCGCAGGCAGCTCCTCCATGACCTATGAAGTTCCAAAACACTTTCCGACGTCCTCAATGATTGTATCTCTGACCTCTGGCTTGTGAAGGACGCCAATAGTGGGTGTGTGCAAGAATTGTTCCCATCATTGACTATGTGGGCGTGGCTTCATTTAGGGGGGGTGGGTGCCTTTTACCTTAATCAACCATGACTACACATGTGAACATCACCATGACTACACATGTGCACATGGTTAATAATCTAATACTCAACCATGACTACACATGTGCCCATGGTTAATAATCTAATACTCGACCATGACTACACATGTGCACATGGTTAATACACATGGTTAATAATCTAATACTCAACCATGACTACACATGTGCACATGGTTAATAATCTAATACTCGACCATGACTACACATGTGCACATGGTTAATAATCTAATATTCAACCATGCCATGGTAAACTTAAACTGCCATCTTCTTCCCCCACATATCCACCATTGTTTTGAGATATTTTTTTAATACATTTCATGTGCGAGAAGCTTCTCTCTGCAGAGGCAATGGCTGCAGGTGTGGGCAGACTGGTGGCTGCAGGTGTGGGCAGACTGATGGCTGCAGGTGTGGGCAGACTGGTGGCTGCAGGTGTGGGCAGACTGGTGGCTGCAGGTGTGGGCAGACTGATGGCTGCAGGTGTGGGCAGACTGATGGCTGCAGGTGCGGGCAGACTGATGGCTGCAGGTGTGGGCAGACTGGTGGCTGCAGGTGTCGGCAGACTGGTGGCTGCAGGTGTGGGCAGACTGATGGCTGCAGGTGTGGGCAGACTGATGGCTGCAGGTGCGGGCAGACTGATGGCTGCAGGTGCGGGCAGACTGATGGGCTGCAGGTGTGGGCAGACTGGTGGCTGCAGGTGTGGGCAGACTGGTGGCTGCAGGTGTCGGCAGACTGGTGGCTGCAGGTGTGGGCAGACTGATGGCTGCAGGTGCGGGCAGACTGATGGCTGCAGGTGCGGGCAGACTGATGGGCTGCAGGTGTGGGCAGACTGATGGCTGCAGGTGCGGGCAGACTGATGGCTGCAGGTGCGGGCAGACTGATGGCTGCAGGTGCGGGCAGACTGATGGCTGCAGGTGCGGGCAGACTGATGGCTGCAGGTGCGGGCAGACTGATGGCTGCAGGTGCGGGCAGACTGATGGCTGCAGGTGTGGGCAGACTGATGGCTGCAGGTGTGGGCAGACTGATGGCTGCAGGTGTGGGCAGACTGATGGCTGCAGGCGTGGGCAGACTGATGGCTGCAGGTGTGGGCAGGTGTGGGCAGACTGATGGGCTGCAGGTCTGATGGCTGCATGTGCGGGCAGACTGATGGCTGCAGGTGTGGGCAGACTGATGGCTGCAGGCGTGGGCAGACTGATGGCTGCAGGTGTGGGCAGACTGATGGCTGCAGGTGTGGGCAGACTGATGGCTGCAGGTGTGGGCAGACTGATGGCTGCAGGCGTGGGCAGACTGATGGCTGCAGTCATTTCACCAGCTCTTTCAGCTGACACTTCCTGTTATCTTGAGGCTGCTCAGTCATGAGCTGATGAAAGGTTCTCCACTGTGTAACAATGTCAGGAGATATCACTGTTTGTTTTACTGGTTCTTCACCCTGTAATGTCTCCGCAGACCTCTCTCTGTGCCAAAGTATCCAAGGGGTATCCAAGGGGTGTGGTAAGAGACTTTCCCCCCCCCCCCCCCCCCCCCCCCCCCCCCCCCCAGGAGGACAGATGGTTAGATTAGATTCCACACTCGGGCACTTTCCTTGATCCAAGATGCTCAGTGCTGACAAAACATCTCAGATGAAGCAATAGCGGCTCGAAATATTATCTTTCAGATGACTGATGAATGCTTTTGCTACTTTGTCCTGGAATGACTTGATGTCTGCCTGAGTAACAGTTGCTGCTGCCAGGTTCTCACTTTCATCCAAAAGCTCCAGTACACAAGCTGTTGCTGGTACCAACTACATCGACCAACCATGTGGAGGGTTGCATCGACAAGCCTGGTTGTGATGGACTGTTCGGTCGGGAGTGTTTTACTGAGTTTGGCTACTAGTGAAAGTGTGTAGTCAATCAACAAGAACACCGCTGCAACTGTTGTCTGCTTACTGAGAGAGAGCTCTGCTAAGTCCCAATGCTTCTGGCTCATGTGTACTGTCATGGATGTCATCTAGAAGGTAATTATCGCAGAATAGCTTACTTTTACTGCTTTGACACACTTCTCACGTGCCAAGCAGCGAGCATCAGAAGGCTGGATCTGGCACATCAAGTACACACTGGATCTCTTTAAGGGATTCTGTTCTCTTTAGGGAGTACTGGATAACTTCCACAGAGCCATGAGTGCGGGGTACAAACATGCTTTATTCCTGGAGTGGAATTAGCAAACACAAACCAACTGTAACAAGTGGCAGTGCACGAACAGGACATGAGGTGTGGGGGTCTTGATACGAGTCTGAATTCCAGTTTCCCCCCTGAAAATGTACTTGCTCCATCAAATCCCATCCCCACAATTCTGCTCGCTTGAAGATTTTTCTGTTACGTTCAATTAGAACTGAGTAGATACTCTGTGCATCAGCTTTCTGCAAGTGGATGATCTCCAGGAAATGCTCCTCTGGAACATCACCTTCCTCCCAGCGATAGTCAAGGGCCAGCTCTTCCACACTTGAAATATCTGTACACCTACAGTACCTGCCGTAATACTGTAATAGGATGCTTTATGAAGACACTGCAGCATGGACTCCTATCCACATGCCTAGAGCCTCTACAAACTTACTACAGCTATGAGATGTACATACAGCATTCCTCCCTGAACTCTCCATGAAGTACTTGAGATTCTCACCTCCACAAGACACTATCAGTTTTTTTTAACTTGGTAGTATATGCTACGTACAATATGCAAGAAAGTGTATGCAGTGAATGAGAGACTTCAGGCTGCTCTACTCTTCACTCTTCCTTGCCTTCCACTTGTTGGAACTGTTGAATAACTGTTCCCTCCCCACTCAGAGCTCCTCTGCTGCCAAAGCTGCTTGAGTAGCCTGGTACCACTTCTTGAGTAGCCTGGGCATGGAACCACTTCTTGAGTAGTCTAGGCATGGGATCACTTCTTGAGTAGCCTGGGCATGGAACCACTTCTTGAGTAGTCTGGGCATGGAACCACTTCTTGAGTAGTCTAGGCATGGGATCACTTCTTGAGTAGCCTGGGCATGGAACCACTTCTTGAGTAGTCTGGGCATGGAACCACTTCTTGAGTAGTCTAGGCATGGGATCACTTCTTGAGTAGCCTGGGCATGGAACCACTTCTTGAGTAGTCTGGGCATGGGACCACTTCTTGAGTAGCCTGGGCATGGGACCACTTCTTGAGTAGTCTGGGCATGGGGCCACTTCTTGAGTAGTCTAGGCATGGGATCACTTCTTGAGTAGTCTGGGCATGGGACCACTTCTTGAGTAGTCTGGGCATGGGATCACTTCTTGAGTAGTCTGGGCATGGGACCACTTCTTGAGTAGTCTGGGCATGGGACCACTTCTTGAGTAGTCTGGGCATGGGATCACTTCTTGAGTAGTCTGGGCATGGGACCACTTCTTGAGTAGCCTGGGCATGGGACCACTTCTTGAGTAGTCTGGGCATGGGACCACTTCTTGAGTAGTCTGGGCATGGGACCACTTCTTGAGTAGTCTGGGCATGGGACCACTTCTTGAGTAGTCTGGGCATGGGACCACTTCTTGAGTAGTCTGGGCATGGGATCACTTCTTGAGTAGTCTGGGCATGGGACCACTTCTTGAGTAGTCTGGGCATGGGACCACTTCTTGAGTAAGTCTGGGCATGGGATCACTTCTTGAGTAGTCTGGGCATGGGACCACTTCTTGAGTAGTCTGGGCATGGGACCACTTCTTGAGTAGTCTGGGCATGGGACCACTTCTTGAGTAGCCTGGGCATGGGATCACTTCTTGAGTAGTCTGGGCATGGGACCACTTCTTGAGTAGTCTGGGCATGGGACCACTTCTTGAGTAGTCTGGGCATGGTGACCACTTCTTGAGTAGTCTGGGCATGGGACCACTTTTTGAGTAGTCTGGGCATGGGACCACTTCTTGAGTAGCCTGGGCATGGGGCCACTTCTTGTGTAGCCTGGGCATGGGACCACTTCTTGAGTAGCCTGGGCATGGGGCCACTTCTTTCATGGACTTTCATTTTCTTCCAATTGGAAAATGGTTTGATATCCCACATGCCACGCCTCCTGTTTGCCGAAGTGACTTCCCTGATTTTCATGCACCCTCGTAATCCTCACTGTACTCCGGCCAAATAAAGTGTCCTTCTCCACCTCTTGGAGTAGTTCCTGCAGCAGCTCACGTGCTTCTCTGCAGACATAACTATACTACTCACCTCTGCTACTACTACTCATCCTCACCTGCTACTACTACTCGTCCTCACCTGCTACTACTACTCGTCCTCACCTGCTACTACTACTCGTCCTCACCTGCTACTACTACTCGTCCTCACCTGCTACTACTACTCGTCCTCACCTGCTACTACTACTCATCCTCACCTGCTACTACTACTCATCCTCACCTGCTACTACTACTCATCCTCACCTGCTACTACTACTCATCCTCACCTGCTACTACTACTCATCCTCACCTGCTACTACTACTCATCCTCACCTGCTACTACTACTCATCCTCACCTGCTACTACTACTCATCCTCACCTGCTACTACTACTCATCCTCACCTGCTACTACTACTCATCCTCACCTGCTACTACTCATCCTCACCTGCTACTACTACTCATCCTCACCTGCTACTACTACTCATCCTCACCTGCTACTACTACTCATCCTCACCTGCTACTACTACTCATCCTCACCTGCTACTACTACTCATCCTCACCTGCTACTCTACTCATCCTCACCTGCTACTACTACTCATCCTCACCTGCTACTACTACTCATCCTCACCTGCTACTACTACTCATCCTCACCTGCTACTACTACTCATCCTCACCTGCTACTACTACTCATCCTCACCTGCTACTACTACTCATCCTCACCTGCTACTACTACTCATCCTCACCTGCTACTACTACTCATCCTCACCTGCTACTACTACTCATCCTCACCTGCTACTACTACTCATCCTCACCTGCTACTACTACTCATCCTCACCTGCTACTACTACTCATCCTCACCTGCTACTACTACTCATCCTCACCTGCTACTACTACTCATCCTCACCTGCTACTACTACTCATCCTCACCTGCTACTACTACTCATCCTCACCTGCTACTACTACTCATCCTCACCTGCTACTACTACTCATCCTCACCTGCTACTACTACTCATCCTCACCTGCTACTACTACTCATCCTCACCTGCTACTACTACTCATCCTCACCTGCTACTACTACTCATCCTCACCTGCTACTACTACTCATCCTCACCTGCTACTACTACTCATCCTCACCTGCTACTACTACTCATCCTCACCTGCTACTACTACTCATCCTCACCTGCTACTACTACTCATCCTCACCTGCTACTACTACTCATCCTCACCTGCTACTACTACTCATCCTCACCTGCTACTACTCATCCTCACCTGCTACTACTACTCATCCTCACCTGCTACTACTACTCATCCTCACCTGCTACTACTACTCATCCTCACCTGCTGCTACTACTCATCCTCACCTGCTACTACTACTCATCCTCACCTGCTACTACTACTCATCCTCAGCTAGTGTAAGTATGATGTAACTATCTGAGCCGCTTATATGGTCAGACAGTGTAAGTATGATGTAACTATCTCAGCCCCTTATATGGTCAGCCAGTGTAAGTATGATGTAACTATCTGAGCCCCTTATATGGTCAGCCAGTGTAAGTATGATGTAACTATGTGACTGAGCCCCTTATATGGTCAGCCGGTGTTAAGTATGATGTAACTGTGTGAGCCCCTTATATGGTCGGCCATTGTAAGTACAGTATGTTACAACTATCTGAGTTACTATTTTTGGAATCCTGTCATCTATTTTTAAGTCTAAAAGTCAATGCAGAAAAAAGTTACATTCCAATGCTCTACTAAGTGGGTGTTAATTCTGCTTATCGGGGAAAAAATCTGGGGGTCAAAGTATATGGTCTATAGAACTACTTGGACATCCTTCATGATGAAAATTACCAATGATGAGAACAATTCTTGCCACCGGCTCACTATTGGCATCCTTGACCAGCCAGAAATACAAGTGTCGGGTACGGCAGAGAGTGTTTTAGAACGTCATAGGCCGTAGAGGAGTTGCCTGCACTACTAAGAGGCTGTAGAGGAGTTGCCTGCACTACTAAGAGGCCGTAGAGGAGTTGCCTGCACTACTAAGAGGCCGTAGAGGAGTTGCCTGCACTACTAAGAGGCCGTAGAGGAGTTGCCTGCACTACTAAGAGGCTGTAGAGGAGTTGCCTGCACTACTAAGAGGCTGTAGAGGAGTTGCCTGCGCTACTAAGAGGCCGTAGAGGAGTTGCCTGCACTACTAAGAGGCCGTAGAGGAGTTGCCTGCACTACTAAGAGGCTGTAGAGGAGTTGCCTGCACTACTAAGAGGCTGTAGAGGAGTTGCCTGCGCTACTAAGAGGCCGTAGAGGAGTTGCCTGCACTACTAAGAGGCTGTAGAGGAGTTGCCTGCACTACTAAGAGGCCGTAGAGGAGTTGCCTGCACTACTAAGAGGCTGTAGAGGAGTTGCCTGCACTACTAAGAGGCCGTAGAGGAGTTGCCTGCGCTACTAAGAGGCTGTAGAGGAGTTGCCTGCACTACTAAGAGGCTGTAGAGGAGTTGCCTGCACTACTAAGAGGCCGTAGAGGAGTTGCCTGCGCTACTAAGAGGCCGTAGAGGAGTTGCCTGCACTACTAAGAGGCCGTAGACGAGTTGCCTGCACTACTAAGAGGCTGTAGAGGAGTTGCCTGCACTACTAAGAGGCCGTAGAGGAGTTGCCTGCACTACTAAGAGGCCGTAGAGGAGTTGCCTGCACTACTAAGAGGCCGTAACATATCTTCCAGCCAGCACACTAGAGCCTCTAGCACGTTCATTTCCAAATAGAAACCTTCTTAAGAATAGAGACTGACTTTTCTCACGCCCGCCGCCCGTCATGACAGGAATAGCAACAAAACAGCAAAGTGGTGCAGTATCATGTTTGCAGGCACTGCCAGCACTTTTCTCAGCCCCTCAGTAGTGCAGGCAACTCCTCTACGGCCTCTTAGTAGTGCAGGCAACTCCTCTACGGCCTCTTAGTAGTGCAGGCAACTCCTCTACGGCCTTGAGCACCTAACAAAGATGGTGTGCAACGACAATGAAATGGATAGTAGGTGCTTAAGAGTGCTCAACATGGAGAGTCTTAGCAACCAAGGCCCTGTCCTTGTGTGGAGAGGATGGCACCAGCATTCATGCATACCTACCTCCATGAATATCTGTGGTCATGAGGATGGCTATAGGAATGACGTGGTAGCCATTAGCTGGGTCATAGGCCTCCTCTCCGCCCAGCAGAGAGGCAGGCTTCACTAGGTGTGAGTCCTCTTTAAAGCACTGTTCAGAGCCAGCGCTGTAGTGGAAGGCAGTCTCTCCACATCTGCAATAGCAGCACATAGCAACTCATAGTGCAAGCTTGTGTGTGCTGGTGTGTGTGTGCGTGTGCATACATGGTGGTGTGTGTGTTGTGTGCACGTGGTGTGCACGGGGTGGTGTGTGTGTGGTGTGTGCATGTGTACATGATGGTATGTGTACACGCATGTTGGTATGTGGAGGTGGTGGTATGTGTGTGTGTGCAGTGGTGTGTGCAGTGGTGTGTGTGTGTGGTTGTGTGTGGTGGTGTGTGCACGTGTGTGTGCATGTGTTGGTGTGTGGAGGTGGTGGTATGTGTGTGATGGTTTGTGTGTGTGGTGAGGAGTGCATTATGTCCAAGCTTGTGTGTGTCTGGGATGAGAGGTGGGTGTGCACAAGGCTGTCTACATGGCAGTGTCTGGGATGAGAGGCTTACTGGGTGTGCACAAGGCTGTCTACATGGCAGTGTCTGGGAGGCTTACTGGGTGTGCACAAGGCTGTCTACATGGCAGTGTCTGGGATGAGAGGCTTACTGGGTGTGCACAAGGCTGTCTACATGGCAGTGTCTGGGATGAGAGGCTTACTGGGTGTGCACAAGGCTGTCTACATGGCAGTGTCTGGGATGAGAGGCTTACTGGGTGTGCACAAGGCTGTCTACACTGGCAGTGTCTGGGATGAGAGACTTACTGGGTGTGCACAAGGCTGTCTACATGGCAGTGTCTGGGAGGCTTACTGGGTGTGCACAAGGCTGTCTACATGGCAGTGTCTGGGATGAGAGGCTTACTGGGTGTGCACAAGGCTGTCTACATGGCAGTGTCTGGGATGAGAGGCTTACTGGGTGTGCACAAGGCTGTCTACATGGCAGTGTCTGGGATGAGAGGCTTACTGGGTGTGCACAAGGCTGTCTACATGGCAGTGTCTGGGATGAGAGGCTTACTGGGTGTGCACAAGGCTGTCTACATGGCAGTGTCTGGGATGAGAGGCTTACTGGGTGTGCACAAGGCTGTCTACATGGCAGTGTCTGGGATGAGAGGCTTACTGGGTGTGCACAAGGCTGTCTACATGGCAGTGTCTGGGAGGCTTACTGGGTGTGCACAAGGCTGTCTACATGGCAGTGTCTGGGATGAGAGGCTTACTGGGTGTGCACAAGGCTGTCTACACTGGCAGTGTCTGGGATGAGAGACTTACTGGGTGTGCACAAGGCTGTCTACATGGCAGTGTCTGGGAGGCTTACTGGGTGTGCACAAGGCTGTCTACATGGCAGTGTCTGGGATGAGAGGCTTACTGGGTGTGCACAAGGCTGTCTACATGGCAGTGTCTGGGATGAGAGGCTTACTGGGTGTGCACAAGGCTGTCTACATGGCAGTGTCTGGGATGAGAGGCTTACTGGGTGTGCACAAGGCTGTCTACATGGCAGTGTCTGGGAGGCTTACTGGGTGTGCACAAGGCTGTCTACATGGCAGTGTCTGGGATGAGAGGCTTACTGGGTGTGCACAAGGCTGTCTACACTGGCAGTGTCTGGGATGAGAGACTTACTGGGTGTGCACAAGGCTGTCTACATGGCAGTGTCTGGGAGGCTTACTGGGTGTGCACAAGGCTGTCTACATGGCAGTGTCTGGGATGAGAGGCTTACTGGGTGTGCACAAGGCTGTCTACATGGCAGTGTCTGGGATGAGAGGCTTACTGGGTGTGCACAAGGCTGTCTACATGGCAGTGTCTGGGATGAGGGACTTACTGGGTGTGCACAAGGCTGTCTACATGGCAGTGTCTGGGATGAGAGGCTTACTGGGTGTGCACAAGGCTGTCTACATGGCAGTGTCTGGGATGAGGGACTTACTGGGTGTGCACAAGGCTGTCTACATGGCAGTGTCTGGGATGAGAGGCTTACTGGGTGTGCACAAGGCTGTCTACATGGCAGTGTCTGGGATGCTTACTGGGTGTGCACAAGGCTGTCTACATGGCAGTGTCTGGGATGAGAGGCTTACTGGGTGTGCACAAGGCTGTCTACATGGCAGTGTCTGGGAGGCTTACTGGGTGTGCACAAGGCTGTCTACATGGCAGTGTCTGGGATGAGAGGCTTACTGGGTGTGCACAAGGCTGTCTACATGGCAGTGTCTGGGATGAGAGACTTACTGGGTGTGCACAAGGCTGTCTACATGGCAGTGTCTGGGATGAGAGGCTTACTGGGTGTGCACAAGGCTGTCTACATGGCAGTGTCTGGGATGCTTACTGGGTGTGCACAAGGCTGTCTACATGGCAGTGTGTGGGGATGAGAGACTTACTGGGTGTGCACAAGGCTGTCTACATGGCAGTGTCTGGGATGAGAGGCTTACTGGGTGTGCACAAGGCTGTCTACATGGCAGTGTCTGGGATGAGAGACTTACTGGGTGTGCACAAGGCTGTCTACATGGCAGTGTCTGGGGATGAGAGGCTTACTGGGTGTGCACAAGGCTGTCTACATGGCAGTGTCTGGGATGAGAGACTTACTGGGTGTGCACAAGGCTGTCTACATGGCAGTGTCTGGGATGAGAGGCTTACTGGGTGTGCACAAGGCTGTCTACATGGCAGTGTCTGGGATGCTTACTGGGTGTGCACAAGGCTGTCTACATGGAAGTGTCTGGGATGAGAGGCTTACTGGGTGTGCACAAGGCTGTCTACATGGCAGTGTCTGGGGATGAGAGGCTTACTGGGTGTGCACAAGGCTGTCTACATGTACATGGCAGTGTCTGGGATGGGTGTGCACAAGGCTGTCTACATGGCAGTGTCTGGGGATGAGAGGCTTACTGGGTGTGCACAAGGCTGTCTACATGGCAGTGTCTGGGATGAGAGGCTTACTGGGTGTGCACAAGGCTGTCTACATGGCAGTGTCTGGGATGCTTACTGGGTGTGCACAAGGCTGTCTACATGGCAGTGTCTGGGATGCTTACTGGGTGTGCACAAGGTTGTCTACATGGCAGTGTCTGGGATGAGAGGCTTACTGGGTGTGCACAAGGCTGTCTACATGGCAGTGTCTGGGATGAGAGACTTACTGGGTGTGCACAAGGCTGTCTACATGGCAGTGTCTGGGATGAGAGACTTACTGGGTCTGCACAAGGCTGTCTACATGGCAGTGTCTCGGATGAGAGACTTACTGGGTGTGCACAAGGCTGTCTACATGGCAGTGTCTGGGATGAGAGGCTTACTGGGTGTGCACAAGGCTGTCTACATGGCAGTGTCTGGGATGCTTACTGGGTGTGCACAAGGCTGTCTACACTGGCAGTGTCTGGGATGGCGCTGAACACTTGGAACTGGCAGTCCACATCACTATCGAACCTGAACTGCACGCTGTAGTCCTCTGTGGAACCTGGCACCCTGCAACACACACACACACACATCATGAGTCATCCGAGGTGCAGTGCTTTCATGATGAGTGAAGGAGGTCTCACTGGGGTGGGACCCAAACATGCTGTACCATATTTCATGGAAAAGAGAACACTTCCCCCCCCCCCCAGTACCAAACGCCCTTGAATAATCCACCCAGAATGCCCCAGGCAAATGGTAACCGTGAACTGCTGATTGAGTAACCTTGCAAAGGAAAACATCGTTACCCACACTGCATATCACTTTATGCATGACCAAGCACGACAGCCTTCTGTGTGCGTGCATGTGTGTGTGTGTGAGTGTGCATGCGTGTGAGTGTGTGTGAGTGATATCTTCGTGAAGGTGGAAGCAACCAAAGATCGAGAAGTTTACTGCTTCAAAGACAACAGCCATAATGGAAGTCATGGAGGATGAAGGTGAGGTAGACTAATGGAAGTCAAGGAGGATGAAGGTGAGGTAGGCTAATGGAAGTCAAGGAGGATGAAGGTGAGGTAGACTAATGGAAGTCAAGGAGGATGAAGGTGAGGTAGGCTAATGGAAGTCAAGGAGGATGAAGGTGAGCTAGACTAATGGAAGTCAAGGAGGATGAAGGTGAGGTAGACTAATGGAAGTCAAGGAGGATGAAGGTGAGGTAGACTAATGGAAGTCAAGGAGGATGAAGGTGAGGCAGACTAATGGAAGTCAAGGAGGATGAAGGTGAGGTAGACTAATGGAAGTCAAGGAGGATGAAGGTGAGGTAGACTAATGGAAGTCAAGGAGGATGAAGGTGAGGTAGAGTAATGGAAGTCAAGGAGGATGAAGGTGAGGTAGACTAATGGAAGTCAAGGAGGATGAAGGTGAGGTAGACTAATGGAAGTCAAGGAGGATGAAGGTGAGGTAGACTAATGGAAGTCAAGGAGGATGAAGGTGAGGTAGACTAATGGAAGTCAAGGAGGATGAAGGTGAGGCAGACTAATGGAAGTCAAGGAGGATGAAGGTGAGGCAGACTAATGGAAGTCAAGGAGGATGAAGGTGAGGTAGACTAATGGAAGTCAAGGAGGATGAAGGTGAGGTAGAGTAATGGAAGTCAAGGAGGATGAAGGTGAGGCAGACTAATGGAAGTCAAGGAGGATGAAGGTGAGGTAGAGTAATGGAAGTCAAGGAGGATGAAGGTGAGGTAGACTAATGGAAGTCAAGGAGGATGAAGGTGAGGTAGACTAATGGAAGTCAAGGAGGATGAAGGTGAGGTAGAGTAATGGAAGTCAAGGAGGATGAAGGTGAGGCAGACTAATGGAAGTCAAGGAGGATGAAGGTGAGGTAGACTAATGGAAGTCAAGGAGGATGAAGGTGAGGCAGACTAATGGAAGTCAAGGAGGATGAAGGTGAGGCAGACTAATGGAAGTCAAGGAGGATGAAGGTGAGGTAGACTAATGGAAGTCAAGGAGGATGAAGGTGAGGTAGAGTAATGGAAGTCAAGGAGGATGAAGGTGAGGCAGACTAATGGAAGTCAAGGAGGATGAAGGTGAGGTAGACTAATGGAAGTCAAGGAGGAGGTAAGACTAGTCAGCAGAGACATGTGCACCACAAGGTTGGGTGGTGGTACATATGCAGTGTTTGAGGCCATACTGTGTGCTCGTGACACACACACACACACACACACACACACACACCTGACGTTGGCTCGTGACAGTGTGCCCAGAGGACTTGTGACCTCAAGCAAATCCCGAGACTTACTTGACTAGTTTGATGGAGTCACGTTGTATGTTGATGAAGCTGCGCAGAGTCCGTAGCGGTTGTGTCTTGGAGGGTGGATGATACTTGAACTGCACACAACAACAACACATGTTGTACACACCCACACACACATAGATAATGTGACAATAGCCTTGTGATACAGTAACACCAGTCATGTGATACAACACCAGTCATGTGATACAGTAACACCAGTCATGTGATACAGTAACACCAGTCATGTGATACAGTAACACCAGTCATGTGATACAGTAACACCAGTCATGTGATACAGTAACACCAGTCATGTGAAACAGTAACACCAGTCATGTGATACAGTAACACCAGTCATGTGATACAGTAACACCAGTCATGTGAAACACAGTCATATGATACAGTAACACCAGTCATGTGATACAATAACACCAGTCATGTGATACCGTAATACTACTCATATGATACAGTAACACTAGTCATGTGATACAGTTCTAGTCATGTGATAGTGTGAGTAACAAGTAACCTCGCATCTTGTGTGACAGTGCAATTGTGTCTTGTGCCTGGTGTGTGGTGTATGCAGAGGCTCCAACAGAGTGACTGATTATGAAACAATTCTTTCCAAGCATAAAAATTTCTCAAACCATGCATAAAATGCATCCTTTGCAGACAACTCGACACCTCCCGTGGTGGTGGCCTCTCCCACGACTCCAGCTACTACATTATGTAAAATAGAGTACCTAGTTCGTAGGCCATCTGGGACTCGAGGGATAGCGAGGGACAGCGTGGCACACGTCAGTATCAAGGCACTGGCTATAGCTAACATCTGGGACTCGAGAGATCGCAAGGGACAGCATGGCAGTATCAAAGCCTGGCTATAGCTAACATCTGGGACTCGAGGGGATCGTGAGGGACAGTGTGGCACACGTCAGTATCAAAGCCTGGCTATAGTTAAGATCTTCATACTGTACGATTGCTGAGTATTGCAAAGAAAATGAACGCAACATTCTAAGTAAGTAAGTCCATGCTTCCTGAATGTTTAGAAAGTAGCACTGCAGAATCCTCTGTGGCATACCAATTATATACCACATACATGTACATGTACGCTTGTGGCTCATTCCCCAGTTGTCAGGGTTCTCTGTCTGCTGACCATAGAGTAGGATGCCTAGTTCAGCATCTGGAGAACAAGTAGAAAGGTACACGTCACGCATGTCCGTAAGCACCTCCCCACTTTCAGGATGCTTGTGGTGGGAACCTCCACATTCTCTTTCACCAGTTGGAGCCGCTGGGTACGGACATGTACAGGTTTCTGCATGCTATCTCTGTTTAATACTGGAGCTCTTCAACACTCTCTAGCCCTAGCCCTGATACTCTTGCTATCTCTGTTTAATACTGGAGCTCTTCAACACTCTCTAGCCGTAGCCCTGATATTCTTGCTATCTCTGTTTAATACTGGAGCTCTTCAACACTCTCTAGCCCTAGCCCTGATACTCTTGCTATCTCTGTTTAATACTGGAGCTCTTCAACACTCTCTAGCCCTAGCCCTGATACTCTTGCTATCTCTGTTTAATACTGGAGCTCTTCAACACTCTCTAGCCGTAGCCCTGATACTCTTGCTATCTCTGTTTAATACTGGAGCTCTTCAACACTCTCTAGCCCTAGCCCTGATACTCTTGCTATCTCTGTTTAATACTGGAGCTCTTCAACACTCTCTAGCCATAGCCCTGATACTCATGCTATCTCTGTTTAATACTGGAGCTCTTCAACACTCTCTAGCCGTAGCCCTGATACTCTTGCTATCTCTGTTTAATACTGGAGCTCTTCAACACTCACTAGCCGTAGCCCTGATACTCTTGCTATCTCTGTTTAATACTGGAGCTCTTCAACACTCTCTAGCCCTGATACTCTTGAGTCGATTGTGCAAGTGATATCAACTGTCAAAACATGTATGCTGCTGTTAAACCTCTCAGTACTAACATATGCTGCTGTTAACCCTCTTAGTGCTAGCATATGCTGCTTTTAACCCTCTTAGTGCTAGAATATGCTGCTGTTAACCCTCTTAGTGCTGCTGTAACCCTCCCAGTGCTAGCATATGCTGCTGTTAACCCTCTTAGTGCTAGTATATGCTGCTGTTAACCCTCCCAGTGCTAGAATTTGCTGCTGTAACCCTCCCAGTGCTAGCATATGCTGGTTAATCCTTTCATTGCCAGGGAAATGGACTTTTTTAATTTTTAGTAAATGCATGTCTGGGCTGAACCATGAACCATATGATAATGATGCTCGTACATGTCATTGTGGACATGATAATGGTGCTGGCACATGTCATTGTGGACATGATAATGATGCTGGTACATGTCATTGTGGAGATGATAATGATGCTGGCACATGTCATTGTGGACATGATAATGATGCTGGCACATGTCATTGTGGACATGATAATGGTGCTGGCACATGTCATTGTGGACATGATAATGATGCTGGTACATGTCATTGTGGACATGATAATGGTGCTGGCAGATGTCATTGTGGACATGATAATGATGCTGGTACATGCCATTGTGGACATGATAATGGTGCTGGCACATGTCATTGTGGACATGATAATGATGCTGGCACATGTCATTGTGGACATGATAATGATGCTGGCACATGTCATTGTGGACATGATAATGGTGCTGGCACATGTCATTGTGGACATGATAATGATGCTGGCACATGTCATTGTGGACATGATAATGATGCTGGCACATGTCATTGTGGACATGATAATGATGCTGGCACATGTCATTGTGGACATGATAATGGTGCTGGCACATGTCATTGTGGACATGATAATGATGCTGGCACATGTCATTGTGGACATGATAATGATGCTGGCACATGTCGTTGTGGACATGATAATGGTGCTGGCACATGTCATTGTGGACATGATAATGATGCTGGCACATGTCATTGTGGACATGATAATGGTGCTGGCACATGTCATTGTGGACATGATAATGATGCTGGCACATGTCATTGTGGACATGATAATGATGCTGGCACATGTCATTGTGGACATGATAATGATGCTGGCACATGTCATTGTGGACATGATAATGATGCTGGCACATGTCATTGTGGACATGATAATGATGCTGGCACATGTCATTGTGGACATGATAATGATGCTGGCACATGTCGTTGTGGACATGATAATGGTGCTGGCACATGTCATTGTGGACATGATAATGGTGCTGGCACATGTCATTGTGGACATGATAATGGTGCTGGCTTGTCATTGTGGACATGATAATGATGCTGGCACATGTCATTGTGGACATGATAATGATGCTGGTACATGTCATTGTGGACATGATAATGATGCTGGCACATGTCATTGTGGACATGATAATGATGCTGGTACATGTCATTGTGGACATGATAATGATGCTGGCACATGTCATTGTGGACATGATAATGATGCTGGCACATGTCATTGTGGACATGATAATGATGCTGGCACATGTCATTGTGGACATGATAATGGTGCTGGCACATGTCATTGTGGACATGATAATGGTGCTGGTACATGTCATTGTGGACATGATAATGATGCTGGCACATGTCATTGTGGACATGATAATGATGCTGGCAAATGTCATTGTGCACATGATAATGATGCTGGCACATGTCATTGAGGACATGATAATGGCGCTGGCACATGTCATTGTGGACATGATAATGGTGCTGGCACATGTCATTGTGGACATGATAATGATGCTGGCACATGTCATTGTGGACATGACAATGGTGCTGGTACATGTCATTGTGGACATGATAATGGTGCTGGCACATGTCATTGTGGACATGATAATGATGCTGGCACATGTCATTGTGGACATGATAATGGTGCTGGCACATGTCATTGTGGACATGATAATGATGCTCGCACATGTCATTGTGGACTTGATAATGATGCTGGCACATGTCATTGTGGACATGACAATGGTGCTGGTACATGTCATTGTGGACATGATAATGATGCTGGTACATGTCATTGTGGACATGATAATGATGCTGGTACATGTCATTGTGGACATGATAATGATGCTCGCACAGGGGTCATTCCATATGAAATCAAAAAAAATTTCCAGGGTCATTTTCTCAGAATTGGTTCATACTCATCCTACAAGTTCCTATGTATGAGATATGTTGCCATGCAAAAAAAAAATCGCCCAACTCTCAACTGTTCCTGAGATATGGCCCCGCCCAATTTTGGCCCCTGCGACCGTCGCGTCACACTGCCATGAGACTAAAGTTACCATTTCCCTCTAAATATTATGATTTCGGGTTTAAAAACTACATCCTGTAGCTAAAATTGCGCCAGGAGTCCATTTCTGGCATCAGAATTGCCGTAGTTATTGAGTAATAAAGGATTTCCTGTTTTTGAGTTGCCTGATTTTGACCGACTGATACACCGGGTTGGCATATCACAGTCATATTCTGCTTTGCATGTTGCTTCAGGCATCTCTGGGGTACATCTATGCAAAATATCAACTTGGGTTTATGCCATCTTCCCTGTGAAATGCTGGTCACGAGATAAGCCATGATGAACAGAGGTGTGCAGAGATAAGCCATGATGAACAGGTATGCAGAGATAAGCCATGATGAACAGGTGTGCAGAGATAAGCCATGATGAACAGAGGTGTGCAGAGATAAGCCATGATGAACAGGTGTGCAGAGATAAGCCATGATGAACAGGTGTGCAGAGATAAGCCATGATGAACAGGTGTGCAGAGATAAGCCATGATGAACAGGTGTGCAGAGATAAGCCATGATGAACAGGTGTGCAGAGATAAGCCATGATGAACAGGTGTGCAGAGATAAGCCATGATGAACAGGTATGCAGAGATAAGCCATGATGAACAGGTGTGCAGAGATAAGCCATGATGAACAGGTGTGCAGAGATAAGCCATGATGAACAGGTATGCAGAGATAAGCCATGATGAACAGGTGTGCAGAGATAAGCCATGATGAACAGGTATGCAGAGATAAGCCATGATGAACAGGTGTGCAGAGATAAGCCATGATGAACAGAGGTGTGCAGAGATAAGCCATGATGAACAGGTGTGCAGAGATAAGCCATGATGAACAGGTATGCAGAGATAAGCCATGATGAACAGGTGTGCAGAGATAAGCCATGATGAACAGGTGTGCAGAGATAAGCCATGATGAACAGGTGTGCAGAGATAAGCCATGATGAACAGGTGTGCAGAGATAAGCCATGATGAACAGGTATGCAGAGATAAGCCATGATGAACAGGTGTGCAGAGATAAGCCATGATGAACAGGTATGCAGAGATAAGCCATGATGAACAGGTGTGCAGAGATAAGCCATGATGAACAGAGGTGTGCAGAGATAAGCCATGATGAACAGGTGTGCAGAGATAAGCCATGATGAACAGGTGTGCAGAGATACATAAGCCATGATGAACAGAGGTGTGCATATACATAATGACATCATCCAGTGGGGAGGAGGGAGGGCGAGTGGTTCACTGCCCCATGAGGTCCTATATACCCAGCACTGCCTGACATACATGTATCTGGCTTGCCCCATGAGGTCTCTATATACCCAGCACTGCCTGGCTTTCCCCATGAGGTCTCTATATACCCAGCACTGCCTGACATATCTGGCTTGCCCCATGAGGTCTCTATATACCCAGCACTGCCTGACATATCTGGCTTGCCCCATGAGGTCTCTATATACCCAGCACTACCTGACATATCTGGCCTGCCCCATAAGGTCTCTATATACCCAGCACTGCCTGACATATCTGGCCTGCCCCATGAGGTCTCTATATACACAGCACTGCCTGACATGTATCTGGCCTGCCCCATGAGGTCTCTATATACCCAGCACTGCCTGACATATCTGGCCTGCCCCATGAGGTCTCTATATACCCAGCACTGCCTGGCTTTCCCCATGAGGTCTCTATATACCCAGCACTGCCTGACATATCTGGCTTGCCCCATGAGGTCTCTATATACCCAGCACTGCCTGACATATCTGGCTTGCCCCATGAGGTCTCTATATACCCAGCACTGCCTGACATATCTGGCTTGCCCCATGAGGTCTCTATATACCCAGCACTACCTGACATATCTGGCCTGCCCCATAAGGTCTCTATATACCCAGCACTGCCTGACATATCTGGCCTGCCCCATGAGGTCTCTATATACACAGCACTGCCTGACATGTATCTGGCCTGCCCCATGAGGTCTCTATATACCCAGCACTGCCTGACATATCTGGCCTGCCCCATGAGGTCTCTATATACCCAGCACTGCCTGGCTTGCCCCATGAGGTCTCTATATACCCAGCACTGCCTGACATATCTGGCTTGCCCCATGAGGTCTCTATATACCCAGCACTGCCTGACATATCTGGCCTGCCCCATGAGGTCTCTATATACCCAGCACTGCCTGGCCTGCCCCATGAGGTCTCTATATACCCAGCACTGCTTGACATATCTGGCTTGCCCCATGAGGTCTCTATATACCCAGCACTGCCTGACATATCTGGCCTGCCCCATGAGGTACCCAGCACTGCCTGACATATCTGGCTTGCCCCATGAGGTCCTATATACCCAGCACTGCCTGACATATCTGGCTTGCCCCATGAGGTCTCAGCACTGCCTGACATATCTGGCCTGCCCCATGAGGTCTCTATATACCCAGCACTGCCTGACATATCTGGCTTGCCCCATGAGGTCTCTATATACCCAGCACTGCCTGACATATCTGGCTTGCCCCATGAGGTCTCTATATACCCAGCACTGCCTGACATATCTGGCCTGCCCCATGAGGTCCTATATACCCAGCACTGCTTGACATATCTGGCTTGCCCCATGAGGTCTCTATATACCCAGCACTGCCTGACATATCTGGCTTGCCCCATGAGGTCTCTATATACCCAGCACTGCCTGACATATCTGGCTTGCCCCATGAGGTCTCTATATACCCAGCACTGCCTGACATATCTGGCCTCCCCCATGAGGTCTCTATATACACAGCACTGCCTGACATATCTGGCCTGCCCCATGAGGTCTCTATATACACAGCACTGCCTGACATATCTGGCCTCCCCCATGAGGTCTCTATATACCCAGCACTGCCTGACATATCTGGCCTGCCCCATGAGGTCTCTATATACCCAGCACTGCCTGACATATCTGGCTTGCCCCATGAGGTCTCTATATACCCAGCACTGCCTGACATATCTGGCCTGCCCCATGAGGTCCTATATACCCAGCACTGCCTGACATATCTGGCTTGCCCCATGAGGTCTCTATATACCCAGCACTGCCTGACATATCTGGCTTGCCCCATGAGGTCTCTATATACCCAGCACTGCCTGACATATCTGGCTTGCCCCATGAGGTCTCTATATACCCAGCACTGCCTGACATATCTGGCCTGCCCCATGAGGGCTCTATATACCCAGCACTGCCTGACATATCTGGCTTGCCCCATGAGGGCTCTATATACCCAGCACTGCCTGACATATCTGGCTTGCCCCATGAGGGCTCTATATACCCAGCACTGCCTGACATATCTGGCTTGCCCCATGAGGTCTCTATATACCCAGCACTGCCTGACATGTCTGGCTTGCCCCAGCCACTTTCTCCATTCCAAAAAAAGTAGAACCAAAGACCTTCCTTGAGTGGTTCTTAAAGGCCACACAACTCTGATCTGGTTCTGCCTATGGGTTCCCAGGTAATAAGCGGTCATAACACCTTCCCTTAAGTGTTTCTTAAAGATCACACAACTTTGATCTGGTGCCTGTGGGTTCCCGGGTAATAAGCGTCATACAAAATCAGACAGACCTACTTTATCCTTTTTGTCTCGGGCATGCATACATACGAACGTTCATCTCGCCGATCTATCCGTATAACATGTCTATGAACTGCAACATTATAATTCTGGGCCTGCACTTAATGGCCCTGCTAAGGGATGGTTCAATGTAACCATGGAACTCAAGTACTGGCAAACAAATACACTGTAGGATGAAAAGGGATAAAGAAGTGAGCGAGGAAGAGCAGAACTGCTGCAGAAACAGGAATTTAGGAGAGCTAGGCTATGAAAAACACTTTTTGCCTCAAGCATGTGTGCATACAGTGTGTACATGTATGTTCATTACGGGAAGCAATAAACGTCTCTGTGTATGTAAATATGAACTCTCATCACATATTATGTCGCTACACACCTTCCCTCCACACCTGTGTTTGAACAATATTTAGATACATGTCTTTACTTAGTGAGGGTTCTTCATGACTATCTCCAATATCCAAGGAGGAGAGCAACCTCTTCAAAAGTGACTGTTCGGCTTAGAGCTGGTCTCCGCTCCACATTAAGCTTACCTAGTGTTCTTCTCAGAGCTGCCTCCTCTCTGGGGTCCACATTAGGCTTATCTAGTGTTATTCTCAGAGCTGCCCCCTCTCTGGGGTCTCATTAGGCTTACATAGTGTTCTGCTCAGAGTTGCCCCCTCTCTGGGGTCTCATTAGTTTACTTAATGTTCTGCTCAGAGTTGCCCCCTCTCTGGGTTCTCATTCATTAGTTTACTTAATGTTCTGCTCAGAGTTGCCCCCTCTCTGGGGTCTACTTAATGTTCTGCTCAGAGTTTCCCCCTCTCTGGGGTCTCATTAGTCTACTTAATGTTGTGCTCAGAGTTGCCCCCTCTCTGGGGTCTCATTAGTTTACTTAATGTTCTGCTCAGAGTTTCCCCCTCTCTGGGGTCTCATTAGTCTACTTAATGTTGTGCTCAGAGTTGCCCCCTCTCTGGGGTCTCATTAGTTTACTTAATGTTCTGCTCAGAGTTGCCCCCTCTCTGGGGTCTCATTAGTCTACTTAATGTTCTGCTCAGAGTTGCCCCCTCTCTGGGGTCTACATTACACTTCATTGTTCTCACATCAGAGAGCCAGAAATGTCTGTCGAACATACTTATACTGGATATTTGACCCCACCCCGTTGACCTCTCTTCCCTGGATATTTGACCCCACCTCGTTGACCCACTTACTTTATAGAGTCCGATTTCCAAAGCTTTGCCAGCTTGATAGAACATCTTTCTGAGCATGCCCAGATGTGCTTATTGTCAACAGTTGGAGATTGATTGTTGAGGTCATGAGCCATAAGTTGGGTGTGGTTGTTGTTAGCTAATGTTTACAGCAAGCAGAAGGTGATGAAGTAACACCTTGGTGGTTGCTCTTAACAGGACGCTGACTTCACTGGGACCAAGCCTGTTCAACTTAACTGTGTAGCTATTGGATATTACAGTTTCATTATTGCAAGTTTCCCCTCCTAATTATTACACGTATATACTACCCCACATCGTACTACCCTACATGAATCCTGCCACAGATACGTTGTGTTTGCAGGAATAAAGTCGCAGCTAGGGTGTCTGGGTACAGCCCCAAATAGGCTTAGCACTGTAGTACAGAGTTAGCTTGCTTGCGTATATATGTAAGTCGCACACCTTAACTGAAACCATCTATAACTTTTGTTATATCACACACAGAGGTCTAAGATATTGCGAGGTGGCTGGACTTGAAGAAGCTACAGACCAGCTGAGCAGCCCCAGCTGAGCAGCCCGGTTCTCAGCACTTCAATTTCCATTCTACCATGAGCTTGAAGCTACTAGCCTCCACACTTCCTGTTAGCCATGGACACACAACTCACTAGTTGAAGCTAGTGGTGCACTTCTTGTTAGTGGTAGCCATGGACACACACTCACTAGTTGAAGCTAGTGGTGCACTTCTTGTTAGTGGTAGCCATGGACACACACTCACTAGTTGAAGCTAGTGGTGTAGCTCACACACTTCTTGTTAGTGGTAGCCATGGACACACACTCACTAGTTGAAGCTAGTGGTGTAGCTCACACACTTCTTGTTAGTGGTAGCCATGGACACACACTCACTAGTTGAAGCTAGTGGTGTAGCTCACACACTTCTTGTTAGTGGTAGCCATGGACACACACTCACTAGTTGAAGCTAGTGGTGTACCTCACACACTTCTTGTTAGTGGTAGCCATGGACACACACTCACTAGTTGAAGCTTGTTAGTGGTAGCCATGGACACACACTCACTAGTTGAAGCTAGTGGTGTACCTCACACACTTCTTGTTAGTGGTAGCCATGGACACACACTCACTAGTTGAAGCTAGTGGTGTACCTCACACACTTCTTGTTAGTGGTAGCCATGGACACACACTCACTAGTTGAAGCTAGTGGTGTACCTCACACACTTCTTGTTAGTGGTAGCCATGGACACACACTCACTAGTTGAAGCTAGTGGTGTACCTCACACACTTCTTGTTAGTGGTAGCCATGGACACACACTCACTAGTTGAAGCTAGTGGTGTAGCTCACACACTTCTTGTTAGTGGTAGCCATGGACACACACTCACTAGTTGAAGCTAGTGGTGTACCTCACACACTTCTTGTTAGTGGTAGCCATGGACACACACTCACTAGTTGAAGCTAGTGGTGTAGCTCACACACTTCTTGTTAGTGGTAGCCATGGACACACACTCACTAGTTGAAGCTAGTGGTGTACCTCACACACTTCTTGTTAGTGGTAGCCATGGACACACACTCACTAGTTGAAGCTAGTGGTGTACCTCACACACTTCTTGTTAGTGGTAGCCATGGACACACACTCACTAGTTGAAGCTAGTGGTGTAGCTCACACACTTCTTGTTAGTGGTAGCCATGGACACACACTCACTAGTTGAAGCTAGTGGTGTACCTCACACACTTCTTGTTAGTGGTAGCCATGGACACACACAACTCAATAATGCTTGTGATGCCACAGCCACTGTAAGACTTGACCAGCCAGCCTAATATTATTCATGGTGTACATATATTGCCTCCCTTAGGAAATCTGTAGCTGCTATTGTGACTTGACCCTGGCAAATAAGCTTAGAGTAGGTATGTCTGTATTTACACTGGTGAGAACAACTTCATTAGGAGCCACTCTCTCAACCACTCAAGGAACAGCAGGAAATGTCTATCACACACTTTGCGCCCCCAGTGCTCCATTGAAAGATGAAGCGATTCCTTGTGAATGAGAATCCATTGTGAATGAAACCTACTGTGGCATAGCTAGGGAGGGAGGGAGGGAGGGATGGGAGGGAGGGAGGGAGGGAGGGAGGGAAAAGAGAGCCAACGCTCAGATGTCTAAAGCATGATACTGAGCTCAGGCATTCCACCACCTCTCATTACGCAGCCTCAAAATGGTTAACGTCTTTTATTTGTGGTACCAGCTCTGAACAGACCACTCCCAGCTGCATGTACATACCTCAACATCCATCTGCTAAAGTAAGGAGCATTGTTTCCACATTTGGAATGTAATCACCAGGAATGCTATTGCCATGCTGATCAAGTTGTGTACATTAGAGACACCAAACACATTTTCCCCCTCATCCCAAAGATATGGTAAAGTATTGGCTACTATGACAGGTCATCCTGCTGGCACATCTTGTAGTTCATACCTTGATTGGCTTGGAGGGAAGGTAGTTGAGATCTTGCAGATCTCCAAATAGAAAGACTTCAGGCTCACCTGTGTCAAACTTTCTGTGCCCCAGGTAGTAGTGGTTGGAGAAGTATGACCCACCTTTAGTCAACAAATGAAACGGACAAAGAGCAATGGGTCACGTTTTCATTCTCAAGTTTCAAACCTAGCTCCTTACCGTTGGGAGGAGGATACCGGTATAATCCCTGAGAAGTAGACTCTCCAGCATCATTGGTTACTCCGGTCCTAGATGCCCTACTCAAAGAGAACAGTCCTCCCATCACAGGCAACTTCTGTTTACAACCTAACCACAGTCTTGTCACATGACTAATTTGATGGGCGGAGTTTCCTGTGGAACAAACTTGGAGAACTGGAGAAGGGGATTTATTCGACTGTTGAAATGGCTCTTGTTGTAGCTATACAGAATGCCTCTCCTACCAAAACTTATTCCATCAGGGTTTTCAGCCAGAAGAGTAAAAGCACTGAGGAACTGAGTAGAGAGGTGGCTCTCCCTGATGCTGGTAGCAGTTTGGCGAATGTTAGCGAGTCAGAATGTAGTGACCCCCGCTCCAGTACTGGTTCGGACAGCACTGGCTCTTTGTGCGGCTTGTCGCTGGTGGGGCGCTCTGGTGAGGCTGTGGAACAACTCAAAACCAGTAGGAAGCAGTTAGAAGACGAAATAGAGGTATTATATATTTATATAATGTAGCTAATGCACCTACCTAGCAATATAATGTTTGGCCACACTATTCCCTGGGTGGGTGCAGGTTTTGTCAAAATGGAGATATGACTCTTGATGTCCCATTAAAAGCCCCATCCCTTCCTGGGGAATGGTTTTCCCAGTCCTATCCCCACAGCTGAGCTGCTCCTTTGCTAGTTGTGCATAACTAGGGTAATACAGTGAAATGCCCCACCCCTAGTAGTGATGTTGAATGGCCCATGTTGGCCATCAGCAGTTGTTAAGGGGTTATTAGTGAAATGAATACTACATAACCAGTGCTTATCGAACATTGCATGTGCTTGCACCTCCAGCAATTGCAAGATGAACTGAAACAGTTTGGGGAGGACATGAACTGCCGAGATGAATGTTTACAAGTTCTACAAGACAGGTAATTGACTTCCCTCTTCCCTCCCTCCCGCTCATTGAGTGTGCATGTCCGTAACAAGCAGTCTCCTCTCACCACTCACCTAATTCTTGTGTTTGCCCTGTGCTCAAGCAGAGTGCCAGTGTCGAGTGACAACAGAGTTGTTGCACTCTGACCCCCCTAGTTTCTTTTGCTGTGTCTATGCTTACATTCTCCGGGTGGCGTGCACACACAATGCAGTTGCATGCAATGTTGACACGCAACATGCTTGAGTGTGTCTTCAGAGTGTTATGGTGTTGATATCTGTCTCTGTGTTGCAGTGAAGAGTCGCCCAGTAAGAAGGTGATGAGAAGAGGACGGAAGTTGTTCAACAGCAAACCTTCAGAGGTATGTAGTATACGAGTATAGAGCCTTAGGTGGTCTCGGGCATGTGATGAAGAGAAACTCTTCATCTGTTCATGGATGACCCTGCCAATCAACAACTTAGCGAAAGTTACTTGTTGGCATTATTTGGTATGTTTTATCAGTGCACATGTAGATCTGTGTGCGTATACAATACACGTGTTGAGTATCTATACTAATAAAGCAGTCGTCGACAAGTTAATCACCTTTTAGCGGCCAGGTGAAAGGTTGGATCCGAACGAAACTTCACCTATGGAACTAGAGCTTGGATGACCAGATAGTGTTTGTAAAGTTCGGTTCAGATCTGGACGTGGGGTGGAAGCCACCATGGCCCAAAATGGCACAACGCTTTGCTTTGCTGGCCATTTTTTTGTTTAGGGATATGTACCTGCATATGTGTTCTTCATGTTCCTGACGGTGGCTCATAAACTACACAACATGGCAGCATTACCAACAAACTGCACTAGCGATGTTAGAGCTGGCATAACACAAGCAGTTTGCTAGCAAAGCTGCCTCCAGCCCTACTCTATTAGAAAAGTAGACAGAGGAAGTGCATCCATGCAGTAGTTGACCTATTCCGTATTTGTGTGAAAAAATCTCAGAGAAATTGCCAAATTATCAATTGCGTTGCCAGCAACACCATTTTTGGGTCCCATTTTCTACACATACATACATGTGGTATTTCTTTCAGTTTCACATATTCAACATTCGGGGACATGTAGTGTTGGGGCGAGTAAAATGTTGGGGGGCAACACTCAACACTTGGAGGGACTCATACCTAGGAGCCCGGCACCGCTAGTATTTAAATACAAGACTGGTGGGTGTGTCTGCATACAAGACTGGTGTGTGTGTCTACATACAAGACTGGTGGGTGTGTCTACATACAAGACTGGTGGGTGTGTCTGCATACAAGACTGGTGGGTGTGTCTACATACAAGACTGGTGGGTGTGTCTACATACAAGACTGGTGGGTGTGTCTGCATACAAGACTGGTGGGTGTGTCTACATACAAGACAGGTGGGTGTGTCCATATACAAGACTAGTTCACATATGTCCATGGCGATATAGCTCGTGCCTTTCTCCTAGTCTTGATCCCTCTGTCATGTGCTAGGCTCACATTATGGCCAGCCTGTGTCCACCCAGAAATGTGTGTGTCCTTGCAAGGTATTATGGCCAGCCTGTGTCCATGCGTTGTGTGTCCTTGCAAGGTATTATGGCCAGCCTGTGTCTACCCACCGTTGTGTGTGCCCTTGCAAGGTATAATGGCGATCCTGTGTCCACCCAGCATTGTGTGTGCCCTTGCAAGGTATTATGGCCAGCCTGTGTCTACCCACCGTTGTGTGTGCCCTTGCAAGGTATTATGGCCAGCCTGTGTCTACCCACCGTTGTGTGTGCCCTTGCAAGGTATTATGGCCAGCCTGTGTCTACCCACCGTTGTGTGTGCCCTTGCAAGGTATAATGGCGATCCTGTATCTACCCACCGTTGTGTGTGTCCTTGCAAGGTATTACGGCCAGCCTGTGTCTACCCACCGTTGTGTGTGCCCTTGCAAGGTATAATGGCGATCCTGTGTCCACCCAGCATTGTGTGTGTCCTTGCAAGGTATTATGACGAGCCTGTGTCCACCCAGTGTTGTGTGTGTCCTTGCAAGGTATTAGGAAGCTGTGTGGAGACAACTACAAGCCCAAGTACAACTCGAGCTACAGAGATGACATGATAAGACATCTCCAAGAGCACCCACAAAGCTACTAGATGGAATCTGAGATAGGCTAATGATGCCTTCAGAAACAAATGTCTGCTTTGCAGCATATGAAATGAGTACAAAAGTCAGAGGCAAGAATAGTAGTGTGGTTGTGCTTGTATATAGTTACATCATTCCTTAGCGGTTGCCATGACCCTCAAATTCAGAAGCAGAAGCCAGGGACACCGGGCTGCACTGGAGGTCAGGGATGCAGGTAGCAGTGGCTGCACTGGAGGTCAGGGACACTGCAGGTAGTAGTGACTGCACTGGAGGTCAGGGACACTGCAGGTAGTAGTGGCTGCACTGGAGGTCAGGGACACTGCAGGTAGTAGTGGCTGCACTGGAGGTCAGGTATGTAGGTAGCAGTGGCTGCGCACTGGAGGTTGGGATGCAGGTAGCAGTGACTGCACTGGAGGTCAGGGACACTGCAGGTAGCAGTGGATGCACTGGAGGTCAGGGATGCAGGTAGCAGTGACTGCTCTGGAGGTCAGGGATGCAGGTAGCAGTGACTGCACTGGAGGTCATGGATGCAGGTAGCAGTGGCTGCATTGGAGGTCAGGGACACTGCAGGTAGTAGTGGCTACACTTGAGATCAAGGCCATGACAACTTCATACATATATTAGTTGTGGCTCGTGTGGTGACAACTATATTTGAGATGTTGTACGTGCATATCTCGGCATAAAAACTTCCTAACTGGGACTGGATGCTACCTAATAGCCATGTAGTCTACAGGTACCCATTCTGACTTGAAGGAACAGATTTCTTTTAATTTAAGTGACATCTGTAGCACTGCCTCTAAATTGTTGTTCTTAATTGTGTTGGTAGTGAACCTTGGCTCTCCCAGTTTGAGGCGTGGCAACATTAGGCTTCTTCGCAGCTAGGAAGAACCGCACAAGATGGCTGCTTTCCTAGTCTGCCTGCACACAGCACAATCACCATGGCTGATGCAGAGTTCATGAAAGATATTTACAGCAGAAAGACTGCACTGGAGGTCAGGAATGCAGGTAGCAGTGGCTGCATTGGAGGTCAGGGACACTGCAGGTAGTAGTGGCTACACTTGAGATCAAGGCCATGACAACTTCATACATATATTAGTTGTGGCTCGTGTGGTGACAACTATATTTTAGATGTTGTACGTGCATATCTCGGCATGAAAACTTCCTAACTGGGACTGGATGCTACCTAATAGCCATGTAGTCTACAGGTACCCATTCTGACTTGAAGGAACAGATTTCTTTTAATTTAAGTGACATCTGTAGCACTGCCTCTAAATTGTTGTTCTTAATTGTGTTGGTAGTGAACCTTGGCTCTCCCAGTTTGAGGCGTGGCAACATTAGGCTTCTTCGCAGCTAGGAAGAACCGCACAAGATGGCTGCTTTCCTAGTCTGCCTGCACACAGCACAATCACCATGGCTGATGCAGAGTTCATGAAAGATATTTACAGCAGAAAAAAGCAATGAAGTGTTGGTGGTAGGAGAACTTTGCACCCTTCCTGTATTTATTCGGGTATGAATGGGTTTTGTATCCTGACAAACATACAAACAAACAAACATCTTGTCAACTTCTGCACAACACACAACACAGAATTAGAATAGCAAGAACATTTTCATGGAGCTCATGTGTTACATGGCCCAGTGCTGCATATGATGACCTGTCTTTCATGGAACTCATGGCCCATTGCTGCATATGATGACCTGTCTTTCATGGAGCTCATGTGTTACATGGCCCAGTGCTGCACATCATGATCTGTCTTTCATGGAACTCATGGCCCAGTGCTGCATATGATGATCTGTCTTTCATGGAGCTCATGGCCCAGTGATGCACATGATGATCTGTCTTTCATGGAACTCATGGCCCAGTGCTGCATATGATGATCTGTCTTTCATGGAGCTCATGGCCCAGTGCTGCATATGATGATCTGTCTTTCATTGAGCTCATGGCCCAGTGCTGAATATGATGATCTGTCTTTCATGGAGCTCATGGCCCAGTGCTGCATATGATGATCTGTCTTTCATGGAGCTCATGGCCCAGTGCTGCATATGATGATCTGTCTTTCATTGAGCTCATGGCCCAGTGCTGAATATGATGATCTGTCTTTCATGGAACTCATGGCCCAGTGCTGCATATGATGATCTGTCTTTCATGGAGCTCATGGCCCAGTGCTGCACATGATGGCCTGTCTTTCATTGAGCTCATGGCCCAGTGCTGCATATGATGATCTGTCTTTGATGGAGCTCATGGCCCAGTGCTGCATATGATGATCTGTCTTTCATGGAGCTCATGGCCCAGTGCTGCACATGATGATCTGTCTTTCATGGAGCTCATGGCCTGCACATGATGATCTGTCTTTCATGGAGCTCATGGCCCAGTGCTGCATATGATGATCTGTCTTTCATGGAGCTCATGGCCCAGTGCTGCATATGATGATCTGTCTTTCATGGAGCTCATGGCCCAGTGCTGCACATGATGACCTGTCTTTCATGGAGCTCATGGCCCAGTGCTGCACATGATGACCTGTCTTGACCAAGAAGTACTGATTTGGTTGCATGTAACTGCTCGGTTTGTGCAGAGTCAGCATGACTGTGATTAGACTACACCCTTGCTCAGACCATGTACCTTTTACTACCTCTAGTATCCTCAACTAGACCACACACAGTCTAAGTATAGTGGCCTCCAAGTATCCTCAACTAGACCACACACAGTCTAGCATTATAAGTATAGTGGCCTCCAAGTATCCTCAACTAGACCACACACAGTCTAGCATTATAAGTATAGTGGCCTCCAAGTATCCTCAACTAGACCACACACAGTCTAGCATTATAAGTATAGTGGCCTACAAGTATCCTCAACTAGACCACACACAGTCTAGCATTATAAGTATAGTGGCCTCCAAGTATCCTCAACTAGACCACACACAGTCTAGCATTATAAGTATAGTGGCCTCCAAGTATCCTCAACTAGACCACACACAGTCTAGCATTATAAGTATAGTGGCCTCCAAGTATCCTCAACTAGACCACACACAGTCCAGCATTATAAGTATAGTGGCCTCCAAGTATCCTCAACTAGACCACACACAGTCCAGCATTATAAGTATAGTGGCCTCCAAGTATCCTCAACTAGACCACACACAGTCCAGCATTATAAGTATAGTGGCCTCCAAGTATCCTCAACTAGACCACACACAGTCTAGCATTATAAGTATAGTGGCCTCCAAGTATCCTCAACTAGACCACACACAGTCCAGCATTATAAGTATAGTGGCCTCCAAGTATCCTCAACTAGACCACACACAGTCTAGCATTATAAGTATAGTGGCCTCCAAGTATCCTCAACTAGACCACACACAGTCCAGCATTATAAGTATAGTGGCCTCCAAGTATCCTCAACTAGACCACACACAGTCCAGCATTATAAGTATAGTGACCTCCAAGTATCCTCAACTAGACCACACACAGTCTAGCATTATAAGTATAGTGACCTCCAAGTATCCTCAACTAGACCACACACAGTCTAGCATTATAAGTATAGTGGCCTCCAAGTATCCTCAACTAGACCACACACAGTCCAGCATTATAAGTATAGTGGCCTCCAAGTATCCTCAACTAGACCACACACAGTCTAGCATTATAAGTATAGTGGCCTCCAAGTATCCTCAACTAGACCACACACAGTCCAGCATTATAAGTATAGTGGCCTCCAAGTATCCTCAACTAGACCACACACAGTCTAGCATTATAAGTATAGTGGCCTCCAAGTATCCTCAACTAGACCACACACAGTCTAGCATTATAAGTATAGTGGCCTCCAAGTATCCTCAACTAGACCACACACAGTCTAGCATTATAAGTATAGTGGCCTCCAAGTATCCTCAACTAGACCACACACATTATAAGTATAGTGGCCTCCAAGTATCCTCAACTAGACCACACACAGTCTAGCATTATAAGTATAGTGGCCTCCAAGTATCCTCAACTAGACCACACACAGTCCAGCATTATAAGTATAGTGACCTCCAAGTATCCTCAACTAGACCACACACAGTCTAGCATTATAAGTATAGTGGCCTCCAAGTATCCTCAACTAGACCACACACAGTCTAGCATTATAAGTATAGTGGCCTCCAAGTATCCTCAACTAGACCACACACAGTCTAGCATTATAAGTATAGTGACCTCCAAGTATCCTCAACTAGACCACACACAGTCTAGCATTATAAATATAGTGGCCTCCAAGTATCCTCAACTAGACCACACACAGTCCAGCATTATAAGTATAGTGGCCTCCAAGTATCCTCAACTAGACCACACACAGTAGCATTATAAGTATAGTGGCCTCCAAGTACCCTCAACTAGACCACACACAGTCTAGCATTATAAGTATAGTGGCCTCCAAGTATCCTCAACTAGACCACATACAGTCCAGCATTATAAGTATAGTGGCCTCCAAGTATCCTCAACTAGACCACACACAGTCTAGCATTATAAGTATAGTGGCCTCCAAGTATCCTCAACTAGACCACACACAGTCTAGCATTATAAGTATAGTGGCCTCCAAGTATCCTCAACTAGACCACACACAGTCTAGCATTATAAGTATAGTGGCCTCCAAGTATCCTCAACTAGACCACACACAGTCCAGCATTATAAGTATAGTGGCCTCCAAGTATCCTCAACTAGACCACACACAGTCTAGCATTATAAGTATAGTGGCCTCCAAGTATCCTCAACTAGACCACACACAGTCTAGCATTATAAGTATAGTGGCCTCCAAGTATCCTCAACTAGACCACACACAGTCCAGCATTATAAGTATAGTGGCCTCCAAGTATCCTCAACTAGACCACACACAGTCTAGCATTATAAGTATAGTGGCCTCCAAGTATCCTCAACTAGACCACACACAGTCTAGCATTATAAGTATAGTGGCCTCCAAGTATCCTCAACTAGACCACACACAGTCCAGCATTATAAGTATAGTGGCCTCCAAGTATCCTCAACTAGACCACACACAGTCCAGCATTATAAGTATAGTGGCCTCCAAGTATCCTCAACTAGACCACACAGTCTAGCATTATAAGTATAGTGGCCTCCAAGTATCCTCAACTAGAGCACACACAGTCTAGCATTATAAGTATAGTGGCCTCCAAGTATCCTCAACTAGACCACACACAGTTCAGCATTATAAGTATAGTGGCCTCCAAGTATCCTCAACTAGACCACACACAGTCTAGCATTATAAGTATAGTGGCCTCCAAGTATCCTCAACTAGACCACACACAGTCCAGCATTATAAGTATAGTGGCCTCCAAGTATCCTCAACTAGACCACACACAGTCCAGCATTATAAGTATAGTGGCCTCCAAGTATCCTCAACTAGACCACACACAGTCCAGCATTATAAGTATAGTGGCCTCCAAGTATCCTCAACTAGACCACACACAGTCCAGCATTATAAGTATAGTGGCCTCCAAGTATCCTCAAGTAGACCACACACAGTCTAGCATTATAAGTATAGTGGCCTCCAAGTATCCTCAACTAGAGCACACACAGTCTAGCATTATAAGTATAGTGGCCTCCAAGTATCCTCAACTAGACCACACACAGTTCAGCATTATAAGTATAGTGGCCTCCAAGTATCCTCAACTAGACCACACACAGTCTAGCATTATAAGTATAGTGGCCTCCAAGTATCCTCAACTAGACCACACACAGTCCAGCATTATAAGTATAGTGGCCTCCAAGTATCCTCAACTAGACCACACACAGTCCAGCATTATAAGTATAGTGGCCTCCAAGTATCCTCAACTAGACCACACACAGTCTAGCATTATAAGTATAGTGGCCTCCAAGTATCCTCAACTAGACCACACACAGTCCAGCATTATAAGTATAGTGGCCTCCAAGTATCCTCAACTAGACCACACACAGTCTAGCATTATAAGTATAGTGGCCTCCAAGTATCCTCAACTAGACCACACACAGTCCAGCATTATAAGTATAGTGGCCTCCAAGTATCCTCAACTAGACCACACACAGTCTAGCATTATAAGTATAGTGGCCTCCAAGTATCCTCAACTAGACCACACACAGTCCAGCATTATAAGTATAGTGGCCTCCAAGTATCCTCAACTAGACCACACACAGTCTAGCATTATAAGTATAGTGGCCTCCAAGTATCCTCAACTAGACCACACACAGTCCAGCATTATAAGTATAGTGGCCTCCAAGTATCCTCAACTAGACCACACACAGTCCAGCATTATAAGTATAGTGGCCTCCAAGTATCCTCAACTAGACCACACACAGTCCAGCATTATAAGTATAGTGGTCTCCAAGAATGGATCTGAGCAGCAGCCAAAGAAGTTGTTGTCAATTTCTTTGATGGTTGTGGCAATTGTGTAATGACGGGTGGCTAGTTCACAATACCGCTCATCCATCGTGTTGTATTATCATGTTGAGAGCAAGCTCATTGGAGCCATGAAGACTTCTAGCTGTGGCAGGTATCTGCTAAAGGTACAAAGCGAAGGACAATGCCTCTGGAAACAGGGGAAGTCAAGTTGAAAGCATTACATATCTAGATGATAGTTTTCTAGCTGATATAGCCAGCTAGTGGCTTTGCAGCCAGATCTGACAATAGCACTTGGGTAGCTAGTGGTTTGATAAGTTGTGTTACTAGCTTGTCTGTAGCTACCTACCTGCAGTAGCGAGGTATTAGCAGTATAACAGTACTATGCTTGCTAGCTAGTGCAGCTGTATATTAGCGAAGCTATAGCAATAACTTCCTGTCCACAACTCATGATGTTACATAGCTATAGCAATAACTTCCTGTCCACAACTCATGATGCTACATAGCTATAGCAATAACTTCCTGTCCACAACTAATGATGTTACATAGCTATAGCAATAACTTCCTGTCCACAACTCATGATGTTACATAGCTATAGCAATAACTTCCTGTCCACAACTCATGATGCTACATAGCTATAGCAATAACTTCCTGTCCACAACTAATGATGTTACATAGCTATAGCAATAACTTCCTGTCCACAACTCATTACATAGCTATAGCAATAACTTCCTGTCCACAACTCATGATGTTACATAGCTATAGCAATAACTTCCTGTCCACAACTCATAGCTATAGCAATAACTTCCTGTCCACAACTCATGATGTTACATGGCTATAGCAATAACTTCCTGTCCACAACTCATGATGTTACATAGCTATAGCAATAACTTCCTGTCCACAACTCATGATGTTACATAGCTATAGCAATAACTTCCTGTCCACAACTCATGATGTTACATAGCTATAGCAATAACTTCCTGTCCACAACTGCCGTGGTGTACTCCAGCTAGATCTATAATTGCTACTATTCATTGGCGGTGGAGTGGAGGTCAAAGTTCAAGGTTGCTTCAGTATATTTATAACGTTTATTGTGAACATGCATAATATACGATACGATAGGATGATATGATAAGATGTTACGATGCGATAGGATAATGTGATACGATAGGACGATACGATAAGATGGCCAAGCGTCATATTGTGAACCGGGCTTTAGAAGATGAGCACTCACCGACAGTAAGTCTGGGCAGCTAGCAGCCAGTGCAGCAGCAACTACCTCAAGCAGGTGGCTTAGAAGATGAGCACTCACTGACAGCAAGTCTGGGCAGCTAGCAGCCAGTGCAGCAGCAACTACCTCAAGCAGGTGGCTTAGAAGATGAGCACTCACTGGCAGCAAGTCTGGGAAGCTAGTAGCCAGTACAGCAGCAACTACCTCAAGCAGGTGGCTTTGAAGATGAGCACTCACTGGCAGCAAGTCTGGCAGCTAGTAGCCAGTACAGCAGAAACTACCTCCAGTGAGACATCCAATTTGCACAATGAAGTCGATTAGGGACTAGAGATGACTCCTTCAAGATGGAGGAAGCTGACCAGGAGGAAGAGGAAACTCTAGTTTGATCAAGATGAGGTGATCAATTACCTGCCTGCCAGTGACACAATGCAGCCTGGCTAGTGGACACCATGTAGCTGCTGGTGGGAAGGATAAGATGCCCTCGGCTCTTGCGAACTCCTGTGCAGATATATACATAGCTGTAGCTGTAGCTGCTGGAGAGGAAAGGTGATGGGGGAGATGGCAGCTTTTCATACTTGGTTCAAATCAGCATAATGACAACATCGGTGAAGGACTGAGTTTGTGGCAGGTTTGGAGGACAGTGGAGGGAGGAGCTTAATCAGAGGTCACCCCGAGGACAGCAGGTAAGCTCTGGGGTGGCCTGCCACTAGGCAGAGGTCACCCCGAGGACAGCAATTAACCTCTGGGGTGGCTTACCGCTAGGCAGAGGTCACCCCGAGGACAGCAGGTAACCTCTGGGGTGACCTACCACTAGGCAGAGGTCAACCCAAGGACAGCAGGTAACCTCTGGGGTGACCTACCACTAGGCAGAGGTCACCCCGAGGACAGCAGTTAACCTCTGGGGTGACCTACCGCTAGGCAGAGGTCAACCCAAGGACAGAAATTAATCTCTGGGGTGACCTACCGCTAGGCAGAGGTCAACCCAAGGACAGCAGTTAACCTCTGGGGTGGCCTACCGCTAGGCAGAGGTCTCCCCGATGACAGCAGTTAATCTCTGGGGTGGCCTACTGGTCATATACATAGCTATCAATCCTCAAACTCCTCTATCTAGAGCAGTGGTCCCCAACCTTTTTTGTACCACGGACCGGTTGAATCTCCGACAATATTTTCACGGACCGGCCTCCAAGATGTGAGGGATAAATAGGCCTACAACAGAATAAAATGACGCGACCGGTATAAAAACTGATTTATTCTAAATGTAGTAATAAACGTAGCATAAGATAAACCAGTTTCTCCAAGAATTTCACGGCAAATGTCTATAGTGGAGGGGAGGGTCAATTCTTCACCAATAGTGAATGGCTTTTTAGTCTTAGCAATACGGTTAGCCACCAAGAATGACGCTCTCAATGCACTCAAATTTGTTGATGTGGCAGCCCTCATTAACTGCTTCTGCCCTTCGTGTTCACGTTTTTTTCTTTCAAAATACTCCAAAGGCTTGTCTTTTAAGGCAGAATGTTTGGTCTCCAGGTGGCGAAGTAGTTTTGAAGGTTTCATTGCCTCGTTCGAGAGCCGGTCGCCGCATATTATGCAAAGCGGGCTTGGTGAATCTGAACAACCTGTTGAAATAAATCCATATTTTAAGTAGGACTCCTGGTATTGTCTGGTAAATGCAGCTTTCTTTTTCTTTAAAATCGTAGGCTCTTCTTCTGTTTTCTCTCTATCTCTTTTGCCCCGCGCAAAGAAACCTTCGAAAGACATTTGTTTTTTACTCATTTTCCTCGAAAGACGTTTGTTTTTTGCTCATTTTCCTAGCTAGGGGTTTTTGGTGTGTAATATCCGTGACGTCACAGCCCTAAGCTCCTCCCACAAGTGGAGGAGCTTAGGGCTGTGCGGCCCGGTACCAACAGAACCACGGACCGGTACCGGGCCGTGGCCCGGGGGTTGGGGACCGCTGATCTAGAGCACACCTAATATAAAGCCATGCCACCACTTTGTCAGAATTTTTAGCTCAAAATATAGCACACCTAATATAAAGCTATACATACACAAAGAGAGACATGCACACACACACTGTACACTCTCACACACACACACACACACACAGAGGACATATACATGTATATACTCACAGAGAGAGGGAGAGAGACAACACAGACAGAGATAGCTATGCACAGAGAGAGTGAGGGAAGCATGCATAAATACATACATGCACATGCAGAGATACATGCACGCACATGCAGAGATACATGTGTGTACCCTAGCTGCTGGTATGATCGCTTGCTGACAGCAAGTGCCAACAGAGATACATGTAGGCTTATTACCCCATTGTGCACCAACATGGGCCGGGCCCCTCTCATTGCATTTAGCCTGTCAACTGCCCCAGGGTAAGTCCATGTTCATGCACTGTGTGTATTTCAGTTAGGAAGTGCAGAGTTGTACTATTCCAGCAGCTGCTGGGTGTGTTTGTGTGCTGACAACAGTTGATGTGCCTGACTCATTTGCGTATGAACTGCATGTCATCTTGACTGCTTGTGCTATCTTTCAGGGGATAAGGTTCCTCATTGAGAAGGGACTGCTCAACTCTACGCCAGAGGATGTGGCTCTCTTTCTCTTCATTAGTCAACTGGATAAGGGTGCAGTCGGCGAGTACTTGGGCGGAGGGTAAGATGTGCTTGGGAAGGATAAGGGATACACATGTGCTTGTGGAGGATAAGGGATACACATGTGCTTGTGGAGGATAAGGGATGTTCTTGTGGAGGATAAGGGATGTGCTTGTGGAGGATAAGGATACATACATACTAACAAGAACTTATGGTTTGGTTGGGGGGAGAACAAACTTGCTTCAAAGAAACAGTGAAAGCAGTGAAAGGGGAGTGGCAGTCTGGGGGTACTTGTCCAGGATTTGATTCTGATCCAGTTTTGGGTTGAAAATTGTCGAGGAGAGTGTAGATTATATTGCCCATGAGGTTGGGCGCCCTGTAGTGCCACAGCATACGTAGCTACGGTCCCTGTCATGTACAGTATCAGGTGTTGGTTGTAACAGTGCCAATGCCAGGCACTACATACCCAGTCAGCAAAATCTAGGAGCATGCTCTGAGCACGCTCTTAGAATAGAGCAACCAGATGGAAGGAATAGGCAACAGCTTAGCTACATGGGGTTTTGAAGATAGACATGGGAAAAAATTCATTTTTATATTATTATTATATAAAACAACAATAACAGTAATATTTACATTAACAAAATAAGTCATTAGAACTATATAGAGTCCGTGCCTCCATTGCCCCCCTGACTGAGGATGCATTGCCCCCCCTGACTGAGGCTGCATTGCCCCCCTGACTGAGGCTGCATTGCCCCCCCCTGACTGAGGCTGCATTGCCCCCCTGACTGAGGCTGCAATGCCCCCCCTGACTGAGGCTGCATGGCCCCCCCTGACTGAGGCTGCATGGCCCCCCTGACTGAGGCTGCATTGCCCCCCCTGACTGAGGCTGCATGGCCCCCCCTGACTGAGGCTGCATTGCCCCCCTGACTGAGGCTGCAATGCCCCCCTGACTGAGGCTGCATGGCCCCCCCTGACTGAGGCTGCATTGCCCCCTGACTGAGGCTGCATTGCCCCCCTGACTGAGGCTGCATTGCCCCCCTGACTGAGGCTGCATTGCCCCCCTGACTGAGGCTGCATTGCCCCCCCCCCCTGACTGAGGCTGCATGGCCCCCCCTGACTGAGGCTGCATTGCCCCCCTGACTGAGGCTGCATTGCCCCCCTGACTGAGGCTGCATTGCCCCCCTGACTGAGGCTGCATTGCCCCCCCCCCCTGACTGAGGCTGCATGGCCCCCCCTGACTGAGGCTGCATTGCCCCCCCCCCCCCCTGACTGAGGCTGCATTGCCCCCCCCCCCCCCCTGACTGAGGCTGCATGGCCCCCCCCTGACTGAGGCTGCATTGCCCCCCTGACTGAGGCTGCATTGCCCCCCTGACTGAGGCTGCATTGCCCCCCTGCATTGTGATGGAAACCCTTTGCAGGAGGTGGTGAAGGGAACTCTCCAGTTACTTGGTGGAGATGCTGGGCCTATTCCCTCGGGACATTTATATACAGTGCATATACTAAATCATCCTTTGGTCATCCCAGGAGTTCCTTTCTCTTGTAACTTTCTCAGCAGAGTGATCTACAGCCCTGTATACTAGAGTGTGAGCGTTGTTGCCATAAAATTATGATGATTATTCAGTGTGAATGTCCTGGGGGCATTAGTGTTACTATGGTTACATAGCTTCTGCTGCTGACTGGCTGTGTTCTGCTGTCTCTTGCTCTCTCCTGTAATGTATACATACATACATACATACATACACAGGAAGAAGTTCAACATCGAAGTGTTGCAGGAGTTTGTGTCGCACCACAAGTTTCATGGACTAGACCTAGTGGGAGCCTTGAGGTGAGTGTTGAAGGGATGGGTAGGAGGGTGGACGAGGCAGGAAAGAGTTTGATGGGAGGTATGGACATATATGAGCTCTCTTCCCACCATCTTTCTTCTCCATGCAGAGCTTTCCTTGCAAGTTTCCAGTTGCCTGGAGAAGCGCAGAAGATTGACCGTATGATGGAGAGCTTTGCTCTGCGTTATTGCATCTGCAACCCCGGCACCTTCAGCAACACAGGTGTCTTGTCTATTCACGTGCACTCTCTATATATACATGTATATATATATACATATACATATACATACATGTATATATACATGTATATACATGTATATATACATATATATGCATATACATACATGTATATACATATACATACATATACTTTTATTTGTGTGTGGGAAGTGTGTACACTGCATGTACATGTACTTTACAGATGTCCCTGGCAAGTTGGGAAACAGAAACGTGTAAATTATGGCGGAGAGGGGAGGGTTTTTTAAGAGTTCTTGGAAGCAGCTTCCCCTGCTAAGAGTGAGGTCATCAGGCAGTGCTTGCTGGCTGACAGGATTGCCATAGTTCTGAAGGGAAGATCCTGCAGAGATGGACAAGAACTACAGATCCACTTTGCTCTCTTGATACTGTCCTAGCGTGTTCACCGTCATCAATATCCCCCCCCCCCCTACTCATTAGATGCAGTTCCTTATTAGACCAATTAGGTAGACAGTTCTCTTCTGTACAGCTGTCCCTTGAGTTGCAGTGCATGCTAGGAATTGTGTTTAATCTTTCCAAGCTTCCAAGCTTCTTCACCTCCTTAACAAGTGCTCGGTGTCTGCAGTGTGTTTACAAACATGTGAATCTATCCCTTGGAGCAGGCTTTTCTTGGCCACCCCTCTAATTGTGGTGATAGAGAGCCAGCGAGGCACGTGCTTTGGTAGAGGTGTAGAGGCAAGTGTGTGCTGGAACAAGAACTTGCGACTGTCTGAGTGAGCATTAACTGTGCTGGAAACAGAGCAGGTGAGGACTTGGGCAACTGAGGAAAGCTTTAGCATCTGGCTGGACCTGCTTAGCTGGCCTCTGAATTCTGAATGATTTGGTTTCCTTTGAATTAGTATAGGCAGTGTCTCAATAGCTAGAGCACGTTTAGGAACTGAGGGGGTAGTAGCATGTCAGAATGAAGCTCCAGCACCCCTGCCCTGACAGCAATTAATTGTGTAGCCAGTTCTCTTTCCTGTGCAGCCAGTTCTCTCCCCTGTGCAGCCAGTTCTCTCTCCTGTGCAGCCAGTTCTCACTCCTGTGTAGCCAGTTCTCTCTCCTGTGCAGCCATTTCTCACTCCTGTGCAGTCAGTTCTCACTCCTGTGCAGCCAGTTCTCTCTCCTGTGCAGCCAGTTCTCACTCCTGTGTAGCCAGTTCTCACTCCAGTTCTCTCTCCTGTGCAGCCAGTTCTCTCTCCTGTGCAGCCAGTTCTCTCTCCTGTGCAGCCAGTTCTCTCTCCTGTGCAGCCAGTCCTCACTCCTGTGCAGCCAGTTCTCTCTCCTGTGCAGCCAGTCCTCTCTCCTGTGTAGCCAGTCCTCACTCCTGTGCAGCCAGTTCTCTCCCCTGTGTAGCCAGTTCTCACTCCTGTGCAGCCAGTTCTCTCTCCTGTGCAGCCAGTCCTCACTCCTGTGCAGCCAGTTCTCTCTCCTGTGCAGCCAGTTCTCTCTCCTGTGCAGCCAGTTCTCTCTCCTGTGCAGCCAGTTCTCTCTCCTGTGCAGCCAGTTCTCTCTCCTGTGCAGCCAGTTCTCTCTCCTGTGCAGCCAGTTCTCTCTCCTGTGCAGCCAGTTCTCTCTCCTGTGCAGCCAGTTCTCTCTCCTGTGCAGCCAGTTCTCTCTCCTGTGCAGCCAGTTCTCTCTCCTGTGCAGCCAGTTCTCTCTCCTGTGCAGCCAGTTCTCTCTCCTGTGCAGCCAGTTCTCTCTCCTGTGCAGCCAGTTCTCTCTCCTGTGCAGCCAGTTCTCTCTCCTGTGCAGCCAGTTCTCTCTCCTGTGCAGCCAGTTCTCTCCTGTGCAGCCAGTCCTCACTCCTGTGCAGCCAGTTCTCTCTCCTGTGCAGCCATTTCTCACTCCTGTGCAGCCAGTTCTCTCTCCTGTGCAGCCAGTTCTCACTCCTGTGCAGTCAGTTCTCTCTCCTGTGCAGCCAGTCCTCACTCCTGTGCAGCCAGTTCTCTCTCCTGTGCAGCCAGTTCTCTCCCTGTGCAGCCAGTTCTCTCTCCTGTGCAGCCAGTTCTCTCTCCTGTGCAGCCAGTTCTCTCCCCTGTGCAGCCAGTTCTCTCTCCTATGCAGCCAGTTCTCTCTCCTGTGCAGTCAGTTCTCTCCTGTGCAGCCAGTCCTCACTCCTGTGCAGCCAGTTCTCTCTCCTGTGCAGCCATTTCTCACTCCTGTGCAGTCAGTTCTCTCTCCTGTACAGCCAGTTCTCTCTCCTGTGCAGCCAGTTCTCTCTCCTGTGCAGCCAGTCCTCACTCCTGTGCAGCCAGTTCTCTCTCCTGTGCAGCCAGTTCTCTCTCCTGTGCAGCCAGTTCTCTCTCCTGTGCAGCCAGTTCTCTCTCCTGTGCAGCCAGTTCTCACTCCTGTGCAGCCAGTTCTCACCCCTGTGCAGCCAGTCCTAACTCCTGTGCAGCCAGTTCTCTCTCCTGTGCAGCCAGTTCTCTCTCATGTGCAGCCAGTTCTCACTCCTGTGCAGCCAGTTCTCTCTCCTGTGCAGCCAGTTCTCTCTCCTGTGCAGCCAGTTCTCTCTCCTGTGCAGCCAGTTCTCACTCCTGTGCAGCCAGTCCTCACTCATGTGCAGCCAGTTCTCTCTCCTGTGCAGCCAGTTCTCTCTCCTGTGCAGCCAGTTCTCTCCTGTGCAGCCAGTCCTCACTCCTGTGCAGCCAGTTCTCTCTCCTGTGCAGCCAGTTCTCTCTCCTGTGCAGCCAGTTCTCTCTCCTGTGCAGCCAGTCCTCACTCCTGTGCAGCCAGTTCTCTCTCCTGTACAGCCAGTTCTCTCTCCTGTGCAGCCAGTCCTCACTCCTGTGCAGCCAGTTCTCTCTCCTGTGCAGCCAGTTCTCTCTCCTGTGCAGCCAGTCCTCACTCCTGTGCAGCCAGTTCTCTCTCCTGTGCAGCCAGTCCTCACTCCTGTGCAGCCAGTTCTCTCTCCTGTGCAGCCAGTTCTCTCTCCTGTGCAGCCAGTCCTCACTCCTGTGCAGTCAGTTCTCACTCCTGTGCAGCCAGTTCTCTCTCCTGTGCATCCAGTTCTCTCTCCTGTGCAGCTGTAGGGTGAACACTACTGTAGGGTGAACACTAACACTACTGTAGGGTGAACACTACTGTAGAGTGAACACTACTGTAGGGTGAACACTACTGTAGGGTGAACACAACTGAAGGGTGAACACTACTGTAGGGTGAACACTACTGTAGGGTGAACACAACTGTAGGGTGAACACTACTGTAGGGTGAACACTACTGTAGGGTGAACACTACTGTAGGGTGAACACAACTGTAGGGTGAACACTACTGTAGGGTGAACACAACTGTAGGGTGAACACTACTGTAGGGTGAACACAACTGTAGGGTGAACACTACTGTAGGGAGAACACTACTGTAGGGTGAACACTACTGTAGGGTGAACACGACTGTAGGGAGAACACGACTGTAGGGTGAACACTATTGTAGGGAGAACACGACTGTAGGGTGAACACTACTGTAGGGTGAACACTATCAGTATTTATGGATGTCTGCCATGCCAATATCCACCCGTAAAAACTGAGACTGGTCACCCCCTCAGGCTTACCATATTTAAAAGTAAGTGGTGAGAAGAGATAAGAGAACCTGCTGCATAAAAGATGAGAACTAACTGCATAGGCAGTAGAGGAGTTAGAACTAGCTGCATATTAGCAGTTGTCATGCAGCAACAATTGCTCACAATACTCTAGCTACTGCACCATGCGACTACCTCAAGGAGACACAGCGTGAAGAAGTCAGAGGCCAGAGGAGGAGACCTGTTCCAACAGAAAGCTACTAGAGCTGAAAGTGTATTCAGTCATGGCTACAGTCCTCAACAGCCTCTGCTACCTGACATGGCTACAGTCCTCAACAGCCTCTATTACCTGACATGGCTACAGTCCTCAACAGCCTCTGCTATGTACCTGACATAGCTACAGTCCTCAACAGCCTCTACCTGACATGGCTACAGTCCTCAACAGCCTCTGCTACCTGACATGGCCACAGTCCTCAACAGCCTCTGCTACCTGACATGTGCCTGACTCACCTCCACCCCAACTATTGAATGTCACCATACAGTAAGTGGCAAAGATGCTGATCGGCTAAAAGTCTTCAACAAAGAGCTAACAATCAACATATTGTCGGAGTGTAGCTACGTACGTATGTCAGTGGTGGGATGTAAGAGGCTATGCTTGGCAAGGCTCTTCGCCTCAAGGCTCACTTCATTGCCTGCACTGCCATATATATATATATGGAGGAGAGATGGCTGGCTGCATAGCCTATATATATATATATATGTATAGATGGAAGAGAGATGGCTGGCTGCATGGCCTACATATATATATATATATATATATATATATGTATAGATGTAGGAGAGATGGCTGGCTGCATGGCCTATATATATATATATATAGATGTAGGAGAGATGGCTGGCTGCATGGCCTATATATATATATATATATAGATCGAGGAGAGATGGCTGGCTGCATGGCCTATATACATTTATATATATATAGATGGAGGAGAGATGGCTGGCTGCAAGCTATCTTTCAGACATTTTATTTCTGAAAAGCTCACATACAATTTTTGCATTGTACTCTGCATGTACCTGATCTTGCAAGTCGTTAGCAATTTAAACAACATTGCAGCTATCAGTAAAATACCCACATGCAGCTGAAAGTCTATAAATGTCAAAGATATCAAGACAGAGTTCAGTTCCAAAAGAGTTTGGATGTGTGAGTGTCTACTGTGTTCTCAGTGTTCACCAAGCATTCTTATTACTCCTATAGAGTAGCCAGTGTTCACCAAGCATTCTTATTACTCCTATAGAGTATCCAGTGTTCCCCAAGCATTCTTATTACTCCTATAGAGTATCCAGTGTTCACCAAGCATTCTTATTACTCCTATAGAGTATCCAGTGTTCACCAAGCATTCTTATTACTCCTATAGAGTATCCAGTGTTCACCAAGCATTCTTATTACTCCTATAGAGTATCCAGTGTTCCCCAAGCATTCTTATTACTCCTATAGAGTATCCAGTGTTCACCAAGCATTCTTATTACTCCTATAGAGTATCCAGTGTTCCCCAAGCATTCTTATTACTCCTATAGAGTATCCAGTGTTCACCAAGCATTCTTATTACTCCTATAGAGTATCCAGTGTTCACCAAGCATTCTTATTACTCCTATAGAGTATCCAGTGTTCACCAAGCATTCTTATTACTCCTATAGAGTATCCAGTGTTCACCAAGCATTCTTATTACTCCTATAGAGTATCCAGTGTTCACCAAGCATTCTTATTACTCCTATAGAGTATCCAGTGTTCACCAAGCATTCTTATTACTCCTATAGAGTATCCAGTGTTCACCAAGCATTCTTATTACTCCTATAGAGTATCCAGTGTTCACCAAGCATTCTTATTACTCCTATAGAGTATCCAGTGTTCACCAAGCATTCTTATTACTCCTATAGAGTATCCAGTGTTCACCAAGCATTCTTATTACTCCTATAGAGTAGCCAGTGTTCACCAAGCATTCTTATTACTCCTATAGAGTAGCCAGTGTTCACCAAGCATTCTTATTACTCCTATAGAGTATCCAGTGTTCACCAAGCATTCTTATTACTCCTATAGAGTATCCAGTGTTCACCAAGCATTCTTATTACTCCTATAGAGTATCCAGTGTTCACCAAGCATTCTTATTACTCCTATAGAGTATCCAGTGTTCACCAAGCATTCTTATTACTCCTATAGAGTATCCAGTGTTCACCAAGCATTCTTATTACTCCTATAGAGTATCCAGTGTTCACCAAGCATTCTTATTACTCCTATAGAGTATCCAGTGTTCACCAAGCATTCTTATTACTCCTATAGAGTATCCAGTGTTCACCAAGCATTCTTATTACTCCTATAGAGTAGCCAGTGTTCACCAAGCATTCTTATTACTCCTATAGAGTATCCAGTGTTCACCAAGCATTCTTATTACTCCTATAGAGTATCCAGTGTTCACCAAGCATTCTTATTACTCCTATAGAGTATCCAGTGTTCACCAAGCATTCTTATTACTCCTATAGAGTAGCCAGTGTTCACCAAGCATTCTTATTACTCCTATAGAGTATCCAGTGTTCACCAAGCATTCTTATTACTCCTATAGAGTAGCCAGTGTTCACCAAGCATTCTTATTACTCCTATAGAGTATCCAGTGTTCACCAAGCATTCTTATTACTCCTATAGAGTATCCAGTGTTCACCAAGCATTCTTATTACTCCTATAGAGTAGCCAGTGTTCACCAAGCATTCTTATTACTCCTATAGAGTATCCAGTGTTCACCAAGCATTCTTATTACTCCTATAGAGTAGCCAGTGTTCACCAAGCATTCTTATTACTCCTATAGAGTATCCAGTGTTCCCCAAGCATTCTTATTACTCCTATAGAGTATCCAGTGTTCACCAAGCATTCTTATTACTCCTATAGAGTGGCCAGTGTTCACCAAGCATTCTTATTACTCCTATAGAGTATCCAGTGTTCACCAAGCATTCTTATTACTCCTATAGAGTATCCAGTGTTCACCAAGCATTCTTATTACTCCTATAGAGTATCCAGTGTTAACCAAGCATTCTTATTACTCCTATAGAGTATCCAGTGTTCACCAAGCATTCTTATTACTCCTATAGAGTATCCAGTGTTCACCAAGCATTCTTATTACTCCTATAGAGTAGCCAGTGTTCACCAAGCATTCTTATTACTCCTATAGAGTATCCAGTGTTCACCAAGCATTCTTATTACTCCTATAGAGTATCCAGTGTTCACCAAGCATTCTTATTACTCCTATAGAGTAGCCAGTGTTCACCAAGCATTCTTATTACTCCTATAGAGTATCCAGTGTTCACCAAGCATTCTTATTACTCCTATAGAGTATCCAGTGTTCACCAAGCATTCTTATTACTCCTATAGAGTATCCAGTGTTCACCAAGCATTCTTATTACTCCTATAGAGTATCCAGTGTTCACCAAGCATTCTTATTACTCCTATAGAGTATCCAGTGTTCACCAAGCATTCTTATTGCTCCTATAGAGTAGCCAGTGTTCACCAAGCATTCTTATTGCTCCTATAGAGTATCCAGTGTTCACCAAGCATTCTTATTACTCCTATAGAGTATCCAGTGTTCACCAAGCATTCTTATTACTCCTATAGAGTATCCAGTGTTCACCAAGCATTCTTATTACTCCTATAGAGTATCCAGTGTTCACCAAGCATTCTTATTACTCCTATAGAGTATCCAGTGTTCACCGAGCATTCTTATTACTCCTATAGAGTATCCAGTGTTCACCGAGCATTCTTATTACTCCTATAGAGTATCCAGTGTTCACCAAGCATTCTTATTACTCCTATAGAGTATCCAGTGTTCACCAAGCATTCTTATTACTCCTATAGAGTATCCAGTGTTCCCCAAGCATTCTTATTACTCCTATAGAGTATCCAGTGTTCACCAAGCATTCTTATTACTCCTATAGAGTATCCAGTGTTCACCAAGCATTCTTATTACTCCTATAGAGTGGCCAGTGTTCACCAAGCATTCTTATTACTCCTATAGAGTAGCCAGTGTTCACCAAGCATTCTTATTACTCCTATAGAGTATCCAGTGCTCACCAAGCATTCTTATTGCTCCTATAGAGTAGCCAGTGTTCACCAAGCATTCTTATTGCTCCTATAGAGTATCCAGTGTTCACCAAGCATTCTTATTACTCCTATAGAGTATCCAGTGTTCACCAAGCATTCTTATTACTCCTATAGAGTATCCAGTGTTCACCAAGCATTCTTATTACTCCTATAGAGTAGCCAGTGTTCACCAAGCATTCTTATTACTCCTATAGAGTATCCAGTGTTCACCAAGCATTCTTATTACTCCTATAGAGTATCCAGTGTTCACCAAGCATTCTTATTACTCCTATAGAGTATCCAGTGTTCACCAAGCATTCTTATTACTCCTATAGAGTATCCAGTGTTCACCAAGCATTCTTATTACTCCTATAGAGTATCCAGTGTTCACCAAGCATTCTTATTACTCCTATAGAGTATCCAGTGTTCACCAAGCATTCTTATTACTCCTATAGAGTATCCAGTGTTCACCAAGCATTCTTATTACTCCTATAGAGTATCCAGTGTTCCCCAAGCATTCTTATTACTCCTATAGAGTAGCCAGTGTTCACCAAGCATTCTTATTACTCCTATAGAGTATCCAGTGTTCACCAAGCATTCTTATTACTCCTATAGAGTATCCAGTGTTCACCAAGCATTCTTATTACTCCTATAGAGTATCCAGTGTTCACCAAGCATTCTTATTACTCCTATAGAGTATCCAGTGTTCACCAAGCATTCTTATTACTCCTATAGAGTATCCAGTGTTCACCAAGCATTCTTATTACTCCTATAAAGTATCCAGTGTTCACCAAGCATTCTTATTACTCCTATAGAGTATCCAGTGTTCACCAAGCATTCTTATTACTCCTATAGAGTATCCAGTGTTCCCCAAGCATTCTTATTACTCCTATAGAGTATCCAGTGTTCACCAAGCATTCTTATTACTCCTTATAGAGTATCCAGTGTTCACCAAGCATTCTTATTACTCCTATAGAGTATCCAGTGTTCACCAAGCATTCTTATTACTCCTATAGAGTATCCAGTGTTCCCCAAGCATTCTTATTACTCCTATAGAGTATCCAGTGTTCACCAAGCATTCTTATTACTCCTATAGAGTATCCAGTGTTCACCAAGCATTCTTATTACTCCTATAGAGTATCCAGTGTTCACCAAGCATTCTTATTACTCCTATAGAGTATCCAGTGTTCCCCAAGCATTCTTATTACTCCTATAGAGTATCCAGTGTTCACCAAGCATTCTTATTACTCCTATAGAGTATCCAGTGTTCACCAAGCATTCTTATTACTCCTATAGAGTAGCCAGTGTTCACCAAGCATTCTTATTACTCCTATAGAGTATCCAGTGTTCACCAAGCATTCTTATTACTCCTATAGAGTATCCAGTGTTCACCAAGCATTCTTATTACTCCTATAGAGTATCCAGTGTTCCCCAAGCATTCTTATTACTCCTATAGAGTATCCAGTGTTCACCAAGCATTCTTATTACTCCTATAGAGTATCCAGTGTTCACCAAGCATTCTTATTACTCCTATAGAGTATCCAGTGTTCACCAAGCATTCTTATTACTCCTATAGAGTATCCAGTGTTCACCAAGCATTCTTATTACTCCTATAGAGTATCCAGTGTTCACCAAGCATTCTTATTACTCCTATAGAGTATCCAGTGTTCACCAAGCATTCTTATTACTCCTATAGAGTATCCAGTGTTCACCAAGCATTCTTATTACTCCTATAGAGTGGCCAGTGTTCACCAAGCATTCTTATTACTCCTATAGAGTATCCAGTGTTCACCAAGCATTCTTATTACTCCTATAGAGTAGCCAGTGTTCACCTAGCATTCTTATTACTCCTATAGAGTATCCAGTGTTCACCAAGCATTCTTATTACTCCTATAGAGTAGCCAGTGTTCACCAAGCATTCTTATTACTCCTATAGAGTATCCAGTGCTCACCAAGCATTCTTATTACTCCTATAGAGTAGCCAGTGCTCACCAAGCATTCTTATTACTCCTATAGAGTAGCCAGTGTTCACCAAGCATTCTTATTACTCCTATAGAGTATCCAGTGCTCACCAAGCATTCTTATTACTCCTATAGAGTAGCCAGTGTTCACCAAGCATTCTTATTACTCCTATAGAGTAGCCAGTGTTCACCAAGCATTCTTATTACTCCTATAGAGTATCCAGTGTTCACCAAGCATTCTTATTACTCCTATAGAGTGGCCAGTGTTCACCAAGCATTCTTATTACTCCTATAGAGTGGCCAGTGTTCACCAAGCATTCTTATTACTCCTATAGAGTATCCAGTGTTCACCAAGCATTCTTATTACTCCTATAGAGTATCCAGTGTTCACCAAGCATTCTTATTACTCCTATAGAGTATCCAGTGTTCACCAAGCATTCTTATTACTCCTATAGAGTATCCAGTGTTCACCAAGCATTCTTATTACTCCTATAGAGTATCCAGTGTTCACCAAGCATTCTTATTACTCCTATAGAGTATCCAGTGTTCACCAAGCATTCTTATTACTCCTATAGAGTATCCAGTGTTCACAAGCATTCTTATTACTCCTATAGAGTATCCAGTGTTCACCAAGCATTCTTATTACTCCTAGAGTATCCAGTGTTCACCTTATTACTCCTATAGAGTATCCAGTGTTCACCAAGCATTCTTATTACTCCTATAGAGTAGCCAGTGTTCACCAAGCATTCTTATTACTCCTATAGAGTATCCAGTGTTCACCAAGCATTCTTATTACTCCTATAGAGTATCCAGTGTTCACCAAGCATTCTTATTACTCCTATAGAGTATCCAGTGTTCACCAAGCATTCTTATTACTCCTATAGAGTATCCAGTGTTCACCAAGCATTCTTATTACTCCTATAGAGTATCCAGTGTTCACCAAGCATTCTTATTACTCCTATAGAGTAGCCAGTGTTCACCAAGCATTCTTATTACTCCTATAGAGTATCCAGTGTTCACCAAGCATTCTTATTACTCCTATAGAGTATCCAGTGTTCACCAAGCATTCTTATTACTCCTATAGAGTATCCAGTGTTCACCAAGCATTCTTATTGCTCCTATAGAGTATCCAGTGTTCACCAAGCATTCTTATTACTCCTATAGAGTATCCAGTGTTCACCAAGCATTCTTATTACTCCTATAGAGTATCCAGTGTTCACCAAGCATTCTTATTACTCCTATAGAGTATCCAGTGTTCACCAAGCATTCTTATTACTCCTATAGAGTATCCAGTGTTCACCAAGCATTCTTATTACTCCTATAGAGTATCCAGTGTTCACCAAGCATTCTTATTACTCCTATAGAGTATCCAGTGTTCACCAAGCATTCTTATTACTCCTATAGAGTATCCAGTGTTCACCAAGCATTCTTATTACTCCTATAGAGTAGCCAGTGTTCACCAAGCATTCTTATTACTCCTATAGAGTATCCAGTGTTCCCCAAGCATTCTTATTACTCCTATAGAGTATCCAGTGTTCACCAAGCATTCTTATTACTCCTATAGAGTATCCAGTGTTCCCCAAGCATTCTTATTACTCCTATAGAGTATCCAGTGTTCACCAAGCATTCTTATTACTCCTATAGAGTATCCAGTGTTCACCAAGCATTCTTATTACTCCTATAGAGTATCCAGTGTTCACCAAGCATTCTTATTACTCCTATAGAGTATCCAGTGTTCACCAAGCATTCTTATTACTCCTATAGAGTATCCAGTGTTCACCAAGCATTCTTATTACTCCTATAGAGTATCCAGTGTTCCCCAAGCATTCTTATTACTCCTATAGAGTATCCAGTGTTCACCAAGCATTCTTATTACTCCTATAGAGTATCCAGTGTTCACCAAGCATTCTTATTACTCCTATAGAGTATCCAGTGTTCACCAAGCATTCTTATTACTCCTATAGAGTATCCAGTGTTCACCAAGCATTCTTATTACTCCTATAGAGTAGCCAGTGTTCACCAAGCATTCTTATTGCTCCTATAGAGTATCCAGTGTTCACCAAGCATTCTTATTACTCCTATAGAGTATCCAGTGAGTTAGTTTGCATTGTTCAGTTCCGAGTCAGCATGGCACTCAGTGCTACTGAGAAGCAGTGCCATGAGCGGAAGAGGACAGAGATGGTGAGCAGGCCTGGAAGCAGAGAGACTGTGAGAGGAAGAAGGCCAGAGGCAGTGAGAGAGAAGCAGAAGCAGAACCTCTGTAGGTAGTGGGCAGCCAAGAAGGCAGCAGCATACAACAGGCACAGTGCAGCTCATAGCAGCAGTCCAGTCCATAGCAGCAGTCCAGTCCATAGCAGCAGCAGCTCAGCTCATAGCAGCAGTCCAGTCCATAGCAGCAGCAGCTCAGCTCATAGCAGCAGTCCAGTCCATAGCAGCAGTCCAGTCCATAGCAGCAGTCCAGTACATAGCAGCAGCAGCTCAGCAGCAGTCCAGTACATAGCAGCAGCAGCTCAGCAGCAGTCCAGTCCATAGCAGCAGTCCAGTCCATAGCAGCAGTCCAGTGCATAGCAGCAGTCCAGTGCATAGCAGCAGTCCAGTCCATAGCAGCAGTCCAGTCCATAGCAGCAGTCCAGTGCATAGCAGCAGTCCAGTGCATAGCAGCAGTCCAGTGCATAGCAGCAGTCCAGTCCATAGCAGCAGCAGTCCAGTCCATAGCAGCAGTCCAGTCCATAGCAGCAGTCCAGTCCATAGCAGCAGCTATTTGCACGTGGTTTATTAGTGTCTGGAATAAATGCAGCATCTGTCTAATTACAACCTCACTCCTCCAATTATCATTATAACTATTTGCACGTGGTTTATTAGTGTCTGGAATAAATGCAGCATCTGTCTAATTACAACCTCACTCCTCCAATTATCATTATAGCTATTTGCACATGGTTTATTAGTGTCTGGAATAAATGCAGTGTCTGTCTAATTACGCACGCACAACAAAACATGGCGTCTAGTTTTACTTGTTTTTCCAGTTACTGCACTCTACGTCAGTCATAGTATTCCACTCACTGCAGCTCTTCCTGCCACTTTATTCACCCCCAGAAGATAGGACTAGCCTCTGTACTTGTATTAAGAGTTCAACATCTCCTGCAGTGTGCTTTTATTGGGATATTGGTGCACATGTACTGACAGCTCGCCTACACCGCACACGTAATTCCTCGTGGTGGATGGCGTGCCTGTGCTGTGCTTATGGCAGTGCAGCTAACCTTTTTTTTAACATCTCCTATACTGCTGAAGCATGATGGTCTTAAATAAGTGGTATATTGTGTGTGTGTGTGTGTGTATATATATATATAGCTGGCTGCATGGCCTGTATTGTATACATGTATATATATATATATATATATGGAGGAAAGTTAGTGCATATCTATATATAGAGGAAGGATAGCTAACTACATGGCCTCTATATAGAGGAATCTAGCTGCATGGCCTCTATATAGAGGAAGATGGCTGCAATGCCTCTATATAGAAGGAGGATAGCTGACTGTATAATCAGTTAAGGAAAAAAGACTTGCTTATGATGGATGACATGACATTCTTAAAATGTACTCCATATAAAATAGTGTCGTCCCCTCCCCTCACCGAGTACAAACGGTCTCTATTAACATGAAGTTTTTGTCAGTTTCCCATTCTGTCAGCAAATCTCTACCTGATGGCCTCTCTCTTGGTATGCTTCCTCCTTCAGGGGAGGCTCTACCTGATGGCCTCTCTCTTGGTGTACTTCCACCTTCAGGGGAGGCTCTACCTGATGGCCTCTCTCTTGGTATGCTTGGGAGGCTCTACCTGATGGCCTCTCTCTTGATGTGCTTCCACCTTCAGGGGAGGCTCTACCTGATGGCCTCTCTCTTGATGTGCTTCCACCTTCAGGGGAGGCTCTACCTGATGGCCTCTCTCTTGGTATGCTTGGGAGGCTCTACCTGATGGCCTCTCTCTTGATGTGCTTCCACCTTCAGGGGAGGCTCTACCTGATGGCCTCTCTCTTGGTATGCTTGGGAGGCTCTACCTGATGGCCTCTCTCTTGATGTGCTTCCACCTTCAGGGGAGGCTCTACCTGATGGCCTCTCTCTTGGTATGCTTGGGAGGCTCTACCTGATGGCCTCTCTCTTGGTGTGCTTCCACCTTCAGGGGAGGCTCTACCTGATGGCCTCTCTCTTGGTATGCTTGGGAGGCTCTACCTGATGGCCTCTCTCTTGATGTGCTTCCACCTTCAGGGGAGGCTCTACCTGATGGCCTCTCTCTTGGTATGCTTGGGAGGCTCTACCTGATGGCCTCTCTCTTGGTGTGCTTCCACCTTCAGGGGAGGCTCTACCTGATGGCCTCTCTCTTGGTATGCTTGGGAGGCTCTACCTGATGGCCTCTCTCTTGATGTGCTTCCACCTTCAGGGGAGGCTCTACCTGATGGCCTCTCTCTTGGTATGCTTGGGAGGCTCTACCTGATGGCCTCTCTCTTGGTGTGCTTCCACCTTCAGGGGAGGCTCTACCTGATGGCCTCTCTCTTGGTATGCTTGGGAGGCTCTACCTGATGGCCTCTCTCTTGATGTGCTTCCACCTTCAGGGGAGGCTCTACCTGATGGCCTCTCTCTTTGGTGTGCTTCCACCTTCAGGGGAGGCTCTACCTGATGGCCTCTCTCTTGATGTGCTTCCACCTTCAGGGGAGGCTCTACCTGATGGCCTCTCTCTTGGTATGCTTGGGAGGCTCTACCTGATGGCCTCTCTCTTTGGTGTGCTTCCACCTTCAGGGGAGGCTCTACCTGATGGCCTCTCTCTTTGGTGTGCTTGGGAGGCTCTACCTGATGGCCTCTCTCTTGGTGTCTTCAGGGGAGGCTCTACCTGATGGCCTCTCTCTTGGTGTCTTCAGGGGAGGCTCTACCTGATGGCCTCTCTCTTGGTGTCTTCAGGGGAGGCTCTACCTGATGGCCTCTCTCTTGGTGTCTTCAGGGGAGGCTCTACCTGATGGCCTCTCTCTTGATGTCTTCAGGGGAGGCTCTACCTGATGGCCTCTCTCTTGGTATGCTTCCACCTTCAGGGGAGGCTCTACCTGATGGCCTCTCTCTTGGTGTCTTCAGGGGAGGCTCTACCTGATGGCCTCTCTCTTGGTGTACTTCCACCTTCAGGGGAGGCTCTACCTGATGGCCTCTCTCTTGATGTGCTTCCACCTTCAGGGGAGGCTCTACCTGATGGCCTCTCTCTTGGTGTCTTCAGGGGAGGCTCTACCTGATGGCCTCTCTCTTGGTGTCTTCAGGGGAGGCTCTACCTGATGGCCTCTCTCTTGGTGTGCTTGGGAGGCTCTACCTGATGGCCTCTCTCTTGGTGTCTTCAGGGGAGGCTCTACCTGATGGCCTCTCTCTTGGTGTCTTCAGGGGAGGCTCTACCTGATGGCCTCTCTCTTGGTGTCTTCAGGGGAGGCTCTACCTGATGGCCTCTCTCTTGGTGTACTTCCACCTTCAGGGGAGGCTCTACCTGATGGCCTCTCTCTTGGTGTCTTCAGGGGAGGCTCTACCTGATGGCCTCTCTCTTGATGTGCTTCCACCTTCAGGGGAATCTGCTTGCTAGATGTATTTGCGGTCATATGGAGTTGTCCACACATGGTCCCATTTCACAAGTGCCCCTCCTGTTATGTAACCAGTAGAAGTAGAGAATCTGTTAAGAACAGAGTTGCCTGCTTCTTAAGCCATTACTAACATATATACGTGTGTGTGTGTGCATGAAGATAACTCTCATGGCCTCAGCTCAAACTTCAAGTGCTATTGCTTCAAACATCACCAAAACTCTGTTAGATACATACTCTGTCCCAGTCATCCTCTCCTTGTCCCCCTCCCTCCCCCTACCTCTCCCAGTCATCCTCTACTTGCCCCTCCCCCTACCTCTCCCAGTCATCCTCTCCTTGCCCCTCCCCTACCTCTCCCAGTCATCCTCTCCTTGTCCCCTACCTCCCCCTACCTCTCCCAGTCATCCTCTCCTTGCCCCTCCCTCCCCCTACCTCTCCCAGTCATCCTCTCCTTGTCCCCTACCTCTCCCAGTCATATTCTCCTTGTCCCTCCCCTGCCTCTCCCAGTCATCCTCTCCTTGCCCCTCCCCCTACCTCTCTCCCAGTCATCCTCTCCTTGCCCCTCCCCCTACCTCTCCCAGTCATCCTCTCCTCTTGTCCCTCCCCCTCCCTCTCCCAGTCATCCTCTCCTTGCCCCTCCCCCTACCCTCCCAGTCATCCTCTCCTTGCCCCTCCCCCTACCTCTGTCCCAGTCATCCTCTCCTTGTCCCCTCCCTCCCCCTACCTCTCCCAGTCGTCCTCTCCTTGTCCCCTCCCTCCCCCTACCTCTCCCTCCTTGTCCTCCTCCCTTCTCCTATGTGTAACTCCATTTCCTGCGCTATTCGTAGTTATCCATGGTGAGTGTGTGGGTGGCTGGCTATAGCCAGACTCGCACCTACACAAAGGTCTCACATTATTTATAAATATACTAATAGAGTGGACAGAACAAAGAGCTTTGCTGGGCTTGTCCGAGCTGGCCGTTACCGGGTGTGCTCCTCCCATTAGAGTATATAATTAGGGATAGAAAGACCTGCTTGTACACTTGTACAGTCCTGCCTGTCAATCAGGCAGGCATGTGTGTGGAACTACATGTACATGTATGCTGGTGAGCATGTTGTTATTGTTGTTGTTATGTGTGTACGGCAGATGCCTGCTACATTGTGAGCTTTGCCATCATCATGTTGAACACCAGTCTCCACAATGCCAACGTCAAACACAAGGTAAGATTTCAAGAGGTTACGTTTACCACTGTCAGCTATTACACGCACCTCACATACACACACACACACACGCCTCTCTTATGCAGCCCACCGTGGAGCAGTTCATTTCTATGAACAGAAACATCAACGATGGCAAGGACTTGCCCTCGGACCTGCTTAAGGTGAGTAGGAACTCGCTCTCTCTCCCTTGTACTGTTGTGAAGATGGTGGCTTTCTCCAGGGATATTTTGATGCCATCAGACAGAGCCCATTCCAGTACCATCACAATGCAGATGAACTAGCAGAAGTCTTCTTCAACCCAGATCAGCAAGGTTACCTCACCAAACAAGGTTTGTCTCGTACAATCGTGAAGGAGGATGAAGGGTTAATGTTAGCCCTCATTACAATCATGAGGGTGGATGAAGGGTTAATGTTAGCCCTCATTACAATCATGAGGGTGGATGAAGGGTTAATGTTAGCCCTCATTACAATCGGGAGTGTGGATGAAGGGTTAATGTTAGCCCTCATTACAATCATGAGGGTGGATGAAGGGTTAATGTTAGCCCTCATTACGATCATGAGGGTGGATGAAGGGTTAATGTTAGCCCTCATTACAATCGGGAGTGTGGATGAAGGGTTAATGTTAGCCCTCATTACAATTGTGAGGGAGGATGAAGGGTTAATGTTAACCCTCATTACAATCATGAGGGAGGTTGAAGGGTTAATGTTAGCATCATGAGGGAGGTTGAAGGGTTAATGTTAGCCCTCATTAGAATCATGAGGGAGGATGAAGGGTTAATGTTAGCCCTCATTACAATCGGGAGTGTGGATGAAGGGTTAATGTCCTCATTACAATCGTGAGGGTGGATGAAGGGTTAATGTTAGCCCTCATTACAATCATGAGGTAGGATGAAGGGTTAATGTTAGCCCTCATTGCAATCGTGAGGGTGGATGAAGGGTTAATGCTAGCCCTCATTACAATTTTGACGGAGGGGATGATGAAGGGTTAATGTTAGCCCTCATTACAATCATGAGGGAGGTTGAAGGGTTAATACTGACCCACCTCTACAATTGTGAGGGAGGTTGAAGGGGTTAATGCTGGCCTGCCACTAAAATTGCAAAGGAGGATGAAGGGGTCTCACCTTTACAGTCGCAAAGGGTGAAGGGGTGACGGAAGACTCCCCCCCCCCCCCCCCTGTAAGCCACATATGTACTGAGTGCGCTCATTCATAAAAAATGTATTTTTTAACGGACCATGTGTGGTAAACACCTGGTCCGTGTGTGGTAAACACCTGGTCTGTGTGTGGTAAACACCTGGTTCTTTTAGTCTTGTTTTTGCTTCACGCCCACTCGACTCCTGAAGAGCTAGTCTTTGTTGGGGGGAAATGGCCGCCCAACAATTGCAAGTGCAGTCTTGGGATGGTCTCTTCCTGCCTGAGGAAGCACAGCCACTCTGAATCCCTTCTGCTGAGGAAGGCACCTGTGCTGGCCAGGAGCCACTCTGAATCCCTTCTGCTGAGGAAGGCTTTACAGGCACCTGTACTGGCCAGGAGCCACTCTGAGAAAGAAGCTGCTCCTGGGTGGATTTCTTTACACTTTTCTTGGACATTGTTCAACTTGCCTTTTATTTGCTTACCTCAGTGGAGCCGATTCTTAAAACAGTAGCTAACTATATCTGCACTCTAAATAATTAATGGTTGGTAGAGACAATTAATAGTTATTTAAAGTAATTAATGGCTGTTCATGGTAATTAATACCATTTGTGTTAATTAATGTTTGTTGTGTTATTTTCTGGTTGTTTGTTGTAATTAATGGTTGTTAGGGCAATTAGTTAAATGATAAACAGATGTAGAAGTGTTTTTTCCTTGACACATTCTTATTGACATGAGATAGCATGGTTCGCAGTGATATTGTGTGAGGGATCTTGCCTCCTTATGCACCACTGACTGTCTCTGCTCACTTGTTGAGAGCTTACTCAATAATCACTCCCCAGTTCTTACATTCGCGGGCTCTCCCAGTATGCTCCCTTTCAATAGGCTGGCATACCTGAGCCTGACATGACCTTATAAGGTAGGACGTAGAGCCTGACATGACCTTATAAGGTAGGACGTAGAGCCTGACATGACCTTATAAGGTAGGACGTAGCCAGACTCACACATGTATAATGTCTGAGGTTCTCACATATTATCACTACTTGCTCTGGTCTGCCCCAGGCATCTGTATGCTGTCACCTGTCAGGGACTGCCTGTGGGTTGTGAGTGCCTGACATATTGGGTATGAATAGCACTCGTAATGCAGAGGGTTAGCAATTACACTAGGGGCTTCCCCTCATGCAGTTGTTGTTTTTGCCACTCCCACTAAATGATGCACTAACCTAAAGCTACAAAAGATGGCATTGGCTACACAATAAGTAAATAATAACTGTGCTCTTCTCTCACTACTGTTGAGGACCACAGACACAATTAAACTGATGGTTATCAGTTAGGAGGGAGGAACATTGTGGTGGGGGGGGGAGGAACATTGTGTTGGGGGTGGGAGGAACATTGTGGGGGGGGGGGGACATTGTGTGGGGGGGATTCTCTCCCATTGGGACCGCGTGGGACAGCTTACTCCTACATATGTCCTCTACTTATGGCAGGTGGCAAGCACAAGAACTGGAAGCGGCGCTGGTTCATCCTCACTGACAACTGCCTCTACTACTTCCAGTCTCCCAACGACAAAGAGCCTCGAGGGATTATTCCGCTGGTCAATCTGGAGGTCAACGAGTACCATGATCCCAAGAAACAGGTATGTTGGGAAGTGTGATAGCACTCTGTGTATTATATTGGTTGGACCCTAAAGGGGAGAGCACAGGGACAACGCTTATGTCTCGGCTAACACTTACCTTGGCACCTGAAGGCTGCTGGTTGGCACTGATTATCGCTCCATAATAGTTGCAGTTCTGCCTGGAATGCTGAGGCAGTCAACAGCCAGAAAATATGTTTTAAAGAACCGTGAAATTCATCTTCAGGGATCTACAATCTATTTTCTATTTTCTTCCACCCCATAGCTTAAGTATTATAAGTCCATTCATTCATAATCATTACGCTTGATTTGAAATATGGTAACTGGTAAAGGTCATCAACTAAGTGGCCACACTAATGTGTGTAAGTAAATGAGCAGCTGCACATTCTCACTACACAGGAATAACGAGTTGGCTTGTTTGCTGAGAAACTTCCTCTTGAGGCAGTACTCTGCGTGCATGCTGGGGGTGTGGCTCAGATAGGAGGGGAATAGTGACCTCAAACATATTATTTCTGAGCTGTTAACTCACTTCTGCCAGCATGCATGCTGGTAACACCACACTGGCGAGGCAGTTGAAGTAGGTGGTAATAACTCTATGGGGACACACACTGGACCAACATCACACTGGGTGGAGGCAGGTTGAAGTAGGTTGACAATAGCTCTATGGGGACACACACTGGACCAACATCGCACTGGGTGGAGACAGGTTGAAGTAGGTTGACAATAGTTCTATGGGGACACACACTGGACCAACACCACACTGGGTGGAGGCAGGTTGACAATAGCTGTATGGGGACACACACTGGACCAACACCACACTCCACACTGGATGGAGGCAGGTTGACAATAGCTCTATGGGGACACACACTGGACCAACACCACACTGGGTAGAGACAGGTTGAAGTAGGTTGACAATAGCTCTATGGGGACACACACTGGACCAACACCACACTGGGTGGAGGCAGGTTGAAGTAGGTTGACAATAGCTCTATGGGGACACACACTGGACCAACATCACACTGGGTGGAGGCAGGTTGAAGTAGGTGGTAATAGCTCTATGAGGACGCACACTGGACCAACACCACACTGGGTGGAGGCAGGTTGAAGTAGGTTGACAATAGTTCTATGGGGACACACACTGGACCAACACCATACTGGGTGGAGGCAGGTTGAAGTAGGTTGACAATAACTCTATGGGGACACACACTGGACCAACATCACACTGGGTGGAGGCAGGTTGAAGTAGGTGGTAATAGCTCTATGAGGACACACACTGGACCAACAGCGCACTGGGTGGAGGCAGGTTGAAGTAGGTTGACAGTAGCTCTATGGGGACACACACTGGACCAATATCTGGCCTGCCCAGCCGACATGCTACCAGTAATAATGTGTGTGGATCAGGTTTCCTCAGATGGTTACTGCCGCTCAATAGTATCCTTCCTGTATGTATGGAGCTCGCAGTCCAAATAATATATGTCCTCTGATCGTACACCTGCAAGGTATTAATCTTCAAGGTTTGTTAATGTCAGTGGTGCCCTCATGCCTAGTGCAAGCCAGGGGGTAGAGAGTTATAGTGTACCCCCCATGCAAGCCAGGCAGACACCAGGGGGTAGAGAGTGATAGTGGTGCCCCCCATGCAAGCCAGGCAGACACCAGGGGGTAGAGTGTTATAGTATGTGCCCCCCATGCAAGCCAGGCAGACACCAGAGGGTAGAGAGTGATAGTGGTGCCCCCCATCAAGCCAGGCAGACACCAGGGGGTAGAGAGTGATAGTGTGTGCCCCCCCATGCAAGCCAGGCAGACACCAGGGGGTAGAGAGTGATAGTGTGTGCCCCCCATGCAAGCCAGGCAGACACCAGGGGGTAGAGAGTGATAGTGGTGCCCCCCCATGCAAGCCAGGCAGACACCAGGGGGTAGAGAGTGATAGTGTGCCCCCCATGCAAGCCAGGCAGACATCAGGGGGTAGAGAGTGATAGTGAGTGCCCCCCATGCAAGCCAGGCAGACACCAGGGGGTAGAGAGTGATAGTGTGTGCCCCCCAAGCAAGCCAGGCAGACACCAGGGGGTAGAGAGTGATAGTGTGTGCCCCCCATGCAAGCCAGGCAGACACCAGGGGGTAGAGAGTGATAGTGTGCCCCCCATGCAAGCCAGGCAGACATCAGGGGGTAGAGAGTGATAGTGGTGCCCCCCATGCAAGCCAGGCAGACACCAGGGGGTAGAGAGTGATAGTGTGCCCCCCATGCAAGCCAGGCAGACACCAGGGGGTAGAGAGTGATAGTGTGCCCCCCATGCAAGCCAGGCAGACATCAGGGGGTAGAGAGTGATAGTGTTGCCCCCCATGCAAGCCAGGCAGACACCAGGGGGTAGAGAGTGATAGTGTGTGCCCCCCATGCAAGCCAGGCAGACACCAGGGGGTAGAGAGTGATAGTGTGTCCCCCCATGCAAGCCAGGCAGACACCAGGGGGTAGAGAGTGATAGTGTGCCCCCCATGCAAACCAGGCAGACACCAGGGGGTAGAGAGTGATAGTGTGTGCCCCCCATGCAAGCCAGGCAGACACCAGGGGGTAGAGTGTGATTGCCCCCCATGCAAGCCAGGCAGACATCAGGGGGTAGAGAGTGATAGTGTGCCCCCCCCCCCCCCCCCCCCCCATGCAAGCCAGGCAGACACCAGGGGGTAGAGAGTGATAGTGTGTGCCCCCCCCCCCCCCCCCCCATGCAAGCCAGGCAGACACCAGGGGGTAGAGAGTGATAGTGGTGCCCCCCATTCAAGCCAGGCAGACACCAGGGGGTAGAGAGTGATAGTGTGTGCCTCCCATGCAAGCCAGGCAGACACCAGGGGGTAGAGAGTGATAGTGTGCCCCCCCATGCAAGCCAGGGGGTAGAGAGTGATAGTGTGTGCCCCCCATGCAAGCCAGGCAGACATCAGGGGGTAGAGAGTGATAGTGTGTGCCCCCCATGCAAGCCAGGCAGACACCAGGGGGTAGAGAGTGATAGTGTGTGCCCCCAATGCAAGCCAGGCAGACACCAGGGGGTAGAGAGTGATAGTGTGTGCCCCCCATGCAAGCCAGGCAGACACCAGGGGGTAGAGAGTGATAGTGTGCCCCCCCCCCCCATGCAAGCCAGGCAGACATCAGGGGGTAGAGAGTGATAATGTGCCCCCCCCCCCCCCCCCCCCCCCATGCAAGCCAGGCAGACACCAGGGGGTAGAGAGTGATAGTATGTGCCCCCCAGTTGTTTAGTCTTTGCACCAATTTGCACACCTGAATGTTTTATTTCCATGGAGATGTGTAGAGCTACATGTACATGTACATATACATATACTGCCACATGTTCTTGAGACCACTTGTGTTACTAGCACTTGCTAGATGTTAATCTTTGCCATCATTGAAGCCACTCTGTTACTCTGTGTTACTTGATTAGCATGTGTTTGAGATCAGTCTGAGTGAGAAGATCAGAGGTGTGACCATCAAGGCGTGTAAGACGGTGTCTGATGGGCGTGTTGTCGTGGGTCACCATGCCAACTACCTCATCCAGGCAGATACTGAGGAGGACAAGGAAGAGTGGATGAAACGGATCAGAGCCTCTATATCACGCAACCCATTCCTCGAGAGATTGCAAGAACGACGACAGCGAATTTCACACAAAGAGGGACCTATTGTACTCTGAACCTTGCACCACATGTACCCATACCATGTCCCATTTTATCCGCATCCAGGTTGAAGGTCAGAGGTCACAGGAACAATATTTTATTTCAGTCGTAAGATAATCAGTCATCTTAATAGCCTTTTGCTTCAAGCAGTTTTGGAGTATTTAATAGAAATAGACTCCCAGCACCAAATTCTCATGTCTTTCTTTAGGGGTGGATGATATATACCATTTTTTACTAAGTATATATATTTTTAACTTGAAGCTGCATAGATTCGGCACACTTCACTCTGTGAATTTAATATATACATGTAGCTCAAAAGATAACTCTCTCTCTCTGTGTGTGTGCTCTCTTTTGATACTTACAAACTGTTGCATGCATGTAGTCTAACCATATGCCCAAGTTACACGTAGTCAAGGCAACACCGGCATGCCTGAATTCTCTGCCTGATTGACAACAATCAATGGCTGGAGGAAGCCCTTCTACAAAAGGAGTGTTTTCATTAGGCAGCTAAAACTAAAGTACTTTGTCAAGTGTGGGGGTGGAAAATAATTTATTTTTAACCCACGGCTTGACCACAATCAACCACATAGTCACTTGTTAGCTGTTGGTCATTTTGGAGAGTAGGGCTTCCTCTAGCCACCAACAGTTCGGCCTCGGAGGAAGTATGCCAGCAAATAGAACGAGTGTCTCTAGGGTAGTGGGCATAATTTGTGAAGTACTTTGACTCAAGCTTTCGGGTCAAGACTTGCTAGCTTAGCTATACATATACATAGGTGTGATGTTTAGGCTTTTCACACTCTAGGCTCACCTCATGCATGCCAGTCATTCACATGTGTGCACCATGCACTCTAGGCTCTAGCTCTCAGCCAAATGGCAACAAGTAATACTTCCAGCTTTATTGAAATAGCTATATACTGATTGTGTAGATCTTTCTCTAAACCTCTCCTCTTCTATCTAATTCCACCTCTCGCTCACCAGCTGATCTCTTAAGCTGTTTTCTTGGGCAGTCTCTTATATAAATTAGATGAGCTGTCTCTATTCTGTAACACTTATCTTCCTGATCTTGTGTGTGTGATAAGACTTGTCTCTCACCAGACATTCTTAACAGTGAGATTTCTTTACCAAATTTTCAACTTTATTGCCTACGCCTACTAAATAGCCACGGTGATGGTGTTGCACATATATACTGTTCCTTTGAAGCTCAAACCGTGTTCGTGTAATCATCCTGCCAGACACAGAGCAAGCATACCATGTTCGTGCAGTCATCCCGCCAGACACACAGCAAGCATACCGTGTTCGTGCAGTCAACCCGCCAGACACACAGCAAGCATACCATGTTCGTGCAGTCATCCCGCCAGATACACAGCAAGCATACCGTGTTCATGTAGTCATCCTGCCAGACACACAGCAAGCATACCGTGTTCGTGCAGTCACCCCGCCAGACACACAGCAAGCATACCGTGTTCGTGTAGTCATCCTGCCAGACACACAGCAAGCATACCATGTTCGTGTAATCATCCTGCCAGACACACAGCAAGCATACCATGTTCGTGTAGTCACCCTGCCAGACGCACAGCAAGCATACCGTGTTCGTGTAGTCACCCTGACAGACACACAGCAAGCATACCATGTTCATGTAGTCATCCTGCCAGACACACAGCAAGCATACCGTGTTCGTGTAGTCATCCTGCCAAACACACAGCAAGCATACCATGTTCATGTAGTCACCCTGCCAGACACACAGCAAGCATACCATGTTCGTGTAGTCACCCTGCCAGACACACAGCAAGCATACCGTGTTCGTGTAGTCATCCTGCCAAACACACAGCAAGCATACCATGTTCGTGTAGTCACCCTGCCAGACACACAGCAAGCATACCATGTTCGTGTAGTCACCCTGCCAGACACACAGCAAGCATACCATGTTCATGTAGTCATCCTGCCAGACACACAGCAAGCATACCATGTTCGTGTAATCATCCTGCCAGGCACACAGCAAGCATACCATGTTCGTGTAGTCACCCTGCCAGACACACAGCAAGCATACCATGTTCGTGTAGTCACCCTGCAGACACACAGCAAGCATACCATGTTCATGTAGTCATCCTGCCAGACACACAGCAAGCATACCATGTTCGTGTAATCATCCTGCCAGACACACAGCAAGCATACCATGTTCGTGTAGTCACCCTGCCAGATACACAGCAAGCATACCGTGTTCATGTAGTCATCCTGCCAGACACACAGCAAGCATACCGTGTTCATGTAGTCGTCCTGCCAGACACACAGAAAGCATACCATGTTCGTGTAATCATCCTGCCAGACACACAGCAAGCATACCGTGTTCATGTAGTCATCCTGCCAGACACACAGCAAGCATACCGTGTTCATGTAGTCGTCCTGCCAGACACACAGCAAGCATACCATGTTCGTGTAGTCACCCTGCCAGACACACAGCAAGCATACCATGTTCGTGCAGTCACCCTGCCAGACACACAGCAAGCATACCATGTTCATGTAGTCACCCTCCCAGATACACAGCAAGCATACCATGTTAATGTAGTCACCCTGCCAGATACACAGCAAGCATACCGTGTTCATGTAGTCATCCTGCCAGACACACAGCAAGCATACCGTGTTCATGTAGTCATCCTGCCAGACACACAGCAAGCATACCATGTTCATGTAGTCACCCTCCCAGATACACAGCAAGCATACCGTGTTCATGTAGTCATCCTGCCAGACACACAGCAAGCATACCATGTTCATGTAGTCACCCTCCCAGATACACAGCAAGCATACCGTGTTCATGTAGTCATCCTGCCAGACACACAGCAAGCATACCGTGTTCATGTAGTCATCCTGCCAGACACACAGCAAGCATACCGTGTTCATGTAGTCATCCTGCCAGACACACAGCAAGCATACCATGTTCATGTAGTCACTGGCTTTTTGTGAACTGGAATTCCTCTCCACAAGATTGGATCACTGAGAGCTGTTGGAAGAAGAAGGTTACAGGCTTACTAACAACAGGCACAGATACATGCAAGAGGAGGAAGCAACTAAACAAGGATGCATAGTAAGAGTAAGAGCCTGTCATGGATGGAAAAGCTCATCAAGCAGACGCATTATTGAGATTTGTGGGGGGAAATGATCTTTTAATCAGCGACTCATTCGAGTCCAAATACTTGGAAAATCCATTACAATGGCCAGTGAGTTAATTAATGTGATGGCTGTTACTTAATGTATTCATTCAAAATATCTCGGAACAACGAGGGATCTTCAACTAGCGATGTTGCGATGTGGACGCTAAAAACCATTTCTCCTTCCCTGGAGATGTTGGTTGTTTTTCACATACCACGTACCACATACCACGTTGGTAATACTCCAGTTCTCACTGAATTCGTCTCTGCCTGGATCAGTCTTTACACAGTCCCAAAGGCAAACTGTTGTGGAAGTCTAGAAATGGTGGTGCAATGCAAGGCTGCAGTGCCACTCGGTGATGGTGGGAAGTTATAAAGCAGGTGATGGTATCTTTTGGTAACATAGAACCTCTTCTAGATGAAAATCTGATGTAGACACAAATTTGAGCACCACAAGCCACTTATATTGAAAGCTCCGCGAGGGAAAGTTGAAATAGCAGCTGCAGTTGATTTTTGAGTGTTTTGTAAATGCTTGCTACTTCCTAGAAGGTATTGACCACTGGTGTTAGTGTGTTATGAACAGATGGACAAGGTCAAGGCATCTGTGCAAGCTGGGCTCCTTCCAAAAGGCATACCCAATGCAGGCTTGCTTCTAAGCTTGATCATCTTCTATACCCAATGCAGGCTGTGCTTCTGAGCTTGATCATCTTCTATACCCAATGCAGGCTTGCTTCTGAGCTTGGTCATCTTCTATACCCAATGCAGGCTGATGCTTCTGAGCTTGGTCATCTTCTATACCCAATGCAGGCTGATGCTTCTGAGCTTGATCATCTTCTATACCCAATGCAGGCTGTGCTTCTGAGCTTGGTCATCTTCTATACCCAATGCAGGCTGATGCTTCTGAGCTTGATCATCTTCTATACCCAATGCAGGCTTGCTTCTGAGCTTGGTCATCTTCTATACCCAATGCAGGCTGATGCTTCTGAGCTTGGTCATCTTCTATACCCAATGCAGGCTGATGCTTCTGAGCTTGATCATCTTCTATACCCAATGCAGGCTTGCTTCTAAGCTTGATCATCCTCTATACCCAATGCAGGCTTGCTTCTGAGCTTGGTCATCTTCTATACCCAATGCAGGCTGATGCTTCTAAGCTTGATCATCTTCTATACCCAATGCAGGCTTGCTTCTGAGCTTGATCATCTTCTATACCCAATGCAGGCTGTGCTTCTGAGCTTGATCATCTTCTATACCCAATGCAGGCTGATGCTTCTGAGCTTGATCATCCTCTGTTCCTTTCTAGAATAATTCTGGATGCACCTAAAACTGAATTGCCAACGTATCTTGTTAAAGCAGTTGGCACAAAAGAACATTTTAGTCCACTTGAATGGTTCCTTCCACACAGGGTCTGCCAGTGCTAGAAAGTCTTGCCTTATTCAGCCTTCATCTGCTGCTAAGTGCGGGTGGGAGTTCAACTTCTTTTAACGAACAGCAAGAAAGCTGTTTTCAAGACTACATTGAAGGCTCCATATATGATTCTCTATATATATAACAGCTGCTAAAGACTGAGCTTCTGTTCTTTTCTTCTGAAATTCTTCAATTAACTTTTGGGGAATAGGGGGATACGTGATTTTGGAGCATATTTCTACTAGCTCTACTGATAGTTGTCCAGCACTTTCAATCATTAGCTAGAACTGCAGAGGATCCAGGCATGCAGGTCCCCAACTTTGACTGCCTATATGTAACTTTGGCATGGTTGGCTAGACCTATGCAACAGTTGTTTTAGTACCAAATGAGAGCACCCAGAGAGCAAGTATCTTTTGAGCTGTACTTGTTCTGCATGTCACCGGACCACGCCCACACTGGAATTGTTTTGCATGTCACCAGACCACGCCCACACATGTCAGCGCACTTGAAGGGTGTTTTTGGCAAAATCCCCAGCAACTATCAAATCTGCTGGGGGGTGCAGAATCGAGGAGAGTATTTTAACTGTGACAGGGTCCTCACAAACACAAAAGCTTATTCTTCAAGACAGTGAATGTGGGAACAGGAGAGGCAAATATTGCCACACCTGGAGGAGGATGGAGAAGAGGGCACCCAGGAGCAATTTTTAGTCGGTAGTTATTCCTAGAGGAATGCTTTTAACCTGGGGGGGGGGGAGCGCTCAGCTGCTTAGGCCAAGTTGGGGTTTTGAGCGAAGCCACTTGGAACTGTCCCACCCACAACAGCACGTGCTCCAAGAACTCAGATGGGACTAGACCTCTGTTCCAACCACAGCACGTGCTCCAAGAACTCAGATGGGACTAGACCTCTGTATGTGCCATCAGCAGATGCTCTATCTTATTCATGGTTCTACTGTTCCAGTGCAATGTGTTCTATGATGCTTGAGATTGAGATCCTGTGCCAACATAGGTCTGGAACTGCCTGGGACTGCAGTCAGTGAGGGAATGGTGCATACACAGCATGTAGAGAGATGCATATCATCAGGTAGAGAGATGCATATCATCAGGTAGAGAGAAGTGAAACATTTCTCAGACATGTGGAGGAGCTGACAGTTGGCCCCACACAGTTCCAACCTGAGAATTGTTAGGTGCTTAATTGGAGCAACCTTCATCTTCAAGGAGACATTCCCGTCAGAGTCTACCGAGAAGTCACACCTTCATAGGCACGCTCAGAGGCATCTGACAAGCCAAGTATGTAGTTGCGCTGTGACACAATACGGACTTTTTTTACTTCTCGATGATGACAGGAGAAAAACATCCCAGTACAGTGCGTCAGATCTCTTAATGTTGGGAGATGAGGGAGCTCTTCATAACACTCTCAATAGGAGTGGTCCATGCTGGCGTAGCACTCGATTCCTAGAGTCTTGCTCTTCAGTGATTCAGACCAAATGATCTTTGAGATCAGAAGGGATTCAGCACAGAACTGGAGGCTCACTAGAATTCCCTTCAGGAGCAACTTGCTTTAGTGAAGAGGTTCTGCAATTGAGTTAGCAACAAAACTACCTCATCCATGGAGTCGGCACCGGTCAGGCCATCATCATTGTAGAGTGTCTCATCTGCTACAGTAGTAGCCGGGGGAAATGGAGGGCGAAGTCAAGGGCATTCTGCTTGACAGACATATTCGCTGCAAATGAAGATGCAGAGATGCTGAATGTTACTTTTGTCATGCGATATCCTGCAAATGTTTATCAGGACTTCTTCTCCATATGAATAGATTAAGTCTCAATCAGAGTCGCTGAGTCTCCCACCTCAACACATCTCAGAGTCGCTGAGTCCCACCACAACACATCTCAGAGTCGCTGAGTCCCACCACAACACATCTCAGAGTCGCTGAGTCCCACCACAACACATCTCAGAGTCGCTGAGTCCCACCACAACACATCTCAGAGTTGCTGCGTCCCACCACAACACATCTCAGAGTCACTGAGTCCCACCACAACACATCTCAGAGTCACTGAGTCCCACCACAACACATCTCAGAGTCGCTGCATCCCACCACAACACATATCAGAGTCGCCGAGTCCCACCACAACACATCTCAGTCGCTGAGTCCCACCACAACACATCTCAGTCGCCGAGTCCCACCACAACACATCTCAGAGTCGCTGAGTCCCACCACAACACATCTCAGTCGCCGAGTCCCACCACAACACATCTCAGAGTCGCTGAGTCCCACAACACATCTCATAGTCGCCGAGTCCCACCACAACACATCTCAGAGTCGCCGCGTCCCACCACAACACATCTCAGTCGCCGAGTCCCACCACAACACATCTCAGAATCGCTGCGTCCCACCACAACACATCTCAGAGTCGCCGAGTCCCACCACAACACATCTCAGAGTTGCTGAGTCCCACCACAACACATCTCAGAGTCGCTGAGTCCCACCACAACACAGAGTCGCTGAGTCCCACCACAACACATCTCAGAGTCGCTGAGTCCCACCACAACACATCTCAGAGTCGCTGAGTCCCACCACAACACATCTCAGAGTCGCCGAGTCCCACCACAACACATCTCGCTGGCATATGCAGCAAGAGATACACAGTGCAATCGCAAGCAAGAAGTTGCACCTCCACTAGTGACGGGTGACCTGCGGGACCAACAAGGGGCAGGTCACTAACAGACACACCCAAGCCTGAGGGGGCATGTCACTCAGAGACACACCCCAAGCCTGAGGGGGCATGTCACTCAGAGCTCTAACTTTTGTGGTTTGCTGAATTCCTTCTGAACAGAATATGTAGGAAGATAGAAAACATACGGGAAGTAAGAGAAGGGGAGTAAGAGAAGTAAGAGCAGGGAAGTAAGAGGAGTAAGAGCAGGGAAGGAAGAGCAAGGTGCACTGTTGATGGCTGACGGGAAAGGATGCTGGAGTTATATTCTGACGTAGCTCCTCAACATGCTCTAGCTATTGGAGGAGGGATACATAACATTCTTGTCATGATGATGCAGAAACTATCATCAATCTTTTGGTATGGCAAACACATGCATTGCCACTCTCTTATGGGGACAAGAGAACTGGCTACCTAGTGTGCACGTAGGCAGGATAAATGATGTGTGTGGTCAATAGAGGAGAGGTGATGTCAGTGTCAATACTATCATAAGTGTGTCAGTGTCAATACTATCATAAGTGTGTCAGTGTCAATGCTATCATAAGTGTGTCAGTGCCAATACTATCATAAGTGTGTCAGTGTCAATACTATCATAAGCGTGTCAGTGTCAATACTATCATAAGTGAGTCAGTGTCAATACTATCATAAGTGCATCGGTATCAATACTATCATAAGTGTGTCAGTGTCAATACTATCATAAGTGTGTCAGTGTCAATATTATCATAAGTGCATCGGTATCAATATTATCATAAGTGCATCGATATCAATATTATCATAAGTGTGTCAATAGTGCAAACTATCACGTTCTTTGTCAACTTGTGATGGTCTTCAAATATGAGAATTCCTGCAGAAAGCACTGTCTCGGTGCCTCACTTGGAGTAGCGAGCTTCACTTCTTCAAGGGAAGCTGCTTCCAAGTACTCGCAACAAAACTCACACAGCTAGCATACTTGCACGTCACATCTCAGAATTTGCCATTCGTTAGGCTGCAGTGCACCAGGTCAACCTTGCACCTTGTTCCTCTAAGGAATACATTACTACTTCTCCATATATACCATAATCCAAATCATCACCATTACTTCAAATCAGTGCTGTATTAGGCCTTCGGCTAGGCCAGGGCTGGGACAATGCCTAGAGCAATGCAATCTATCAATACTAGGTAAAAGATCAAAACTGTATTATATAGGCCTTCAGCTATGAATATAATCAACAATATTAATGCCCCCCTCTCCAGTGCTCGTCACTCAATGCCTCACACTTGATGCGAGTAATTATGCACACACACTCGCAATGAGGCATACGATCTCACGCAGTCCACAATGACAAGACTGTATGAGTGGCCAGTACAGGAATAAAAAGAGTGCATGGAACAGCATGAACAGAGATATATGTATAGTCTGATTTAACATGAATTAATAAGCTACGCAGACATGTGAATACTTCCACTTTCCAGCTCTTCATGAGCTACTACGTTCTCTTTCTGAGCATGTGCGTTTGTCCATGGTGAGATACAGTGATGGAGGCAGGGCCTTGTTGCCATGGTTCCCCATCCACTTGCACTGGCACACTCTCTACAATCACAATCTACACAATAATGAGGCAATAATAACCATTATAAGGAGGCAATAATAACTATTACAAGGAGGCTATTACAAGGAGGCAATAATAACTATTATAAAAAGGCAACTATTATAAGGAGGCAATAAATAGAACAAACGCAGGAAGGACAAACACCTACATACCCACCCACCCACACACATACCTACACCTACCTACCTACATACATACGTACCTATCCTACCTCATAACTAACACATTATGACATTAAATAAAGTGTGGAAGCACCCTCTGTGTGGGGGCCACTTGTTTGAAAATAGTGGACCCCTCAAAAAAATAAAAAAGACTAATCTTTCATATCTCAGCAAAACACTGACATAATCGGGGGGGGGGGGGAGTTGTTATATAACTCAACTTCCAGCTTCTTCAGTGGAAAGCATCGCAGGCTCCCATGCTTACCAAGAACCATTCTGAGTTCTTCATTATTATTTAGCAAGGAGACACTCCTTTTCCTCTGCTCTAAGGTTTGTTGTGGTCTTGTTTGTCTACTTCAATGTCGCAGATTCTTACACCACCTCTCACTTACTTCAATGTCGCAGATTCTTACACCACCTCTCACTTACTTCAATGTCGCAGATTCTTACACCACCTCTCACTTACTTCAATGTCGCAGATTCTTACACCACCTCTCACTTACTTCAATGTCACTGATTCTTACACCACCTCTCACTTACTTCAATGTCGCAGATTCTTACACCATTTCTCACTTACTTCAATGTCGCAGATTCTTACACCACCTCTCACTTACTTCAATGTGGCAGATTCTTACACCACCTCTCACTTACTTCAATGTCGCAGATTCTTACACCACCTCTCACTGCAGCTCCTTGTAATGAGCTTGAGAAGTTTATGTTTATTATTTTTTAAAGGTGATATCACAACAAACCACAAATAAATAAATAAATAAATAAATAAATAAATAAATAAATAAATAAATAAATAAATAAATAAATAAATAAATAAATAAATAAATAAATAAATAAATAAATAAATAAATAAATAAATAAATAAATAAATAAATAAATAAATAAATAAATAAGCACTCACAATGTGGCCAGAACCTTTTTCTCGAGTAATAAAGCCCTGAGGCCCTGGGGGATAAATGTTCTTTACAGTCAGTCTTCCTTACTTTCAGTTTATCCCACACGGAACTTTTGTGTCTACTTACTTTGCCTTGATGAAGAACGAAATATTTTGGTTGAACCGTCGGCAATCAAAAAAAGCTGATTGAAAGAGGAGCTTTAACTATTTAGGGTCGCTAGCAGATATATCCGCTCAAAGATCGCAAACTTGGAATACACTACAAAAAAGCTTCGCTAGAGCTATAGCATGATGCAATCTAAGTCAAGCTGTTGGCTAGCACGGCTGCATATAACCTTACTCGACTAGAGTAGCACTTGCTGAAATAGAGATGGCTAGGGCTAGGGCTGAAATAGAGAGGTTTATAGTGGCAAGCAGCATCGTTGAAATGGCGAGATTTCCAGTGGCAATCGTCATCTTCCACAAAAAGTTGTTTTTTTAAATGTAAAAAAAATTAGTAAAAAAAAAAAGAGTAGTTGTATATAATTATGCTATCTTTAGTTGAGCTGAAGGCAATAAATGATATACAATTACAAAGAATGAAGTGAGAGTGCTCTGAGAGAATATCATTGCATGCCATAGTAGAGCTAAAATGACTGCCGCAGTCATTGGCCTCAATGCAAAGAAACATAAAGCACTCAAAGAGCTTTTGTTTACTTTTATTGTTGCTAGGCTAGCTAGCATAGCAACAGTGCTTGCACTGATAGCGTCCTCAAGCCATTGCCTTGAGCTCTCCATATGTGAAATAAATGTCAGGCATTCATGTGCGATGCGTAGCTTTAATTTTCGGCCCTAAAGAGTTTAATTATTTGAAGTCTGCTCAAAATATCTTACAAGACCTGCTATAACCTAGGTAATTACCACAAACCTAAGGCTGCTTTCAAGAAAAATGAAAAATAAAATGCTATTCACTTGTCCTGAAAGTAGCCAATTCTCTGTTGATATGCAGTAGTTATCCATCTACATGTGAGTATTTGAGGAAAGTCAGAGAAGCTGCTCAAGTATGTATGTCAGTACGCTAGTGTACCCAAGCTTATATAACATAGCTGCTATGCCTAAAGGTATCCAAGCTTATATAACATAGCTACTATGCCTAAAGGTATCCAAGCTTATATAACATAGCTACTATGCCTAAAGGTATCCAAGCTTATATAACATAGCTACTATGCCTAAAGGTATCCAAGCTTATATAACATAGCTACTATGCCTAAAGGTATCCAAGCTTATATAACATAGCTACTATGCCTAAAGGTATCCAAGCTTATATAACATAGCTACTATGCCTAAAGGTATCGCAAGCTTATATAACATAGCTACTATGCTTTTAATATATTATATTGACATATACAGATATATAGTACGCTTTTAATATATTATATTGGCATATACAGATATATAGTGTACTGCTTTTAATATATTATATTGACACAGATATATAGTACTGCTTTTAATATATTATATTGACACAGATATATAGTACTGCTTTTAATATATTATATTGACATATACAGATATATAGTACTGCTTTTAATATATTATATTGACATATACAGATATTATAATAGTACTGCTTTTAATATATTATATTGGCATATACAGATATAATTATAGTACTGCTATATAGTACTGCTTTTAATATATTATGGATATAGGTACATGCGATCGTGTCCTTTCTTTTTGACATGAATATTCACATGCTGGGTGATCCTTGCTGTGGTGATATTATCAGCGGGGACTAATTTTAGCTAATTTAGGACTTATTGGACTCAAAAGTTAGCAATTTTAGGAACCATCAAACACAATTAGTCCTCAAAAATAAAGTCACACATGCCTTTTTAAAGAGCGTGTGTTTTAGTGGCAATCAATTCCCTTAGATCCCTGGTAACCATGTCCCTTAGATCCCTGGTAACCATGTCCCTTAGATCACTGGCAACCGTGTCCCTTAGATCCCTGGCAAACGTGTCCCTTAGATCACTGGCAACCGTGTGATGCATCATTCGTCTAATCGGAGGATGGAACCAACTATGACAGAAACATTGCAAGCCCCTCCCTCTCAACCATTGCGTGCCCCTCTGACTTTGAGGCATTATACAAAGACCTGTCCGTACCTTGACCTCCCTGGCTTGTCCTAGTCGTACGGGAGTTGCCATGGAGACTTGGATACGGCCAACGTGCAGAGAAGAGTACACTCCTGCCACCTCCAGCAGCTGGTCATCCATCCTGGAAGGTCCCAGTCCATCGACACACTCGCTGTCGGTCCACATAGTGCAGCCGGACGACCAGCTGTTGATGTTGAGCACCACCACACCTTCAAGCTGAGGCAGCTTCACCTCCACTCCATCCAGAAACAACTGCACACACACACACACACACACACACAAGCTGAGGCAGCTTCACTCCACTCCATCCAGAAACAACTGCACACATCACACACACACAAGCACACACACACACACACACACAAGCTGAGGCACCTTCACCTCCACTCCATCCAGAAACAACTGCACACATCACACACACACACACACAACTATATAAGCCATATCACACCATCGCGATTTCACAGATTAGAGAGAAAATGCCACATCTAGTGCCATGGCTGCAGTATCTAGAGCCATGGCTGCAGTATCTAGAGCCATGGCTGTAGCATCTAGAGCCATGGCTGCAGTATCTAGTGCCATGGCTGCAGCATCTAGTGCCATGGCTGCAGCATCTAGAGCCATGGCTGCAGTATCTAGTGCCATGGCTGCAGCATCTAGAGCTTAGTAAAGTACTCGTTTCAACAGCTACAATAGCATTAACTTGGGCCTGTGTTAGGGGACTATGAAATTTAACCTGACCATCCATTACCAGACATATCTCATCATTCAGACATCACTGGACATATCTCATCATTCAGACATCACTGGACACATCTCATCATTCAGGCATCACTGGACATATCTCATCATTCAGTCATCACTGGACATATCTCATCATTCAGTCATCACTGGACATATCTCATCATTCAGACATCACTGGACATATCTCATCATTCAGACATCACTGGACACATCTCATCATTCAGACATCACTGGACATATCTCATCATTCAGTCATCACTGGACATATCTCATCATTCAGACATCACTGGACATATCTCATCATTCAGACATCACTGGACACATCTCATCATTCAGACATCACTGGACATATCTCATCATTCAGTCATCACTGGACATATCTCATCATTCAGACATCACTGGACACATCTCATCATTCAGCATCACTGGACATATCTCATCATTCAGACATCACTGGACACATCTCATCATTCAGACATCACTGGACATATCTCATCATTCAGACATCACTGGACATATCTCATCATTCAGACATCACTGGACATATCTCATCATTCAGACATCACTGGACATATCTCATCATTCAGACGTCATTGGACATATCTCATCATTCAGACATCACTGGACATATCTCATCATTCAGTATCACTGGACACATCTCATCATTCAGACATCACTGGACATATCTCATCATTCAGCATCACTGGGCATATCCCATCATTCAGCATCACTGGACATATCTCATCATTCAGTATCACTGGACATATCTCATCATTCAGACATCACTGGACACATCTCATCATTCAGACATCACTGGACATATCTCATCATTCAGACATCACTGGACATATCTCATCATTCAGACGTCATTGGACATATCTCATCATTCAGACATCACTGGACATATCTCATCATTCAGTATCACTGGACACATCTCATCATTCAGACATCACTGGACATACATGTATCTCATCATTCAGCATCACTGGGCATATCCCATCATTCAGCATCACTGGACATATCTCATCATTCAGTATCACTGGACACATCTCATCATTCAGACATCACTGGACATATCTCATCATTCAGCATCACTGGGCATATCCCATCATTCAGCATCACTGGACATATCTCATCATTCAGTATTCAGTATCACTGGACATATCTCATCATTCAGACATCACTGGACATATCTCATCATTCAGACATCACTGGACATATCTCATCATTCAGACATCACTGGACATATCTCATCATTCAGGGCACTGGACATATCTCATCATTCAGACATCACTGGACATATCTCATCATTCAGGCATCACTGGACACATCTTATCATTCAGACATCACTGGACATATCTCCTCATTCAGACATCACTGGACATATCTCATCATTCAGCATCACTGGACACATCTCATCATTCAGACATCACTGGACATATCTGATCATTCAGACATCACTGGACATATCTCATCATACAGGCATCACTGGGCATATCTCATCATTCAGACATCACTGGACATATCTCATCATTCAGGCATCACTGGACACATCTTATCATTCAGATATCACTGGACATATCTCATCATTCAGTATCACTGGACATATCTCATCATTCAGTATCACTGGACATATCTCATCATTCAGCCCATCACTGGACATATCCATCATTCAGACATCACTGGACATATCTCATCATTCAGACATCACTGGACATATCTCATCATTCAGACATCACTGGACATATCTCATCATTCAGTATCACTGGACATATCTCATCATTCAGCATCACTGGACACATCTCATCATTCAGGCATCACTGGACATATCTCATCATTCAGGCATCACTGGACATATCTCATCATTCAGACATCACTGGACATATCTCATCATTCAGCCATCACTGAACATATCTCATCATTCAGACATCACTGGACACATCTCATCATTCAGACATCACTGGACATATCTCATCATTCAGCATCACTGGACATATCTCATCATTTCAGACATCACTGGACATATCTGATCATTCAGATATCACTGGACATATCTCATCATTCAGCCATCACTGGACATATCTCATCATTCAGACATCACTGGACATATCTCATCATTCAGCCATCACTGGACATATCTCATCATTCAGACATCACTGGACATATCTCATCATTCAGTATCACTGGACATATCTCATCATTCAGTATCACTGGACATATCTCATCATTCAGCCCATCACTGGACATATCCATCATTCAGACATCACTGGACATATCTCATCATTCAGACATCACTGGACATATCTCATCATTCAGACATCACTGGACATATCTCATCATTCAGTATCACTGGACATATCTCATCATTCAGCATCACTGGACACATCTCATCATTCAGGCATCACTGGACATATCTCATCATTCAGGCATCACTGGACATATCTCATCATTCAGACATCACTGGACATATCTCATCATTCAGCCATCACTGAACATATCTCATCATTCAGACATCACTGGACACATCTCATCATTCAGACATCACTGGACATATCTCATCATTCAGACATCACTGGACATATCTCATCATTCAGCATCACTGGACATATCTCATCATTTCAGACATCACTGGACATATCTGATCATTCAGATATCACTGGACATATCTCATCATTCAGCCATCACTGGACATATCTCATCATTCAGACATCACTGGACATATCTCATCATTCAGGCATCACTGGACACATCTCATCATTCAGACATCACTGGACATATCTCATCATTCAGACATCACTGGACATATCTCATCATTCAGACATCACTGGACATATCTCATCATTCAGCATCACTGGACATATCTCATCATTCAGACATCACTGGACATATCTCATCATTCAGACATCACTGGACATATCTCATCATTCAGACATCACTGGACATATCTCATCATTCAGACATCACTGGACATATCTCATCATTCAGGCATCACTGGACATATCTCATCATTCAGACATCACTGGACATATCTCATCATTCAACATCAGAGGGCATATCTCATCATTCAGGCATCACTGGACATATCTCATCATTCAGACATCACTGGACATATCTCATCATTCAGGCATCACTGGACACATCTCATCATTCAGACATCACTGGACATATCTCATCATTCAGCCATCACTAGACATATCTCATCATTCAGACATCACTGGACATATCTCATCATTCAGACATCACTGGACACATCTCATCATTCAGACATCACTGGACACATCTCATCATTCAGACATCACTGGACATATCTCATCATTCAGACATCACTGGACATATCTCATCATTCAGACATCACTGGACACATCTCATCATTCAGTATCACTGGGCATATCTCATCATTCAGACATCACTGGACACATCTCATCATTCAGGCATCACTTGACATATCTCATCATTCAGACATCACTGGACATATCTCATCATTCAGCCATCACTGGACACATCTCATCATTCAGACATCACTGGACATATCTCATCATTCAGACATCACTGGACACATCTCATCATTCAGCATCACTGGACACATCTCATCATTCAGACATCACTGGACACATCTCATCATTCAGTATCACTGGACATATCTCATCATTCAGACATCACTGGACACATCTCATCATTCAGACATCACTGGGCATATCTCATCATTCAGACATCACTGGACATATCTCATCATTCAGACATCACTGGACATATCTCATCATTCAGACATGACTGGACATATCTCATCATTCAGACATCACTGGACACATCTCATCATTCAGACATCACTGGACATATCTCATCATTCAGAATCACTGGACATATCTCATCATTCAGACATCACTGGACACATCTCATCATTCAGGCATCACTGGACACATCTCATCATTCAGCATCACTGGGCATATCTCATCATTCAGACATCACTGGACACATCTCATCATTCAGTATCACTGGACACATCTCATCATTCAGTATCACTGGGCATATCTCATCATTCAGACATCACTGGACATATCTCATCATTCAGACATCACTGGACATATCTCATCATTCAGACATCACTGGACACATCTCATCATTCAGCATCACTGGGCATATCTCATCATTCAGACATCACTGGACATATCTCATCATACAGGCATCACTGGACACATCTCATCATTCAGTATCACTGGACACATCTCATCATTCAGTATCACTGGGCATATCTCATCATTCAGACATCACTGGACACATCTCATCATTCAGGCACTGGACATATCTCATCATTCAGACATCACTGGACATATCTCATCATTCAGCATCACTGGGCATATCTCATCATTCAGACATCACTGGACACATCTCATCATTCAGGCACTGGACATATCTCATCATTCAGACATCACTGGACATATCTCATCATTCAGTATCACTGGGCATATCTCATCATTCAGACATCACTGGACATATCTCATCATTCAGACATCACTGGACATATCTCATCATTCAGACATCACTGGACATATCTCATCATTCAGACATCACTGGACATATCTCATCATTCAGCATCACTGGACATATCTCATCATTCAGCATCACTGGACATATCTCATCATTCAGTATCACTGGACATATCTCATCATTCAGCATCACTGGACATATCTCATCATTCAGACATCACTGGACATATCTCATCATTCAGCATCACTGGACACATCTCATCATTCAGCCATCACTGGACATATCTCATCATTCAGCATCACTGGACATATCTCATCATTCAGACATCACTGGACATATCTCATCATTCAACCATCACTGGACATATCTCATCATTCAACCATCACTGGACATATCTCATCATTCAGACATCACTGGACATATCTCATCATTCAGACATCACTGGACATATTAGGAAACCTAATGTGATATACATACAGTGTAGACACACTTATTGGCTACCTGAATCTTCTTGGGCAAATTCTTGCACGATTGCTCCAGTACATCCCGAGCACCATAGCCTACATACCACGCCTACACACACATACACACACACACACATGGTTAATGAATAACTAGACAAAGTTGTTGTATTAGATGGCTTGTGAAGAATGGAGCTGATGTATTAGGTGGCTTGTGAATGGATGTTCACCCAGGAGCTGTTGTATTAGATGGCTTGTGAATGGATGTTCACCCAGGAGCTGTTGTATTAGATGGTTTGTGAATGGATGTTCACCCAGGAGCTCATGTATTAGATGGCTTGTGAATGGATGTTCACCCAGGAGCTGTTGTATTAGGTGGCTTGTGAATGGATGTTCACCCAGGAGCTGTTGTATTAGATGGCTTGTGAATGGATGTTCACCCAGGAGCTGTTGTATTAGATGGCTTGTGAATGGATGTTCACCCAGGAGCTGTTGTATTAGATGGCTTGTGAATGAATGTTCACCCAGGAGCTGTTGTATTAGATGGCTTGTGAATGGATGTTCACCCAGGAGCTGTTGTATTAGATGGCTTGTGAATGGATGTTCACCCAGGAGCTGATGTATTAGATGGCTTGTGAATGGATGTTTACCCAGGAGCTGATGTATTAGATGGTTTGTGAATGGATGTTCACCCAGGAGCTGTTGTATTAGATGGCTTGTGAATGGATGTTCACCCAGGAGCTGTTGTATTAGGTGGCTTGTGAATGAATGTTCACCCAGGAGCTGTTGTATTAGATGGCTTGTGAATGGCTGTTCACCCAGGAGCTGTTGTATTAGGTGGCTTGTGAATGGATGTTCACCCAGGAGCTGTTGTATTAGATGGCTTGTGAATGGATGTTCACCCAGGAGCTGTTGTATTAGATGGCTTGTGAATGAATGTTCACCCAGGAGCTGATGTATTATTAGATGGCTTGTGAATGGATGTTCACCCAGGAGCTGATGTATTAGATGGCTTGTGAATGAATGTTCACCCAGGAGCTGTTGTATTAGATGGTTTGTGAATGGATGTTCACCCAGGAGCTGTTGTATTAGATGGCTTGTGAATGGATGTTCATCCAGGAGCTGTTGTATTAGATGGCTTGTGAATGGATGTTCACCCAGGAGCTGATGTATTATTAGATGGCTTGTGAATGGATGTTCACCCAGGAGCTGTTGTATTAGATGGCTTGTGAATGGATGTTCACCCAGGAGCTGATGTATTATTAGATGGCTATGAATGTTCACCCAGGAGCTAGCAGTGTTCTCCCCAGAGGTTTAAGCGAAACATCCTGCAACTCTTCGAAATTGAAGGTGTATAGGCAGCCTTACATTTTTCTATTCGAGTTGTCAGATCTGATGCAGACATATGTCTTGTGGGTTGCTAGGTGAGCAGCACTGGCTAGCCTCCACAGTAGCTCTGTCTTGCGAGCAGAACATGCCAAAGTGTGGCTATCCAGACGATGGCATTCCTGGCAGAGCTCAAACAATCACAGGAAGGCTGGCATTGATCAAAAATGGAAGTCGAACTTTTCCGATTGGCAAGGTATGGCATGCTCACTTGGCTGAAAACATACTCACAGGCCTAAGAAGGTTGTCATTGGCTGAGCGACCTAGATCAACCAGCCTTGGATAACTCTAACAAAGGAAGAGCTTCGTGAAGCATGCAGGAGTCTAAGTGTGTGCCACATCACAGTAACCGCCATAAGTGCCATATGGTGATAACTCTGACATCAATGGATAGAAGAATTTGTATTATGCACCCATTCTCCATATGCACATGCCCAATAGTAACATTCTCCATATGCACATGCCCAATAGTAACATTCTCCATATGCACATGCCCAATAGTAACATTCTCCATATGCACATGCCCAATAGTAACACATGCCCAATAGTAACATTCTCCACATGCACATGCCCAATAGTAACATTCTCCACATGCATATGCCCAATAGTAACATTCTCCACATGCACATGCCCAATAGTAACATTCTCCGTATGCACATGCCCAATAGTAACATTCTCCAATTACTAGATCAGATCCAGGTTTACAGGATATCTACAACAATTACTAGATCAGATCCAGGTTTACAAGATATCTACAACAATTACTAGATCAGATCCAGGTTTACAAGATATCTACAACAATTACTAGATCAGATCCAGGTTTACAGGATATCTACAACAATTACTAGATGAGATCCAGGTTTACAGGATATCTACAACAATTACTAGATCAGATCCAGGTTTACAGGATATCTACAACAATTACTAGATGAGATCCAGGTTTACAGGATATCTACAACAATTACTAGATCAGATCCAGGTTTACAGGATATCTACACCAATTACTAGATCAGATCCAGGTTTACAGGATATCTACAACAATTACTAGATCAGATCCAGGTTTACAGGATATCTACAACAATTACTAGATCAGATCCAGGTTTACAGGATATCTACAACAATTACTAGATCAGATCCAGGTTTACAGGATATCTACACCAATTACTAGATCAGATCCAGGTTTACAGGATATCTACACCAATTACTAGATCAGATCCAGGTTCTAGAGTGTGTGTGCACAACTTGTTTATACCTCTATATACAACCAATTTTAGTAGAATACAGCAAACTGTTCTGAAACACTGTCTGGTATATACATGGGATGGTTATGAAGCTCTAAAGGGTGAGGTGTGTGGGATGAAGCTCTAAAGGGTGAGGTGTGTGGGATGAAGCTCTAAAGGGTGAGGTGTGTGTGATGAAGCTCTAAAGGGTGTGGTGTGTGGGATGAAGCTATAAAGGGTGAGGTGACTGTGTGGGATGAAGCTCTAAAGGGTGAGGTGTGTGTGATGAAGCTCTAAAGGGTGGGTGTGTGGGATGAAGCTCTAAAGGGTGAGGTGTGTGGGGTGAAGCTCTAAAGGGTGAGGTGTGTGGGATGAAGCTCTAAAGGGTGGGTGTGTGGGATGAAGCTCTAAAGGGTGAGGTGTGTGGGATGAAGCTCTAAAGGGTGGAAGCTCTAAAGGGTGAGGTGTGTGGGATGAAGCTCTAAAGGGTGAGGTGTGTGGATGAAGCTCTAAAGGGTGAGGTGTGTGTGATGAAGCTCTAAAGGGTGAGGTGTGTGGGATGCTCTAAAGGGTGAGGTGCGTGTGATGAAGCTCTAAAGGGTGGGGTGCGTGGGATGAAGCTCTAAAGGGTGCGGTGTGTGGGATGAAGCTCTAAAGGGTGAGGTGTGTGGGAAGAAGCTCTAAAGGGTGAGGTGTGTGGGATGAAGCTCTAAAGGGTGAGGTGTGTGGGATGAAGCCCTAAAGGGTGAGGTGTGTGTGATGAAGCTCTAAAGGGTGAGGTGTGTGTGATGAAGCTCTAAAGGGTGAGGTGTGTGGGATGAAGCTCTAAAGGGTGAGGTGTGTGGGATGAAGCTCTAAAGGGTGAGGTGTGTGGGATGAAGCTCTAAAGGGTGAGGTGTGTGGGATGAAGCTATAAAGGGTGTGGTGTGTGGGATGAAGCTCTAAAGGGTGAGGTGTGTGGGATGAAGCTCTAAAGGGTGCGGTGTGTGGGATGAAGCTCTAAAGGGTGAGGTGTGTGGGAAGAAGCTCTAAAGGGTGAGGTGTGTGGGATGAAGCTCTAAAGGGTGAGGTGTGTGGGATGAAGCTCTAAAGGGTGAGGTGTGTGGGATGAAGCCCTAAAGGGTGAGGTGTGTGTGATGAAGCTCTAAAGGGTGAGGTGTGTGTGATGAAGCTCTAAAGGGTGAGGTGTGTGTGATGAAGCTCTAAAGGGTGAGGTGTGTGGGATGAAGCTCTAAAGGGTGAGGTGTGTGGGATGAAGCTCTAAAGGGTGAGGTGTGTGGGATGAAGCTCTAAAGGGTGAGGTGTGTGGGATGAAGCTCTAAAGGGTGAGGTGTGTGGGATGAAGCTCTAAAGGGTGAGGTGTGTGGGATGAAGCTCTAAAGGGTGAGGTGTGTGGGATGAAGCTATAAAGGGTGTGGTGTGTGGGATGAAGCTCTAAAGGGTGAGGTGTGTGGGATGAAGCTCTAAAGGGTGAGGTGTGTGGGATGAAGCTCTAAAGGGTGAGGTGTGTGTGATGAAGCTCTAAAGGGTGAGGTGTGTGGGATGAAGCTCTAAAGGGTGAGGTGTGTGGGATGAAGCTCTAAAGGGTGAGGTGTGTGGGATGAAGCTCTAAAGGGTGAGGTGTGGCTCTAAAGCGTGAGGTGTGTGGGATGAAGCTCTAAAGGGTGAGGTGTGTGGGATGAAGCTCTAAAGGGTGAGGTGTGTGGGATGAAGCTCTAAAGGGTGAGGTGTGTGGGATGAAGCTCTAAAGGGTGTGGTGTGTGTGATGAAGCTCTAAAGGGTGAGGTGTGTGGGATGAAGCTCTAAAGGGTGAGGTGTGTGGGATGAAGCTCTAAAGGGTGAGGTGTGTGGGATGAAGCTCTAAAGGTTGAGGTGTGTGGGATGAAGCTCTAAAGGGTGAGGTGTGTGGGATGAAGCTCTAAAGGGTGAGGTGTGTGGGATGAAGCTCTAAAGGGTGAGGTGTGTGGGATGAAGCTCTAAAGGGTGAGGTGTGTGGGATGAAGCTCTAAAGGGTGAGGTGTGTGGGATGAAGCTCTAAAGGGTGAGGTGTGTGGGATGAAGCCCTAAAGGGTGGGGGGTGTGGGATGAAGCTCTAAAGGGTGAGGTGTGTGGGATGAAGCTCTAAAGGGTGAGGTGTGTGGGATGAAGCTCTAAAGGGTGAGGTGTGTGGGATGAAGCTCTAAAGGGTGAGGTGTGTGTGATGTAGCTCTAAAGGGTGAGGTGTGTGGATGAAGCTCTAAAGGGTGAGGTGTGTGGGATGAAGCTCTAAAGGGTGAGGTGTGTGGGATGAAGCTCTAAAGGGTGAGGTGTGTGGATGAAGCTCTAAAGGGTGGGGTGTGTGGGATGAAGCTATAAAGGGTGAGGTGTGTGGGATGAAGCTCTAAAGGGTGAGGTGTGTGGGATGAAGCTCTAAAGGGTGAGGTGTGTGGGATGAAGCTCTAAAGGGTGAGGTGTGTGGGATGAAGCTATAAAGGGTGAGGTGTGTGGGATGAAGCTATAAAGGGTGAGGTGTGTGGGATGAAGCTATAAAGAGGTGGACAAATACCATCTATTCACAGAGACCCTCCAAAACTGCTTGACCTTTTTGTCTGCCATTTTGAAATCTGCCATCAGTACACTTCAGTACACTCCATACATAACCCAGTATGCCTTACTAGGCTTGAACGCTTGAACAAGCTCATTGATGATCCTTACCTTGTTTATGATTCGGCTCTGGAAGAGTTTGGGTCTGCTTTCCCTCTGTCTGTGGAAGTTGAGGGCAACCCCGGCTCCACAGCCAACCCCCAAGTAATTATTCATCGTCAGCTCCCTGGCACCCCTATGGAGGCCCAAGTACCTCCGTTGCTCCACACATACCCGCCAGCGATCCAATAGTGCCAACTCAGCATACTCCACATCACGCAGGATCTTTTCCACATTCTCGTCCTCATAACCACGCCCCCAACCAAGCACACGGGCTAGATCATTTCCTGTGCCCAGAGGCAAAATAGCAACGTGGGGCGGTCTCTATGGTAACAAAATAATAATAATGGTGGGATGTCTTTATGGTAACATATGCATGCAAGTATATTAACCCTTTCAACACTGACATGCAAATACATTAACCCTTTCAACACTGACATGCAAATACATTTAACCCTTTCAGTGCTAACAATAAAGTACATTAACCGTCGACATAATTATATTTATACTCCCGACAAATTCTCTGTTGACATAATTATATATATTTTAATAATTTGATTTTTTTTTTGTCGTAATTTTTTTTGTAATTTTTTCCCTTCCACCCCCTCCCTCCTTCATTGCTGATATCCAGTTCACGTTTAGACGAGTGCCAGGTGGTCTGCATCACGTGGTGGATAGCTAGTTACCAGATCAAACCTACATGAGTATTCATGGTTTCTTATAGGAATTTACCCGAGAGAGGGGGGGGGGGGGGGGGGGGGCAGAATGAAGGTTTAGGCATAGAAGGGGGGCCATGGCAGAGTGTGCATAGTACGTTCCCTGTGGGCATGCTACCCCAGGAAATTGGCCACCTAAAACATGCATCTTGGTGCAATCTATAGGACGTGGTGCTCATTCTGAGTAGTCAATATGGAGTGGCCAGAACAGCAGAGACCCTTGAAGGCTCTAAACCAGCCCTCATAGCACCTGAAATTCACACTGAATGGAAGACTTTCTGACACTACCTCACTCAAAAGTCAAAGGAAGATTTAGCATCACAATTGCAGGAACTGGTGGCCAATGAAATGCTCATAACAATATTTCCCCACTAAGCACTTTGGCTAACATCCGTCTATCATTCCTGTTTGTACTGCGTCTGTTGAATGAAGTTTTTGCAAGATTACAACCAAGTTGAGGAATGGCCCAGACCTCTCTCATGTAATGAAGATAGCTCTAGCATCAGCACAAACATTATATATCTGATGATGATTTAGATGACAAATGTTGTAAATGTTTGGAATAGAAGACTTCTTGTGTAATTTACTTTGTACGTGTCACTTAACTTCTCAAATTTGTTCCCAGCATATTAATAATTACAAAAACCCTTGGGGGGAGGGGCTCTCCGGAAAGAAACCCTGGGTCTTAGCATCTTTGATGAATTGTAGTTGATTATGAGAAAGCTGCTGTAATGCTATAACTTGTTTGTCAAAATGATATTTAACATGATGCAGATACAATAAGCTGCAGTTTGGAATAAGAGTCAGCTCCATTGAGGTACACCAACAAAAGCTATGCATTTCTCCTTCTCTCTGTGTCTATAACAACACTTACAGCTAAGAAATGCATCCAGGAGCAAATCCTCTCTCAAGATATCCAGCAGGGGTGTATTTAGGGGGGGGCAGGGGGGGGGCATTCGCCCCCCCTTGTATCATTCTCGCCCCCCCCCTTGAAATTAGACACCACCCTTATACATTACATACACCATCATTGTATCATTCTCGCCCCCCCTTATTTTTCCATATCTCAAGTTCGCCCCCCCTTGGCAAAATTTCTGTATACAACCCTGTCCAGTGATTCCAGGTAAGCACGGAGAGATGGCTGTGCAGCTTTCCTGGAAGAGAGGTTTCCAGAAACAGCAGTGCAGTCCAGATAGAGACTGCTCATGGCAGCAGTTGGGATCGCCAGCTGTTTTCTAAAACTTCATTTTGTTTGCTCGCCCCATCAGATGAAATAAAGTCTTTATATTAAATCTTTTATCTTGTATTATATATGATATATGAATAGAGCGGTCCACTTGGCATTTGCAGAGTAAATGTACAGCACAATCTGTCTGACCTGTAGGCACTTAAGGCAGTTAATCATTTAACCCTCTCAATGCTAGTATTATGCATGTTTATGAGATGGTAAAAGGTCATCAAGTTACACACATATTCCTCTTCACATTTGTATTAAAGATGCAACAACCCAAATTACACTCCCCTCCTCACACACACACACATGGCTATAGCTTAGTTCATTTATCATAGTCTCTCATCACACTCACACACTCACTCACACACACACTCACACACACATAGCTATAGCTTAGTTTATTTATCATAGTCTCTCATCACACTCACTCACACACACACACACACATAGCAGTTCATTTATCATAGTCTCTCATCACACTCACACACACACTCACACACACTTAATAATTGACTCACTGTTAGCTTGGCTTGGTCTATGGCACTCAAGACCCAACCCACAGTCCCGTCTCCCCCGCAGACTAACAGCCGACAAGTGTGGTCCACAAGTAGCCGACATATCTCCAGACCACACTCCGGGGAGAGGTCGGAGAGGTCAAGCACCTGAATGGGGTTGAGTAGTTTGCGGAAGGAACTCAGCACAGCCTGACCATCTTTACTGCCACTGGTGGGGTTGGCCATGACGATCAGGGGACGCCATCCATCAGATGGCAGAGGAGGAACTATCGTCTTCACCACCAACCTGGGACACACACCATTGGAGCCGGGGCCCAGTGACATTACAATAATACCGCTAGACAAGGTCTACACACAAACTAACTAGAGCATTACCCGACGACCTTATGCATGCAAGCTGCAGGGTGCTAGCTATCTACAATCTCCATTGACTGTCACTGTAGTGTCTACTAACCCAATTAGACTGTGCATTATTAATTTCATGGGCAGCTGGGGTGGGGGTGGAGTGCACTATCAAGAGTGTATTCTATCAACATCCGGTTGGGGCATGCGCGTAATAGATCACCAGATTCCAATCATGTTAAAATAGCTATTGTTTGTGTGTGCGTCGTCCCCTAGAGTTTTCTCTTCCTCCTGGTCAGCTTCCTCCATCACTCATCACTAGTCCCTCCATGACTTCATTATGCAAATTGGATGTCTCACTGGAGGTAGTTGCTGCTGCACTGGCTGCTAGCTTCCCAGACTTGCTGCCAGTGAGTGCTCATCTTCTAAGCCACCTGCTTGAGGTAGTTGTTGCTGCACTGGCTGCTAGCTGCCCAGACTTACTGCCAGTGAGTGCTCATCTTCTAAGCCACCTGCTTGAGGTAGTTGCTGCTGCACTGGCTGCTAGCTGCCCAGACTTGCTGCCAGTGAGTGCTCATCTTCTAAACCACCTGCTTGAGACAGTTGCTGCTGCACTGGCTACTACAGTAGCTGCCAAGACTTGCTGCCAGTGAGTGCTCATCTTCTAAGCCAGTTGCTGCTACACTGGCTACTAGCTGCCCAGACTTGCTGCCAGTGAGTGCTCATCTTCTAAGCCACCTGCTTGAGGTAGTTGCTGCTGCACTGGCTGCTAGCTGCCCAGACTTGCTGTCAGTGAGTGCTCATCTTCTAAGCCACCTGCTTGAGGTAGTTGCTGCTGCACTGGCTACTAGCTGCCCAGACTTGCTGTCAGTGAGTGCTCATCTTCTAAGCCACCTGCTTGAGGTAGTTGCTGCTGCACTGGCTACTAGCTGCCCAGACTTGCTGCCAGTGAGCGGTCATGTTCTGAGCATCTGCCTTCTCAAAAATGCAACAATTGTTAAAATTATGGATATTCCTCGGCCATTCTGTAATCTCTGAGAAACCATACAATATAGAGAGGAGAGAGAGGGAGGGAGAGGGAGGGAGAGGGAGGGAGAGGGAGGGTGAGAGGAGGGAGGGTGAGAGGGAGGGAGAGAGGAACCCAGGGAGAGGGAGGGAGGGAGGGGAGAGGAGGGAGGGAGAAAGAGAGAGAGGCACTCCATATTTACGACTTCATGTGTTTCATAATACTGGGTTGAGTTTCTTTCAATTACGAATATGTGCACTGCTTGGTGGGCGTGTATGTGCACTGCTTGGTGGGCGTGTGGGCGGGTATGTGCACTGCTTGGTGGGCGTGTATGTGCACTGCTTGGTGGGCGTGTATGTGCACTGCTTGGTGGGCGGGTATGTGCACTGCTTGGTGGGCGTGTATGTGCACTGCTTGGTGGGCGTGTATGTGCACTGCTTGGTGGGCGTGTATGTGCACTGCTTGGTGGGCGTGTATGTGCACTGCTTGGTGGGCGGGTATGTGCACTGCTTGGTGGGCGTGTATGTGCACTGCTTGGTGGGCGGGTCTAATTCATGCACTGTTTCACTCAAGGTAGTGAATGATTCAAGGGAGTAGAATTAGCAAGGACAGTCCACTCCTATTAGCCTGATTAGCTTCAAGCCTACAACTCCAGCCTTCCACTATACACACAGCACATACCCACATCTCCCCTCTATCCCTCCACTAAACACACAGCACACAACAGAGTTCGCAGGTTTTACCCAGGGCTTGGGTGAACCCGGGTTGGGTTAAATACCTTTTACCCGGGTTTACCCAGGTTTTACCCAAACATGGATACAACCCAGGGTAAAATAATAGACACAATAGATTTATTATAAACTGTAAAGATATTATAAGAAATTAACTCTGTAATCAGGAAGTAAGACATTCAATAAATGGCAACGGTAAAGAACCAGACAAAAACAGGAGCTGTGTTTCACTCAGCATTTATTTACCAAGGGACAAGGTTGTCTACTAGAGTATATATTTTTTATTTAGTGATTTATTTAAATATTTAAACAAGATTCATGGGATTAAAGTCCAATTGATATGCAAGTTAAACAGATGTAATAGTCAATCTTCTGAGGTCCTCGCAAGAAGACGAGTGTCTGGGCTTTCTCATTTTTGTAATTGCAGTACACTTACTAAACTGTACAGTGAATGATGACCTGTGGTATTTGCTTGCCTTTTAAATAGCCCTGGTGTCCACCACCACCCAGACACTTGTGGCTCTGGGACAGGACTGTGACAGGGCTACAAATAAGTGTTTTATATCACTGGGTAATACCTGGGTAAAACCCGGGTAAAAAAACCCAGGTAAAGTGGGTAAAACCTGGGCGAAATACTTAAAACACAGGTTTTACCCACTGGGTTGGGTTTAATAGGTTTTACCCGGGTAAAATGCAAACACTGGCACACACACCCACGTCTCCCCTCCATCCCTCCACTAGATACACAGCACATACCCATATCTCCCCCTCCACTAGACACATAGCACATACCCACGTCTCCCACTCCATCCCTCCACTAGACACACAGCACATACCCACATCTCCCCCTCCATCCCTCCACTAGACACACAGCACATACCCACGTCTCCCCCTCCATCCCTCCACTAGACACACAGCACATACCCACGTCTCCCCCTCCATCCCTCCACTAGACACACAGCACATACCCACGTCTCCCCCTCCATCCCTCATTCCTCGACTAGACACACAGCACATACCCACATCTCCCCCTCCATCCCTCCACTAGACACACAGCACATACCTACGTCTCCCCCTCCACTAGACACACAGCACATACCTACGTCTCCCCCTCCATCCCTCCAGCTTGAGTGTAACTGAGTTTGGAGGAATGATGGAGCTATGGTGAGGCCCTAGAGTGCAAGTCCCTGCCTCGTCATCCATGTTCTCTACACAATCTTCATGAGCAGTCTGGTAGCACCACACACACCTGAAGTCAGCCAGTTTGGGCAGGTTACCACAGGGAGTCAGACATTTGAAACACAGGCTGTAGAGTGGAAGATTACCCTTTACCCAGAAATGTTGGGTGTGGCTCGAGGGCAAGGAACCATTGGAAGTCGCCAGAGGCTTACAGATCTTGCTGTTGCTGACCAGCTTGATACAGTCGTTATCAGTACATGTGCACAGACCACACGACATACAACAGCTTCCAGCAAAGCACATTTGAGTGCAAGAGTTGCAATAAGTGGGTTTATCCAGAAACTCGGCAACTTGCCAGCAGTGGGCTCGTAGAGGATCACGGAGTTGTAGAAAGGTTTTGCGTCTACGACGCCTCATGGTGCGAAGAGCCAGCCATAGCATCAGCACAACAAATACAGCCAGCACTCCAAGGTAGACAGGCTGGAGCAGCCTCGGTCTAGTTTGGACATCAACAACCATAGCTAGCTCCGTAACTGTGTAGGTCGTGTTCTCGCGTTACTTTTCTTGCTAATTGATGACCTCAGGAAAGACCGCACGTGATATTGCAGGATTCAACTAAGTCCCAACCTTGAGCTAAACTTCTTCCTTACTAACTTAACCACCACCCCCCAACAAATCACACACACACGCAACTGGATGGGGAGAAAAACAATGTCTGCAGCTTAGTCATTCTATTCTCTTGCTGCGACTGCTACTTGCAAGTACTGAGGCAAGACACTGTTAGTGGTCATGGCAGTTTATGGCCAGTTTGCCAGCAACATTACCAAAGTTGGAAAGAGGCACGCTCAATTGAACAGCAGTCTGTTCATAGCTCTCTTCTCCTTTTCATGTCTTGAAAGGAGGTTGTTAGAAGGAGCATACAAATTGAAAGCCTTAGTATCAAAGTAAACTCTTTCCGTTTCGTAATGGCTGCTCCAGAATCTGTTTCTACAATATCAAGGCCTGGATCATTAGTTGTGATTGCAGAAGCACCAGGTTCATCATAGGTTCAGTTCCCATCTCGCCATGAGGTGTGTCACATTGTTGGGAATCCTACCTTTGAAGCATGGTAAAGATACAGTGAAGTTACAACCACAAGCACCCAATTAATGACTAAGTGTCATGACTGCCATATTACCTGAGTGCTAGGGTGTCTCTAAAGTCACCCTGATGAAAGATGAAGTTGGATTCCTTCCTGGGAGACAGTCAGCATGTTGGCGTCCTTTCTCCTGTGTGAGAATTGAGAATTGAGTTGGAATTGACCAGCTATGTAGTTTCAACCTTAAAGCAGCTCGCTTGGTTTTAAGTGACAAGCTTGTGAATCTCTTCCCATATCCTGCAAGGGCCTCAGAAGTGTATTCCCTGTGCTTTGATCTGAATTGTTTCAGAGGTGAGGTGATGGTCGTGGAGACAGAGTGCATGATCCCTAAAAGCCCTTATATAGCCGGGCGAGACAAAGGCAGGAAGTTAACACTCAAGGTCATTTTGAGGTGGTTTGCACGATTGAGTAGCGATACGTTTGGTCATGTTGAAGATACTGATGGTTGCAGACGGGGGCCATGGTGAGGATGCTGAGCAGTGGTATTGGGTTGTACAATGGTGGTATTGGGTTGTACAATGGTGGTATTGGATTGTACAATGGTGGTATTGGGTTGTACAATGGTGGTATTGGGTTGTACAATGGTGGTTATTGGGTTGTACAATGGTGGTATTGGGTTGTACAATGGTGGTATTGGGTTGTACAATGGTGGTATTGGGTTGTACAATGGTGGTATTGGGTTGTACAACGGTGTTATTGGGTTGTACAACGGTGGTATTGGGTTGTACAACGGTGGTATTGGGTTGTACAATGGTGGTATTGGGTTGTACAATGGTGGTATATTGGGTTGTACAATGGTGGTATTGGGTTGTACAATGGTGGTATTGGGTTGTACAATGGTGGTATTGGGTCCAACAATGGTGGTATTGGGTTGTACAATGGTGGTATTGGGTTGTACAATGTTGGTATTGGGTTGTACAATGGTGGTATTGGGTTGTACATTGGTGGTATTGGGTTGTACAATGGTGGTATTGGGTTGTACAATGGTGGTATTGGGTCCAACAATGGTGGTATTGGGTAGTACAATGGTGGTATTGGATTGTACAATGGTGGTATTGGGTTGTACAATGGGTTGTACAATGGTGGTATTGGGTTGTACAATGGTGGTATTGGGTTGTACAATGGTGGTATTGGGTTGTACAATGGTGGTATTGGGTTGTACAATGGTGGTATTGGGTTGTACAATGGTGGTATTGGGTTGTACAATGGTGGTATTGGGTTGTACAATGGTGGTATTGGGTTGTACAATGGTGGTATTGGGTTGTACAATGGTGGTATTGGGTTGTACAATGGTGGTATTGGGTTGTACAATGGTGGTATTGGGTTGTACAATGGTGGTATTGGGTTGTACAATGGTGGTATTGGGTTGTACAATGGTGGTATTAACCGATTAAACGCCGTAAGCGCCATATGGCGCGAGACCTTACATCCTTCGCCACACAAAAATATATAAAATGAACCGTTACGAGCTAACAGCCCCGGTTAGGTTCTGCACATGCCTAGTAGACTAGAGAACGTCACAAAAATGATTATTTCCGGTTGATGCATCGTGCAACAAAAATCCTGCGGTTGAACGCCATTTTTGTTGGTCGAGCTTTTTTTTTAAACTGCTCAAAGATGCTCTCCTGTGAGGACGTTATTTCTCAACTTTTAGCCGACGATTCTGGCGATTCTGGGTCAGATTCATTTGGGGAAGAAGGTGAAGACATCTATGCATACCAAGGAAATACTCTGGATCCAGTTGCTCTAAGAGAAGAGGCGCGCTTGGATGGACTTCTCGATTGTAAGTTTCTTCTAACCTTAGCACTTCATAGCGCTTCATAGCCTTTGTTTACCATAGTCAACTGAGAGTGTACTATTGCCAAATACTAGCTTATTCTGTTGGTATTCCAAATTCAGACAGGATAGTTATAGAAAAAAAGTTATAGCTAAGAGTGTAGGTTGGAGTTGTTGAGTTGTTGATGTTGATTTTCATTTGAATTTGAATTTTCAAATGTTGACCACAAACTTGATATATATATATCTTGTTTTTCCCACCCTCCCCACTACTTTTCCTACAGCATCAGATGATGAGAGTGGAGATGAGGGATATATGACTCCTTTTGTTACATTGGAGGATGAGGAAGCCTTGCCTGAAGTCTCTACAGGGCGTGGGAACACGACTGGTGCTGGAGTTGTGCGAGGGAGAGGCGGGCGAGGGAGTACTGGCCGAGGGAGAGGCGGGCGAGGGAGTACTGGCCAAGGGGGAAGCAGCTCAAGTGGTAGTGGAGTCGTAAGTGTTGCTAGTGGTCCTCCAAAAGGTACTGGTAGTAGGCGGGCCAGAGATTTATAGGCGTGTGCGAGCATCTGGCACTGGTTCTGTCCGAGCATCTGGCACTGGTTCTGCCCAAGCATCTGGCACTGGTTCTAGGCTAACTGAGGTCACAGGTAAGTGGGAAATAAAGGAGCCAACTCCTTTGAAATTGGACTATACAGCAACAGCTGGTCCAACTTCTTCATTGCTTGGTGCATCAAGTACATTTTTAGATGCATTTTACCTTTTTTTTACTCTTGAAGTGTGGGAACTCCTAGTAGCAGAGACGAACAGTTACGTTTCTAGGATGGCTAGTCTCTCCAGGCCATGGGTAGATACTAATATAGAGGAAATGAAAGCTTTTGTAGGAATGTTGATAATAATGGGAGTTTCCACACTTCCATACTTAGAATTGTACTGGTCCACTAATCACTCGGATTTGTCTGGATCTTTGGTTCGTAAAGTAATGCCTAGGACTCGGTTTTTGGAGCTAATGCGTTATGTACATGTAAATTCTATTGATGGTTTGTTGGTTACAAATTTGATAGAAGCTTGTTTATTGAATTCATTTATTTTGTTTTCTTCTGTCCGAGCTCCAATATCAGTAAGGAAGGGTAATTATCTAGAAGCTAGGATTGTTCTAGCTAAATCTTTGATTGGTTCTTTCTCTTCTCGGCAGCGTGCAGGTCAACGTTGTAGTCAGGCAAATAGTCAGCTAGATCGCCTCAATTTAAAACTAGGTCATTTCCCACAGTGCTGTGCAAAGAAGCGCTGTGTAGTTTGCATTAGTAAAGGTTACAGGCATGAGGCAAGGTCCCAGTGTTGTTTTTGTAAGGTTCCTTTGTGTGGTGGATCAACAGGCCGTGACTGTTTTCGTAATACCATACCTTGGTGGACTATCAGTAATGTTTATGCACCCCCTGCTCCTTTCTGTGCTTCTCTCTTGTTCCCTGCTCCTTCGTCTACTTCTCTCTTGTTCCCTGCTCCTTCGTCTACTTCTCTCGTTCCCTGTCCCTTCGTCTACTCCTCTCGTCTCTCCAGTATTCAAGTGTTATTCTTATCCTGGTATCTCATGTTTGTGTAGAATAAAAACATGGTGAAATATCATGCCGGAGACCAAGCAAGCTATACCCAAGACTGAGCAAGTTCTACTCTACCCGTGACAGCAAGACCGGAGCTCTACCCAAGACACTCCCTTACATAATTGTGTTTTATATTATGGTTTTATTCAAGTATGTGTTAGCATTTTCACTCTCTTATAATTTGTTTTTTGTATTATTATGTGTTAGCATTTTGATGGGGAAAACAACCCACTGGGTTTGCAGCTGGTAGAGGGTTTGTAAATAGATGCTCCATCTTGTGTTGGCATTATAATGTGTGTATAATAGTGTGAAAATATGAAAATATTCACCCCCAAGAAGATGACAAGGTTTTATAATGCTGGTTAGTTCTGCCCAGTTGGTAAGGAAGGCTCGATTTTTTTACAGGAAGTAGAGCTATCATGTGGCTGAATATGACCCAAGTTTCATGGGTGGAGTCCCTGCAGAACGGAAGATATAAAAATAATAAGTAAAATACCTCGTTAATTCATGAATAATTTGCCCGCGGATACTAGGAATACGGCGTGCAATCGGTTAAGTGGTACAATGGTGGTATTAGGTTGTACAACGGTGGTATTGGGTTGTACAATGGTGGTATTGGGTTGTACAATGGTGGTATTGGGTCCAACAATGGTGGTATTGGGTTGTACAATGGTGGTATTGGGTTGTACAATGTTGATATTGGGTTGTACAATGGTGGTATTGGGTTGTACATTGGTGTTATTGGGTTGTACAATGGTGGTATTGGGTTGTACAATGGTGGTATTGGGTTGTACAATGGTGGTATTGGGTTGTACAATGGTGGTATTGGGTTGTACAATGGTGGTATTGGGTTGTACAATGGTGGTATTGGGTTGTACAATGGTGGTATTGGGTTGTACAATGGTGGTATTGGGTTGTACAATGGTGGTATTGGGCTGTACAATGGTGGTATTGGGATGTACAATGGTGGTATTGGGTTGTACAATGGTGGTATTGGGTCCAACAATGGTGGTATTGGATTGTACAATGGTGGTATTGGGTTGTACAATGGTGGTATTGGGTTGTACAATGGTGGTATTGGATTGTACAATGGTGGTATTTGGTTGTACAATGGTGGTATTGGGTCCAACAATGGTGGTATTGGGACAATGGTGGTATTGGGTTGTACAATGGTGGTGTTGGGTTGTACAATGGTGTATTGGGTTGTACAATGGTGGTATTGAGTTGTACAATGGTTGGGTTGTACAATGGTGGTATTGGGTTGTACAATGGTGGTATTTGGTTGTACAATGGTGGTATTGGGTTGTACAATGGTGGTATTGGGTTGTACAATGGTGGTTATTGGGTTGTACAATGGTGGTATTGGGTTGTACAATGGTGGTACCAGATAATCCCCTCATCTCTCTCTGGACGGGTGGAGTTGCACTAGAAATATTTACTTCATATTATGGGTCCAACAATGGTGGTATTGGGTTGTACAATGGTAGTATTGGATTGTACAATGGTGGTTTTGGATTGTACAATGGTGGTATTGGGTTGTATACAATGGTGGTATTGGGTTGTACAATGGTGGTATTGGGTTGTACAATGGTGGTATTGGGTTGTACAATGGTGGTATTGGGTTGTACAATGGTGGTATTGGGTTGTACAATGGTGGTATTGGGTTGTACAATGGTGGTATTGGGTTGTACAATGGTGGTATTGGGTTGTACAATGGTGGTATTGGGTTGTACAATGGTGGTATTGGGTTGTACAATGGTGGTATTGGGTTGTACAATGGTGGTATTGGGTTGTACAATGGTGGTATTGGGTCCAACAATGGTGGTATTGGGGGGGGGACAAGATGGGTACAAAGAAGATGGACAAGATGGGTATAAAGAAGATGGACAAGATGGATGTAAAGAAGGTGAATAACTTAAGATGGATATAAAGAAGGTGAATAACTTTCGTCTTACAGATTATTTAGCCATAGATCTCTGTGCTAGACCTGTTCTCAAGCAGGGGGGGATATTATATGAGCAGGGAGGGATATTGTATGTGATGTTATTCACTAATGCCCTTTTCACCCCAGCCACTTTATACAACAGATTTGCTAGCAGAATTGTTCCCTCCCACCTGTGCATGAAATAGCCATCTTGGAGCTCTACAGATATTACCAGCTGAGTAACCTTCAACAGATATACTAGCAGAATTTATCGCCCCCCAGTGATCTGTTCTAGCTATAGCTTAGCAAGGAGCTCAAACTTTCAGGACCTGAACTTTAGGCACACTAAAGACACAAAAATTATTGCTAGAGATATAATTTCTATTTTTGGTCTAAAGTAATATTGTTGCATTGCCCCCCCCCCCCCCCCCCCCCTCCCCGATCAGGTATATGTGCCAAAGAACACAGAGGTCACTGACAAGCAGTGGGCGACATATTTGTCATGGAGAAAGACGTGCCCAGGTGAGGTGGAGGTGTAGCTTTCTGTTAAAGTACACAATTATGTGTATGTCTGTTTTTAAGGGTGTTTTCTCCTTATTCTTCCTGTTCCAGTGTTTCTCCACCTACAGCAAAGCTCCGGGAACATCGCTTGAGAATTTAATTATATACCAACATTTTGATGTACATGAATTGTGTTTGTTGTGTTGGTGTCTCTCTTGCTCTTTTCCGGTTTTTATGCTTTTTTCCCACTCTTTTTTCCCACTCTCTTAATAAAAAAAGGGCCATTTCCCCTTTTTCTTGTGTTTTAGTTTTGTGTGTTTGTTTGTTCGTTTGTTGTGTGGCGTGTCAGTGGGTGCTGTGCTGCTCCCTACTGGCATGTCACCATGATTCATTAACTTGTAAACTTGGTAAGGGGTGCGTGAGATCGGGAGGGGGAAGACGGGAGATGGAAATTCAGATATTACTTCTTCACTGCCAATGAAAAAAGGGGGGGGGGGGGGGGGAAAGGTGATATATGGGGTTGTGATATATTGGGTTGTACAATGGTGGTATTGGGTTGTACAATGGTTGTGAGTCGAGGTGAGTCAGCAAAACTGAAAGGGGTTAACGCACAAATTTCATCCAGCATGTGTCTAAAGTGAAGCTTGTCAACCTTACCAAAGTTTGAACCGGCAGACTCAATATTAGCCAAAAATCCTATTTTGGGGCAAGTTTCACTCAAAAAATGAGTAGAAGGTATTGGGTTGACAATGGTGGTATTGGGTTGTACAATGGTGGCATATTGGGTCCATATTGGGTCCAACAATGGTGGTATTGGGTTGTACAATGGGGTATTGGGTTGTACAATGGTGGTATTGGGTTGTACAATGGTGGTATTGGGTTGTACAATGGTTGGGTTGTACAATGGTGGTATTGGGTTCAACCCAATGCCACCATTGTATCACAATTGTACAAACCAATACCACCATTGTACCAAGCAATACCATATAGAGGTGGGGACAGACATGCTGGCTTGCTCTATAGAGGTGGGGACACACATGCTGGCTTACTCTATAGAGGTGGGGACACACATGCTGGCTTACTCTATAGAGGTGGGGACACACATGCTGGCTTACTCTATAGAGGTGGGGACACACTTGCTGGCTTACTCTATAGAGGTGGGGACACACATGCTGGCTTACTCTATAGAGGTGGGGACACACATGCTGGCTTACTCTATAGAGGTGGGGACACACATGCTGGCTTACTCTATAGAGGTGGGGACACACATGCTGGCTTACTCTATAGAGGTGGGGACACACATGCTGGCTTACTCTATAGAGGTGGGGACACACATGCTGGCTTACTCTATAGAGGTGGGGACACACATGCTGGCTTACTCTATAGAGGTGGGGACACACATGCTGGCTTACTCTATAGAGGTGGGGACACACATGCTGGCTTACTCTATAGAGGTGGGGACACACATGCTGGCTTACTCTATAGAGGTGGGAACACACATGCTGGCTTACTCTATAGAGGTGGGGACACACATGCTGGCTTACTCTATAGAGGTGGGGACACACATGCTGGCTTACTCTATAGAGGTGGGGACACACATGCTGGCTTACTCTATAGAGGTGGGGACACACATGCTGGCTTACTCTATAGAGGTGGGGACACACATGCTGGCTTACTCTATAGAGGTGGGGACAGACATGCTGGCTTACTCTATAGAGATGGGGACACACATGCTGGCTTACTCTATAGAGGTGGGGACACACATGCTGGCTTACTCTATAGAGGTGGGGACACACATGCTGGCTTACTCTATAGAGGTGGGGACACACATGCTGGCTTACTCTATAGAGGTGGGGACACACATGCTGGATTACTCTATAGACGTGGGGACACACATGCTGGCTTACTCTATAGAGGTGGGAATACATGTATGTAGTGTGCTGATTGGATGTGGCTAACCTGCTAACCAACCCCTGGCTAGCTCACAACCAGATGCATGGGGGGAGGGATTTTTGCTCTTACATTTAGAGTAATACTCAGCTAGCTGTTACAACAATGAGGGAACAAGTAATGCAAGTAATGCACCAGACCCTGATAATGGGTCTCTGGGCTGCTATAATATTGTGTGGATTGGATGTGGCTGATTAGTAACCTGCTAACCAAATGCACATTGATTAGTTCACATTGATTAGTTTGTGGTGTGCCAATTGGCTGACCTGCCAACCACCACCCATTGGTAATTAGTAATTAGCCTAACTGAGAGGAATTTTGAACCTGTGTGTAGACAGAGAGAAGGGGGGCTGGGAGAGAAAGAGAAGGAAAGAGAAGGTTGTGTGTTGAAGGCCTGGGTGAACCCCAGTCAGAAGGCAGCTACGAATGCACATGAGGCCTGGATCATAATCAAGGAAGCATCTATCTTCACACTGCACTTGCATGGCTGGGTAAACAACTATTATTACGTGGTGTATATTAGATACATTGTTATTTCAGCTTAGGTGAGGGTTGTTCTCATGTTGCGGCTCTTCTCTTCAAGGTTCAAAGTGCTGTACGACTAGGATACACTTTGGTTACATCAGACTACGTAATTGTGTATTTTCATTTTGTGTATTTCCAACTATATACCATCCATACCATCATTGTGAATTAACATACTATTGAATGCAATCAATGATCAATGACCTCTATCACACACACCCAGCTTCTTCATGACACTTTAGCAATCGAATATCATTTAGCAATTGAATATCATCAATACTGAATTATATTGGGTAAAGTTCACAACCTTAAGAAGGTCTAATTCAGTCCTGCAATCTAGAGGACGCCACACTATCCCCCCTAGCAACCTAAATGGTTGCGGCATGGAGGAATCGTACAGGTGTCCTGATTGCACGTCCAGAGCGAGTTGTTCGAGGATGTGGAACCGGATGTTCCTGTCTGCCAGTGACTTCTGCATAGGATGGAGCAGTAGATGAAGGTTGAGGTACTGTAATTGGAGCCTGGGCAGCTGTGGACTTAGATTCGGCTTCTGGCTTGAGGCGGTCAATTGATACAGTGTCAGACCTTCCATTCATGTCCAATGTGTAGAACTTGTCAGTCTTCTGCAGGACACGAAATGGTCCCTCATAGGGGCATTGTAATGGAGTCCTATGGGTATCTCGGCGGACGAACACAAACTTGCAAGTGAGCAGAGCAGTAGATAAATGGCATGATGGCTGGCTATGGTGTGTTGTTAATGTCAGACGCAGTTTCCTCATGGCTTCTCGCAGGTGTGGCAACAACTCAGTGGAGGGATTGTCTGGCAGTGGTCCGGTTTAAAAAAACTCTCCCGGCAATCTTAATGTCTCACCATACACCAACTCAGCTGATGAGCAACCTAGGTCATCCTTGGGTGCTGTCCGAATGCCAAGCATGACAATGGGGAGCTCGTGCATCCAGTGTGGGCCATCCAGTCGTGCTTTTAGAGAGGCCTTGAGCTGACGATGGAATTGCTCAATGATGCCATTACTCTGTGGGTGGTAACTGGTGGTTTGGTGCTTCCGTGATCCTAAGAGAGCATTGAGCTGTCCCCATAGATCGGATGTGAACTGCCGACCTCTGTCCGAAGATATGTCACTTGGAACACCGAAACTGGCAATGTGTTCTAGAAGAGCTCTGGCACAGGATGTGGCAGTCTGTTCAGCCATTGGAAAGGCCTCTGTCCGTCTGGTGAACCGATCGACTACTGTGAACAGATATTTCATGCCTCGAGACTCTGGCAGAGGGCCAACAATGTCCACGTGCATTCCCTCTATTGGTGAGAAGCCACATCAACCATCTTTCAGTTTTCCAAAGCGTGAGTTTGGAAAAAAGAATCTTGTTAAAAGATCTTTCCAGCCACAATGGTTTACACGCTGGACATAGCTTCATTATGATGAGGGCCATGATTCAGTCTTCTGTTATATTTGTGTGAAGGCTTACAAAGAAAAATGGCCATCGCAACTATTGAGACTGCATATATATATCAACTGGATATACGAACTGGAAGGATGCTTCTCTAAGATTTTCTGCCCATGAAGCTAGCAATTGTCATCCGGATGCTATTTTGAGAGTCATTACTCTCCCCCAGTCATGTCCGAAAATTGGTGAGAGTCTTTCCTCCCTTCATGCTCGGGAAATGAAGGAAAATCGGCAGTGCTTACTCAAATTTCTATCTGATGTTGTGTTCTTGGCTAGACAATCTTTGCCACTGCGTGGTCGTGGCGATGAATCTGACTCCGACTTTATTCAATTGTTTAGGCTTCGTGGATATGATGACAAAAGAGGCTAAAGGCAGAGCAAATAAATACACCTCTGCTGAAATCCAAAACAAGATGCTAAAAGTCGTGGCTCTGAAGGTTCTTCGTAAAATAGCAGCCTCCCTGCATGCAGCTCCATTCTACACTATCATGGCAGATGAGACTGCAGATGTGAGCAACCAAGAGTCAATGGTCAGTTATTGAAAACCCAACTTGAAATTGTATCAACAATTTTCTGCTCAGATGAGGTTGTACTATTAAATGACGTCATTGACCATTTAAAGACCGCTTCACCTGCTGAACGTGAATTGCTATCTGAAGTTTGTAAATTGCTAATGTTACTTTTAGTTATGCCTGCATCAAACGCTGTTAGTGAGAGATCCTTCAGTGCTTTAAGGAGAATAAAATCGTATTTGAGGTCCACCATGACTGCATAAAGCTGAACTGATGGGAGAAATAGTCTTTAGGAAAAGCTCTTTAACATTGTCATACACAAAACATTCCAAAATGTTCAGTTATTTCGTCGCATGCCAAGTTATCAATGGAATCCCCAATCTCTGCGATCCTTTACCCTTACATAGTCACACATGTACAATCATGTCAGGATCACAGAATTACTCGACATCATATATAAAATGGCATCTGTACAACATATATATATATATACATGTACAAAACTTAACAGGAGATATGCATGTTAGTTATTTTGAAATGAATTCTAAAAACCTTCTGGCGTACTGCTCGGGTTTTACCGTGGAGATCTCAGCACCAGCCTGAAGGGGGTACACAGGAGGGAATCATGAAAATGTTTCACGTTGCAAATGTACATTTAATTAACTACCAAATCTAAGCACTAATTGAATAATGAGAGAGAGAGAATGGAAGAGCAACAACTTGCGCTTTTCATTACTTTGTGTATTTTTGAGTGATCTGTAGGGAGGATTGTTGATCAAGGTGGGTATAGCATCAGCCTTAAAATGACTGCATGTTGTCCACACCCGTGGCTTGTGATAGCTCTTCATCAGGTTTAAAATACCAGTCTTCAAAATATTGATTCAAATGAACAAAGTCTTAATTCTTATAGTCAGCTCTTTGGCTGACGGAAATCTTGGAAAGAAGCATGCAGTGTGGCACAGGATCTATCCACCCAACAACTGACCCACCTGCTGGAGAATCTTGTGCAAACCGATAGCGAAACTACCCAAGAGCCTATACACAAACACACTGAAGAGGAGGGATGCTGTCTTATAATCGATGGAATAGCAGTCGTGCATGAGTTGATGGCAGTCAAGAACTTCAGTCACTGCAATGACCTTGCCAAATCATATGTCAAAATTATCCATTCAAAATCCAAGTGAGGGTTATTTTTGATAACTATACTAAGGTATCTTCACTGAAGGAAGCCACATGAGAACGGCGTAGAGGTCACTCCAAAGGAATGCGATCTTACATAGTTGAGAATTCAACTTGCATCCGAGACAAAGGCACGTTTCTCGCGAGCAACGTTACAAAAGATTCGCTCACTCTGTACCTGGCTCAAAAGCTCATCGATAATAGTACTGCTGCAAACCTGGTGACCGTGACTTGCCGAAGTGTCATGTCAAACTCTGATTTCCCTGTCTCTACAGGTGTGAGTATATACACATGAAGAAGCAGACACCCTAATAATTCTACATGCTGTGGAAGTTGCAGAAATGGGATTGAGAGTCCACCTGTACTCCCAAGACACAGATGTCCTGCTCCTGGCTCTTCGCCAGGACTGGGCACCCAACCAGCAATGATCATGGGCACCAGGGAGCGCCGTCACAAGGTCATGCTGAAACCAATGTATGACAAAGTTGGTGCAGATAAAGCATCTGCTTTAATCAACTGGCATGCACTGACTGGGTGCGATACAACGGGACACATACAAGGAAAGGGGAAAAAAGGATGCTTCTCAGCATTCCTTGCATCAAGTCCCACTGTACTTGCTGCACTGGCTGAGCTTGGAGAAGGGGCAGAACCGTCTGCTGAAGTGGTCAAAGGCTGTGAAGAGTTCCTTGTGCTCACTATTCAGTCCTAGACGACTCCACTTCACCCAGGCCAAGGACCTCAGGTGGCACCTCTTCAAACTGCTTAAGCCTGAACAAGGAGTGGACAAACTCTCACCTACACATGCATGGTTCATGGTTGGAGCATATAAGGTAAGGCGAGCACATGTACAGGCTAATGTTTGGTCACAGGATGTGGTCCTAAATCCAGTCATCCCCAACTCTTGAACTTGGATGGCAGCAGCTAGATGGTCGACTGATGCCAGTGCTGAGCAAGGAAGCACCAGCTCCAGATGCAGTTTTACAGCTAACGAGGTGCAGCTGTGCATCCACAACAAGGACATGCTCAGGCAGGTGCTCTTGCCGACACCACAATCTTGTCTGCACTGAGTTGTGCCATTGCGCAGGAGATGAGGACATATGTCGCAACATACAAACTGAAATTGTACAAGATGAGGAAGATGAAATAGTAATGTAAGCAACTTGAACTGTCTAAATAGTAGTTCTAAATAGCAGTGACTGATATTTGATGTTAGCACAATTATTAATTTGATACTTTGTCCATTGGAAATTGAAATGCTCATTTTTGGGGACTTCATGGGACATCTATATACACCCACAAGTACTCCTATATAACTGCACAATATTCACACACAGATACTCATGACTATATGGAAACAGACTATCATTGTAGAGTGGATCATACTGATCATTTTAAGGTGTCACATGGTATACTTACTAAATCAATTAATTTGTAGTCAAATATATCGTTTTTTCCCCCCACCAATGTTTATTTTGTGCTGAAAATTACCCTGGGACCACACAGAAAAACTGGCAACAACTTATTTTTTAATCAGTGATATATTTAAATGGAACTAGACGCAGTTGCCAAGATTACATATAATTTATATGAATTTTTTTTTCCTTTTCATTGACCGATGGATAGTAGGCATAGATAGCTTCACTCTCCCCTTCCTCAGATTCATCGTCAGACAGCCCGAAGTCGTCGAAGTCGTCGTCCAGTTGCGAGAACCTCATCAAAAGATAACGTTGGGCAGCCATTTTTTGTTCACGGTAAAAATGCACACACATACAAACCGTTGGGCAGCCATCTTGTGCTCTTTTTATTTGCCAGCTGCCCCTCTGTTTGGATGTCCGATTTTTCCCCGTGCATTACCACCCACTATGGTGTCTGCATCACCCCTGAAAGTTTGGTTAAGTTTGGTTCAGTGTTTTGGCCGTGCATAGAGGACAGACAGACAAACAGACAAACTCCTCTCGCTTTATACATTATTAATTATTATTATTATTATTATTATTATTATTATTATTATTATTATTATTATTATTATTATTATTATTATTATTATTATTATTATATATATCAAACAACAACAACAAAACAATAACAACAACAACACTAATAATTACACAAGACTGTCCATGCCCGAGCCTCCCATTGCCCCCATGACTGCAAGAGCATTGCCTCTCTGTACCGCCACAGACAATTGTTGCATCAAAAATTATTATTATTATTATTATTATTATTATTATTATTATTATTATTATTATTATTATTATTATTTTATTATTTTTTTAAATTTTTTTAATATTTTTTTAAATTTTTTTATTATAAACAAACAATAATATGCCGAATAACTACCAATAAAGAACTAGCTAGCTAATTTAAGAACTAGCTAGCTAATTTAAGTAAGAAATAGTCATCACTAGTATACTGACTAGTGCCTAACACCGCTGCAGTGTTCCCACGCTGAATTGCAATGGAAATTCTCTGGAGGAGAAAATGATGGGAACGTGGTTCATCGCACTTTGCTTTGAGACGGCCACCTAATTCCCGAAGGAACAAAGATGCCTCCCCTCCAAACACTCCAGTGGTCTCTATCCCAATTGGGACAAAGAAGTGTGTATCAACAATGTTTCCGTATTTCTTTTTCAGGGACTCGGCTCTGTTTGCCACTGCCCCAAGACCTTCATGTAATAAGTTTGCATAGGATGGAGCAAAGTTGTCCACACATGTAGCATCCCACACAAGGATACGGCCATTCTTCCAGGGGACAATGGAAGCTCCATCAGGACGCTTGCCATCCAAGCGAGAAATGCCTGAAGGCTCCAGGTGAGAGGGAATATTTATGGAAGCTAGTGATCTATGAATAATGTTATTTACAGCTGCATGCCTCGAGAAACGACCTTGACTTCTCCGACAGTTGAGACCATGAGTGCCAAACTGATTCACTTGGGATCCACACTGCAGACAATTGTGGGGATGACAGAGAGGAACACCCAAACGCAAACCAGTAGCCACCCTAATCACATCATCATCCATTCGGAGGCCTAAGGATGACATGGGAAGGGCATGGATCCAAGCCCCTGACTCCTTCCTAGCTGCAGCCTGAATACGTACCCGTGAAGCTAGATCCACACTCGAGTTCAGGAGGGAATCAAAAGAAGCCTGAACATGAGGACCATCCCAAGCTTTCTGTTGGGAGGACCTAGGATCAGATGGTGGCTCACAGCTATGACCTCGACACCAAATTTCCAAACCATCTTCAAATTCAGAGTAGTTTGAATCACCTAGGTAGTCCGGAAGAATCTGGTGGATAAGATCAAAAGCACCTGAAGCTGACGCCAAAAAGGCGGAAGGTGCAAGCATCACAGCACTTCTGATCCCTAAACCACCAAACTTCACTGGAAGTGATGCCTGAGACCAAGCTTGATCTTTAGTGTTGAGAGGAATGTTGGTGATCTCACTCAAGATGTTACACTGAAGTGAGTCAAAATCTTGAAGCTTAGATGAAGAAAAACAGGGAGAAGATCGTAAAGAGTACAGTAGCTTTGGAATTGCAAATGCGTGATGAAGCAAACAAAAGGCATCATGAGCATGGAGGTGTCGAAGTCTGCTTCCCATAAACTTTAAATTATTATTATTATTATTATTATTATTATTGTTGTTGTTGTTGTTGTTATTATTATAATAATATTATTATTATTATTATTTATTATTATTATTAATTATTATTATTATTATTATTATTATTTTTTTAAATTATTATTATTATTATTATTATTATTATTATTATTATTATTATTATTATTATTATATTATTATTATTATTATTATTATTATTATTATTATTATTATTATATTATTATTATTATTATTATTATTATTATTATTATTATTATTATTATTATTGTTGTTGTTATTATTATTATTATTATTATTATATTTATTATTTTTTAACTCGGGGTGTGAATACTAACTTGTCTTATTATAAGGCAGTCTTAGCTTCCGTGAGGAGGTAGCAGACAATGTCAAACACAAAATCATACTTCTGCAAGGGAAAAAAGTGTACATATGGAAGAGATTAGAGAGAGATGGAAGAAAGAAATTAGAGAGAAAGATGGAAGAGAAAGATTAGGTTCATATAGCGCCACCAATAAAAACTGGATAACTCTTCCAACTGTTGAAAGGGATGAGCAAGAGTACCCAACCCCTTTGGCCAGGTTCACTGTTGGGGGGTGAGGGGTAAATGACCCCATTTTCTTTTTTCTACATACAATAAACATCTCTGTTACTCACATCGTATGAGCTTCGGAAGCCATTGCCACCAACATTTTCGCGGTACTCCTTTTCCCATACGGTTAACTTTTCTGTTCTATATTGTAACTATGGAACCAGCCTAACTCTTGATGTATTCTCATGCTATACACGCCCTTACTAACTTGACGACCCCTTACCTAGCGCATGCTCTCTACACATTCCTCACTTGTCCATGCATTGCTAAATTTCTATGAATATCGTTCTATATCCAGTTCAGTCTGAGTGGCAAATGCTTACAGCGCTATCCTTCGATGCATGGACAAGTCTTTTTGCTAGTCTCTGATAGCTAGTCTCTGATAGCTAGTCTCTGATAGCTAGTCTCTGATAGCAACAATTCGAGAGTAAAAGGAAGAGCGAATTCTATTTAACTCCCACCCACCCATCATGGCTATCCCCTGCCCATTCGATGGATGCGACTGGGCGATCCCAGAAGGAACAGACACCGCCCTGGCACCTGTCCTCCTCACCACATACGCCATGAACCACCGGACCAACCCCAGAGCTAAACCAGCTCCGGTGAAGCGTCCAGAACTAACATCAGGGGGAACAACGGAAGCCTGGACCTACTTTCTACAGAGATGGCGATCATACGTTACATCAGTACAACTGACAGGTCAGGACCTTACCATACAGTTACTAGAGTGCTGCGACTCTAACCTCAGGCGCGATGTCACCAGAAATACGGTTGGACCCTTACCAATTGAGGGTATGACAGAGAAGGACTTACTTGCAGCCATAAAATCCCTCGCAGTGACGGCCGAGAACACGAAGGTGGCTCGCGTAGCCTTATCAAGAATGACACAGGACCGTACTGAACCCAACCGAGCATTCGCTGCACGCCTCCGGGGACAAGCTGAGGTATGTCGCTTTTTGAAGAAGTGCCCCGTATGTCGCTTTTTGAAGAAGTGCCCCGATTGTGATGGAGTGGTGAACCAGGCGAGGAGCGGGTGGCTGACCAACTCTGCATAGGCCTGGCGGATGCAGAGATCCAAGAAAATCTGCTCAAGCATCCTGACCAGGACATGTGCGTAGAGGACACCATCCGCTTCATTGAAGTAAGAGCAGCGGGGAAGAAATCAGCCATGACGATGTCGACCCCTAACAACGCACATGCCCTTGACGACCACGGTGCTGATGCCGTGACGTCACAATACAGGCGGCAACAACGCCCACCATCTCAACGTGAACTCCCCACCCCACCCAGGGGACGTGGCAACACTCCACCTCGCCAACAACGGAAGCCCAGACCCCAGCAGCACAACCATCAGGACCGTGCACCTACTGCGGCCAACGCGGGCATGGCGAGCAAGAGAAGACTGCCTACCGTCGGATCCATTGCCCGGCTTTCGACAGCACCTGCACATCATGTGGCAGGCAGCACCACACAGCCTCAGTATGCTGGCAGCGAACGGAACATGAATCCGCCCTCTCCGAAATGGCTCAGGGAATGTCAGAAGGTACCCTGCCCCACCAAACATGGCAGAGTGACACCTCATCCTGGATACAAAAACACTCTCCCTCGCAACCCGTGATCGCCATCCTAGTCTCCTCCCACGCAGAGGACTTCAGGAACCATGGCCACACACTGCCCCAAGAGTCCAGACACATCCGCACCACGGCACTCGCGGACACCGGCTGCCAGAGCTGCCTGGCCGGCCCGGACCTCATGTCCAAGCTGCACCTTGGCCCAAACGACCTCATCCCTGTCAACCTGACAATGAAGTCAGCCAGTGGAAACAACCTCCCCATCCTCGGGGCGGCTCTGCTGCGTCTCAAAATCCCATCTGGCAAGGAAACGCGCCAGATGGTATACTTCAGTCCTGAGGCATCCCAGATATACTTAAGCATGGCCGACCTGGACATGATCCCAAGAGACTTCCCGTCCGGATCATCGTCCACCCGAGACAACAGGCCCAGCCCCAACGCTGCCCAGATCTCCCAGACCACTCAACCGACACCACCAGCAGAGAGACCCTTAAAGAGGGCGTATGGAGACGCTGCAAGAGCCCCAAGTACCGCTACAATGCCCCCAGAGAGGCGACCGGGAGTCAACCCACCCCGGACTAGCGATGACACCCCACTGATCAACCAGGCGAGACGACCTTGCTCTTGCCCTACAAGATCACCGCCCACGCCCCGCCCCACAGGCCTTCCCTACCCAGCCACACCGGAGAACAGGGCACGTCTCGAGCAACACCTACTACAGACGTATGCGTCGAGCTCCGCTCTCATTGAGCATCGACCCCAACGCCGTCCCCAAACCATGCCACACCCCCATCACCGTCCCCATCCACTGGCAGGATGAGGTTAAGGCTGGATTGGACCGTGATGTCCGCCTTGGAGTTTTGGAGAAGGTCCCCTTAGGGACCCCGGACACTTGGTGCCACCGCATGGTGATATGCACCAAAAAGGACGGGTCCCTGAGGCGGACCATCAACTTCCAGGAGTTGAACAAACATGCCACAAGAGAGACCCACCATTGCGCCTCCCCTTTCCACCAGGCCAAAGCCGTTCCAGGCAACACGAAGAAAACCATCTTTGACGCCTGGAATGGCTACCACTCGGTAGCCCTCTCACCAGCAGACCGGCATTTCACCACCTTTATTACCCCCTGGGGCAGATACCGCTACTGCTCCGCCCCACAGGGATACATCGCCTCAGGGGACGCCTACACGGCACGGTACGATGCGATTGTATCTCACATTAGCCGAAAAACGAAGTGTATCGACGATGCCTTCATTTGGAGCGAGTCTATCGAAGAAGCATACCACCAGGCCACAGAATGGTTAGACATCTGCGCACGGAACGGGATAACACTGAACCCGTGCAAGTTCCACTTTGCGCAGGACGAGGTGGAATTTGCCGGGTTCACCATCACCCCATCTGAAGTAAGACCACCACAGAAGTACCTGGAGGCCATCACCGGCTTCCCTACACCCAAGAACATCACAGACGTACGCGCCTGGTTTGGCTTAGTCAACCAGGTCGCGTACGCCTTCTCGATGGCCCCAACAATGCAGCCGTTCCGGGACCTCTTGAAGCCCACCAACCCATTCCTATGGAACGAGCAGACACAACGCGCGTTCGACCTCTCCAAGACCACCATATGCCAAAAGATTGCTGAAGGAGTTACCATCTACGACAAGAGTCGACCCACATGCCTGGCGACAGATTGGAGCAAAGACGGGATTGGGTACTGGCTGTTTCAAAAACACTGCCAGTGCCCATCCCGCGAGATCCTCTGTTGCCAGGAGGGATGGAAAGTGGTGCTGGTCGGCTCGAGGTTCACGCACTCCGCTGAGTCCAGGTACGCCCCCATCGAGGGGGAGGCCCTCGCAGTGGCAGACGCCCTCGAGAAAGCACGTCACTTCGTCCTCGGGTGCAGTGATCTCCAGATTGCAGTGGACCACAAGCCACTACTCAAAATCTTTGGGGATCGCTCACTCGAGGACATCCATAACACCCGCCTCAGAAACCTGAAGGAAAAGACACTGCCTTACAGGTTCCAGATGATATACATTCCTGGGATACGGAACCACACGAGTGACGCTCTGTCCCGCCATCCATCTGGCGACCGCCTTCCAGCGAAGCTCTACTTCCAGGATGACAACCACTCAGACACATCCAGGATGAACCCATCAGGCATCCCGAAATGCCACGTCGCGTCGCTCTCCACCACATCAGAGGACGCTGACGAACTCGCCACTGCCCTGTGTGCCGCCGTCCATCACATACCCATCACATGGGAAACCCTCCAAGTCGCCACAGTAGCTGACCCGGCACTACGACTGCTATCCGAAGTGATCGAAGACGGTCCACCCGAGGCAAGGCACCACATGCCTGCCATCATTAGGGAATACTTCCCCATTCTTGATACAATCACAAATGTGGACGGCGTCCTCGTGAAAGGTGAAAGGATCATCATCCCACTCGCACTCCGCCAAAGATGCCTCGACGCCCTCCATGCCGCTCACCAAGGCACAACCAGCATGTATGCAAGGGCACAGACATCACTCTACTGGCCAGGCATGTCTAAGGAAATCACCGCAACCAGGCAACACTGTGCCACCTGCAACGGTAACGCCCCGTCCCAACCTGCCATGCCATCAACGACACCGGCCGACCCTCAGTACCCCTTCCAGCACATGTGCGCGGACTACTTCCACCACGGAGGGTTCGCGTATCTCGTGCTGGTGGATCGGTACTCAAACTGGCCGGTCGTCACCAGATCCACGAACGGAGCAGAGGGCCTCTGCCAAGTCCTACGAGATACTTTTGCCACCTATGGCATTCCAGAGAGCATCACCTCTGATGGCGGCCCAGAGTTTGCCTCCCACACCACCAGGGACTTCCTATCCTCATGGAGTGTACACCATAGAACGTCCTCCGCCTACAACCCCCACGCAAATTGCCGGGCTGAGACAGCGGTGAAGACCACCAAGAGGCTGATCGCCGGCAACACAGGCCCAGGCGGCACCCTATCAGACGACTTTCACTTGGCGCTTCTACAGTACCGAAACGGACCAAGCTCCGACACTGGCATGTCCCCGGCACAATGCCTCTTTGGAAGGGCCACCAGAGACCTCCTCCCTGGACTCCCTGTCACCTACCGCCCGCACCAGGACTGGACATCGAGACTGGACCTCCGTGAACGTGCGCTGTCCAGACGCCACATTAGTTATTGCAATTCTGCTTCGCTCAAATTACAGCTGTTAGCTTACAGAGTTGCCAACCGTCCCAGAATGGCCGGGACGGGACATTGAGCCTTGTCCCGGAAATGTCCCGGAATTTACAGCTACGCGCACCTTGCGCTTCCACTCGCTACTGCAGTCTCAAGCTTGTTTAGTTTAGTCTAGCACTCGTAAAGCAACAAAAACAGGACACTTTTTAGCAGAGAAAAACTTCAGATAAACAATTACGGGGTGTGCGAAACAACCTTTGACCTTGTTTCGATTGGAGGTGCGGCACTCAAGTGAAACTTCCAGCACGTTATCAATCTCAGCAAATGGCAAAGAAGCAGAGGAGAGAATGCCAGAGAATGCCATTTTGACAATAAATGGATCAAAGAATTTCAAGGGATAGGCAAGAGTTTCAAAGGTATAAATAAAAAATATATAATGAAATTGATTGACAAAGTAAGTAAGCATGGAATACAGCAAATACAGGGTAAATAATAACATCATGGGTACAGTGTGCTGCTTGTGTTCAATGCAATAGCAATGTCAGTAGTCTTGCCTTCATTTTGTCACTTGTATGCCCGATGTACTCTGTGTGCAATCGACTTTGGTGTTACCCATGGTGGCCGTTAATGATGTCACATCTCACCTCAAGAAAAGAAACATAAGGATATGTCAAAGGCTGTGCTATCAACTATTCTAATCACCTCTCTCTTCCAACATCAGAGAAGTGATCAAGTAATCAAAGCAGAGGTCAGGTGGGCTACATTTGTTACTAAGCACAACATATCATTTCTGTCTAGTGACGATGCCACCAAGCTTTTCAGCAAGATGTTCCCAGACTCTGAAATTGCAAAGAAATTATCCTGTTCCCACACCAAAATCACCGCCATAGTGAAGAAAGCTCTTGCTCCTTACTTCACACAGAGAGTTATGGAGTCAATGTCAAGTGGTCCATTCTCTTTGATGATTGATGAATCCCATGACAAGAGGGATAAGTCTTGCATAATTCTTTTGAGGCTTCTTTATCCACAGGTATATAGGTGAAGTACGGACGAGATTCTTGGATATGCCTGTTGTGAACATTGATATAGCTACCAACTTGTTTCAAGCCTTGAAGGAGTCACTGACTAAGAATGGGCTCAGCTTTGACAATGCAGTGTCTTTCATGTCTGATACATGTATATACCACCAATGTTATGAAAGGAGTGAGGTCAGGTGTGCAGAAGCTGATTAAGGATGAGATCCCAACTTTGTATGATGTTGGTTGCATCTGCCATTTGACTGATTTAACAGTCAAAGCTGGTTTGAAGGTACTCCCAGTGAACATTGACCAGCTCTTCAGCTCTTCATCGACATATTCTACTACTTCCATAGCAGCAAGAGAGCAGCAATTTGTCATCCTATGGTGTTCACTTTTCACTGAGCCAGGGGTGATTTTGAAGCATTGCCCCACACGATGGCTCAGCTTGCTGAAGTGTGTGAATCGTTACCTCAGGCAGTATGATGGTTTGAAGTCATTCTTCTTTTCTTGTCTTGTGAGGAAGCTGAACAGCTAAGGTCTGTAGCATTCTTTCAAGGCTTGAGAATCCTCTGACGAAACCTCTGTTGTTCTTTCATCTTGCCCCTTAATTTAAAATTAGCCCGTGACCAAATACGGCAGCTTGCCATTCATTAACTCTTTGACGGATGGCACGTGACGTTTCCCCGTGGGCGGCTGAAAAATAAACAAATTTTGCAAAGACCCTTCGGCATGTTTGAGAGGATATCTGACAGTCTAAGCGTTTCCATGGCACAAAAACAAGTAACAGCCTTCAGCACTAACTAATTTTGCCATAGCAACAGTTAGCTAGGGGTAAAAGCTAGTGCTAAACAGAGATGAAGGAGCGCCTAAGCTATAGCTTTTAACCTTAGCGTCCAGGTAGCAGCTATTGAATTAGATCATCAGAGAACAACAAATCTAAGCTTCACTAGTGCCAATTCCAAGTTTCTGCGTGAATTCTAACTCGAACGGATACGTAATGGCAATTTACAGCTTTTATTTTTTAAGTACGAGTTGTGGGGGTCTGCCAAACAGAGGAAGTGCATGCCTTTGATGTTTCTGCATGCATCTTCTGACAAAATATGCCTAAAGAGATATTTTATATATCATTGGAAAGCACATAGAACCATCAACAAGTTGAGCATAAAATTATCTGCATAGAGTAATTATAAAAAAAGTTATGGGCAGTCAAAATCATCAAACCTTTTTACCCAGTTTCATGGAAAGACTTTTCTGTTCTATATTGTATGCAAAAATCATGTGCTAATCCACTCCTCTTTGCTAACAGGTGCTGACCAGGGTATATTTAATATCTTAGGACAACTATTAACACATAACTTACTCCTTCTCCTTCCCGCAGCATAGGCCTGCAGGTATATATTATACAATGTGCATGAGAGCATAATTATATGAACAGCAGTTGGAGCATAATGCGTCACAGGTGGCCAGCCGTACAGGATGGTACGGAGTACCACTTTATACTATTTTATAACACTCTTTATAACACTATCCACTCTGTATCATACTGTACCACTTTTTTAGCTAGGATAGGTAAAGAAAATCCTGGCCCCGAAGTAGCTAGTAGGGCTAGGGCTACACTATACTGGGAACACGCCTTCTTCCGTGAGGGATAGCATCCGTCTCCCCATCTCAGTGACGCGAGCAGAGCAGCCGGCTGAAAGAATTGGGTTCTCGTTTTTGTTGGTGTACACTACTAACGTTTTCTCTAGTGTTCATACCAGCCACGTGGCTGTTCACACTCTGGCTGGCTCATCGCTCAGGTGACTCGCTGGTCATTCACTGATGAGGTGTGGTTTCCGGTTACAGCTTCCGGTTGAGGATTTTGTACAATCCAATACAACCATTGTACAACCCAATACCACCATTGTACAACCCAATACCACCATTGTACAACCCAATACCACCATTGTACAACTCAATACCACCATTGTACGACCCAATACCACCATTGTACAACCCAATACCACCATTGTAAAACCCAATACCACCATTGTACAATCCAATACCACCATTGTACAACCCAATACCACCATTGTTGGACCCAATACCACCATTGTACCACTTAATACCACCATTGTACGACCCAATACCACCATTGTACGACCCAATACCACCATTGTACGACCCAATACCACCATTGTACGACCCAATACCACCATTGTACGACCCAATACCACCATTGTACGACCCAATAACACCATTGTACGACCCAATACCACCATTGTACGACACAATACCACCATTGTACGACCCTATTCCACCATTGTACGACCCAATACCACCATTGTATGACCCAATACCACCAGTGTACGACCCAATACCACCATTGTACGACCCAATACCACCATTGTACGACCCAATACCACCATTGTTGGACAAAATACCACCATTGTACGACCCAATACCACCATTGAACCATTGTACGACACCATTGTACGACCCAATACCACCATTGTACGACCCAATACCACCATTGTACGACCCAATACCACCATTGTACAACCCAATACCACCATTGTACGACCCAATACCACCATTGTATGACCCAATACCACCATTGTACGACCCAATGACCCAATACCACCATTGTACGACCCAATACCACCATTGTACAACCCAATACCACCATTGTACAACCCAATACCACCATTGTACAACCCAATACCACCATTGTACAACCCAATACCACCATTGTACAATCCAATACCACCATTGTACAACCCAATACCACCATTTTTGGACCCAATACCACCATTGTACAACTCAATACCACCATTGTGTTGGACCCAATACCACCATTGTACGACCCAATACCACCATTGTACGACCCAATACCACCATTGTACGACTCAATACCACCATTGTACGACTGAATACCACCACTGTAGAACCCAATACCACCATTGTACAACCCAATACCACCATTGTTGGACCCAATACCACCATTGTATGACCCAATACCACCATTGACCCAATACCACCATTGTACAACCCAATACCACCATTGTACGACCTAATACCACCATTGTACGACCCAATACCACCATTGTACAATCCAATACCACCATTGTACAACCCAATACCACCATTGTACAACCCAATACCACCATTGTACAACCCAATACCACCATTGTACAATCCAATACCACCATTGTACAACCCAATACCAGCATTGTTGGACCCAATACCACCATTGTACAACCCAATACCACCATTGTACAACCCAATACCACCATTGTACAATCCAATACCACCATTGTACAACCCAATACCACCATTGTACAACCCAATACATCCATTGTTGGACCCAATACCACCATTGTACAACCCAATACCACCATTGTACAACCCAATACCACCATTGTTGGACCCAATACCACCATTGTACAACCCAATACCACCATTATACAACCCAATACCACCATTGTTGGACCCAATACCACCATTGTACAACCCAATACCACCATTGTACGACCCAATACCACCATTGTACGACCCAATACCACCATTGTACGACCCAATACCACCATTGTACAACCCAATACCACCATTGTACAACCCAATACCACCATTGTACAACCCAATACCACCATTGTTGGACCTAATACCACCATTGTACAACCCAATACCACCATTGTACAACCCAACACCACCATTGTACGACCCAATAACACCATTGTACGACCCAATACCACCATTGTACGACCCAATACCACCATTGTACAACCCAATACCACCATTGTAAAACCCAATACCACCATTGTACAACCCAATACCACCATTGTTGGACCCAATACCACCATTGTACGACCCAATACCACCATTGTACGACCCAATAACACCATTGTATGACCCAATACCACCATTGTACGACCCAATACCACCATTGTACAACCCAATACCACCATTGTAAAACCCAATACCACCATTGTACAACCCAATACCACCATTGTTGGACCCAATACCACCATTGTACGACCCAATACCACCATTGTACGACCCAATACCACCATTGTTGGACCCAATACCACCATAACCCAATACCACCATTGTACAATACCACCATTGTACAAACCAATACCACCATTGTACAACCCAATACCACCATTGTACAACCCAATACCACCATTGTACAACCCAATACCACCATTGTACAACCCAATACCACCATTGTTGGACCCAATACCACCATTGTACAACCCAATACCACCATTGTACAACCCAATACCACCATTGTACAACCCAATACCACCATTCATTGTACAACCCAATACCACCATTGTACAATCCAATACCACCATTGTACAACCCAATACCACCATTGTTGGACCCAATACCACCATTGTACAACCCAATACCACCATTGTACAACCCAATACCACCATTGTACAACCCAATACCACCATTGTACAACCCAATACCACCATTTGGACCCAATACCACCATTGTACAACCCAATACTGATATATTGACTAAGATATCTATATGAACAATTGTTATGTGATATAATATGAGTGAATTGTCCAAACGTTATGTCCTTACTGAGTGCACTCCATCTGCACCCCTCCAGACGGTATATGAACCGTACTAACAGAGAAGTGTTCATGTCAACCTTACCAAAGTTTGAACCTGCGGACTCAATATTAAATGATTTTGAGCCAAAAATCCAATTTTGGGGCAAGTTTTGAGTAGAAAGTTACAGTATATCCACCACACCGCACATGCACCTGAAGAATATTAGAAGTTTAAATTTCATACCTTTTTCACAAGATAAAACAACAATGTTTATGAGTCACTGTCATGTCGGTAATATGACAAATTGATAATCATATGAAAGCTATCGTTCACCCAGAGCAGGAATAAATTTTAAATATAATATTGTGCATGTGTTAGGTAATGCAGTAAAAGATTTCTGGTACATGGAACTGCATCTTGGAGCCGATGCAGATCATCAAAATCTTCCCTCAGCAGCTGCTCTCGCATCTCCTGAGACAGTTCGTTTGGTATAGGAATGTTACTCCTTGAAGGAACAAATTCATGTCCTGCATGGATCAAGGTGCGGTAAGGATAAAAAGGGTAAAGGGTTTCTGAACACTGAAGTGTTCAGTTATACTGAAGCAGACCTGTCAAGTCACCCGCTTTATGAGGGAGTCACCCGCTTTATGAGGGAGTCACCCGCTTTTAAGTCCTGTCTCACACTTGATTGACTGAACTTCTCCATTATAAAGATTGACTGAATTTCTCCATTATAAAGATTGACTGATCTCTCCATTATAAAGATTGACTGATCTCTCCATTATAATAACTGAACTTCTCCATGTCATAACTTATGACATTTTCATTAGTAAATAATAGAATCACGAATTTACCAATTATATATTTACCTAATTGAGGTGCCTTATGTTGGGTCATAGGTACCCTATATTGGAACTGGGGTGATCTCATAGGGATGCACCAGAACTTCGGTTAGTATATAATGCACACAGAAATAGGTTTAGCATATAATGAACCAGAACTTCGGATAGCACCAGAACTTCAGATAACTAACCCATGTTCTGGTGCATTATATGCACCAGAACATATAATGCATATAATACATACTAGGTGACAATGTGTAAATTGGATAATCAGTCATGGCATACTCTTGTAATGGGCTTCCCCCTATTTCAAAATTGTCAACGAGTTCAATATGTACTTGAATATCACACATTACAACAACTTAGTTGAAATATAACCAATTTAAAAATGATAAAAGGACTTCAGGTTTTCACCTGTGTACACATTACAATAAACAATAATGATAACAATATTCAGTGATAAGTAATTTGATTCCATTAAAAATAGATGAAAATATGTCATATCTGTTAGGCAATGTAGCACTCTGTGTTTTTTAAATTTTTGAACATAAAACGACTGCAAAATTTTTTCGGACAACTGATGCTCCTTTATATCCTGTGAGACTTGTAGTTTGTATTCCACTATAAATATTGGCTTCTTTAGAATTTTCTTTCCAGCTTCAAGTTGATCGGCAATTGCAATTAATGCAGTGTCTGCTTCTTCTGGACCAATTCTATATTGGTGATCCACTCTGCAATTGATTTTGGATTCCACTGACAAGCCTCTGGCTAAACCAGTCATAAATATAGCTACAATTGGATAGCCACAGGCTTCTTTGTGTCCAATGTTTAAAGTTAGTTGATAAATATTGGATAGTGATATGTAGATTTCTTCAAATACTTCGGAATAGTGTTTTCCAATTTCTTCGGAATTCATAGTGTTCACAGTAGTGTCTTCGACAAGCGGAGATTTTATATAGTCAAAAATTTCAGACTGCTCGGAAAAACGCATTCCTGTCATGACTTCCAAAAACTTTGTTTGGGATAAATGTTGACTTGGTTTAATCTGACAACTGTTCACTTGATCCGCTAAAGTTGTCTGCAACAAATATATATACACAGGTTAAAGGTGGTGGCACATCAACCAGTGGTTGTGCATTACAAACAAATTAAAAACCAACAACAGCCCAACATAATTACATAGCTAGCTTGCAACTCCAGCTCTAGCTGGCTGGCTGGCTAGAAGAAAGTGTGAACAGCTTAGCTATGCACCTGTCCCAAATTCTAGCCTCCTCCTGTACACTTCAAAATTTCTTCTACGAGGTCTTCTCACTCACCAAGAATACCCTCCAGTATATATCTCTTACTAGGCTCAGCGAGAGAACAAAATAACTCCGGCTTAATTTCCTCTTCAAGAATTTTCACCAAGTTGAGTCTTTGGTAGGAGCCAATATTGTACTCCATGTTAATGCTGCACCTGGAGTGTGGATTGTTGAGTACACATTAACATGAATTAAAAAGATCTACCTTTTCTCTTCTTGGGCATACACTCACCCTGAGAGAGGGAATCTACTGTGACAAGTCCATACTTCAGAAGCTGGTCACATGAAAAGTATTCAGCCTCACGCGATACAATTGAATAATTGAATAATGCGGTTAATCAGTTAAGAGACATACTAGGTGACAATGTGTAAATTGGATAATCAGTCATGTGAATGTGGTGCGAATGATCTGCAGAGAGAGATCCGTACCACACCACAATACCTAAGGTATCTAATCAGCACACCACCACCTTCTAATCATATATCAGCTCCATAGCCAAGGAAGATCCCTAACAACAATTGAACGACTAGCAAACTGTATTTATAATTATGCCAACTAAAAGCTCCCCTTGAACAGGGTTGGTGTTTTCGGTACGGCTATCCCAGACTACTTACTAGGCCTTTGGACAGCTTTAAATAGCAGTTTTACAGTAAAAAAGGCTGCGGCTAGAGTATGTTGTAGTTAGAGCTATTGGCTATTGGCCACAACTTGTGGCCAAGTACTCACCAGTCAATTGTAGCTGCTGAATAGCTTAGGAAATGGTCGGAGAGCAGCTGAGCACACACCAACGTCAACCAGAGAAGAGTCAACCAGGACACAACAGAGAAGAGTCAACCAGGACACAACAGAGAAGAGTCAACCAGGACACAACAGAGAAGAGTCAACCTAAGGACCAGTGTATTGTTCTATCACTATTTTTAAACTATACCATACGAAGCGAATAGCTTACGGAAATGGTAGGAGAGCAGCTGAGCAAGCCACACAGGACACACCAGCAGTCAAGACCAGGACACAACAGAGACGAAGTCAACCAGGACAGACAGAGAAGTCAAACACGGGTAGTCAGCGTGAAACAGAGTGCACTACTCAACTAATTTTAATTCACAAGTTGCCAAGCCCATAAGCTGTAGTGGCACGAGCGCTACAATTGTTTTGTCTTAGCGCCATCTAAGCCACACCCACAGAAAAGTCACACCTACAAGACACACCTGTTTTATGCAACAGTTAAAAAATGTACCAAAATGTTTTTCTGTTGTGTGATTCTCGAACAAATTCTTTGCCTATGTCTATTAAGTCCAACCATTCTACACCCAATACCACCTGTACAACCCAATACCACCATTGTACAACCCAATACCACCATTGTACAACCCAATACCACCATTGTACAACCCAATACCACCATTGTACAACCCAATACAACCATTGTACAACCCAATACCACCATTGTACAACCCAATACCACCATTGTACAACCCAATACCATTGTACAACCCAATACCACCATTGTACAACCCAATACCACCATTGTACAACCCAATACCACCATTGTACAACCCAATACCACCATTGTACAACCCAATACCACCATTGTACAACCCAATACCACCATTGTACAACCCAATACCACCATTGTACAACCCAATACCACCATTGTACAACCCAATACCACCATTGTACAACCCAATACCACCATTGTACAACCCAATACCACCATTGTACAACCCAATACCACCATTGTACAACCCAATACCACCATTGTACAACCCAATACCACCATTGTACAACCCAATACCACCATTGTACAACCCAATACCACCGTTGTACAACCCAATACCACCGTTGTACAACCCAATACCACCATTGTACAACCCAATACCACCGTTGTACAACCCAATACCACCGTTGTACAACCCAATACCACCGTTGTACAACCCAATACCACCGTTGTACAACCCAATACCACCGTTGTACAACCCAATACCACCGTTGTACAACCCAATACCACCTTGTACAACCCAATACCACCATTGTACAACCCAATACCACCATTGTACAACCCAATACCACCATTGTACAACCCAATACCACCATTGTACAACCATTGTACAACCCAATACCACCATTGTACAACCCAATACCACCATTGTACGACCCAATATCACCATTGTACGAACCAATACCACCATTGTACGACCCAATACCACCATTGTACAAACCAATACCACCATTGTTCCACTTAATACCACCATTGTACCACTTAATACCACCATTGTACAACCCAATACCACCATTGTACAACCCAATACCACCATTGTACAACCCAATACCACCATTGTACAACCCAATACCACCATTGTACAACCCAATACCACCATTGTACAACCCAATATACCACCATTGTACAACCCAATACCACCATTGTACAACCCAATACCACCATTGTACAACCCAATACCACCATTGTACAACCAAATACCACCATTGTACAACCCAATACCACCATTGTATAACCCAATACCACCATTGTACAACCCAATACCATCATTGTACTACCCAATACCACCATTGTACAACCCAATACCAACATTGTACGACCCAATACCACCATTGTACGACCCAATACCACCATTGTACGACCCAATACCACCATTGTACGACCCAATACCACCATTGTACAACCCAATACCACCATTGTACAACCCAATACCACCATTGTACAACCCAATACCACCATTGTACAACCATTGTACAACCCAATACCACCATTGTACATACCAATACCACCATTGTACGACCCAATATCACCATTGTACGAACCAATACCACCATTGTACGACCCAATACCACCATTGTACAAACCAATACCACCATTGTTCCACTTAATACCACCATTCTACCACTTAATACCACCATTGTACAACCCAATACCACCATTGTACAACCCAATACCACCATTGTACAACCCAATACCACCATTGTACAACCCAATACCACCATTGTACAACCCAATACCACCGTTGTACAACCCAATACCACCGTTGTACAACCCAATACCACCATTGTACAACCCAATACCACCATTGTACAACCCAATACCACCGTTGTACAACCCAATACCACCGTTGTACAACCCAATACCACCGTTGTACAACCCAATACCACCGTTGTACAACCCAATACCACCGTTGTACAACCCAATACCACCGTTGTACAACCCAATACCACCTTGTACAACCCAATACCACCATTGTACAACCCAATACCACCATTGTACAACCCAATACCACCATTGTACAACCCAATACCACCATTGTACAACCCTATCTCTATTGTAACCCGAGGGTTACAGGAGGTGGCCATGGTGAGGATGCTGAGGGTTGCAGGAGGTGGCCATGGTGAGGATGCTGAGGGTTGCACACGTAAGACCATTTGCTTTCTAGCCAATTTGATGAGCAATAAATCTTACTAATCTGAGGTTGGGAAGGGCAGGGGAGGCAGGGGAGGGGTGGGAGTGGTGGAGAGGTGGGGGTGAATGATGCATAACTGAAGTGCAGCAGTGCTAACTGCTCGTCATTCTACTCTTATGTTTACTTTGTAATAAATGTCTTTCATGAACTATTGTGAGCCTAGGCCAGCGCTGAAGTGGGGCTTTCCGTGAGAGGAGATGTTGACATGGGTATCTTCAAACAGGTATCTTGCTGCAGATATATGACAAGATGGCATTTGCATAGTAACCATCACCAGAGTCAGCTGGCATTTGCATAGAAACCATCACCAGCTGCTGGCATTTGCATGGTAACCATCACCAGCTGCTGGCATTTGCATGGTAACCATCACCAGGGTCTGCTGGCATTTGCATAGTAACCATCACCAGCTGCTGGCATTTGCATGGTAACCATCACCAGCTGCTGGCATTTGCATAGAAACCATCACCAGGGTATGCTGGCATTTGCATAGTAACCATCACCAGCTGCTGGCATTTGCATAGAAACCATCACCAGCTGCTGGCATTTGCATGGTAACCATCACCAGCTGCTGGCATTTGTATAGTAACCATCACCAGCTGCTGGCATTTGCATAGTAACCATCACCAGGGTCTGCTGGCATTTGCATGGTAACCATCACCAGCTGCTGGCATTTGCATAGAAACCATCACCAGCTGCTGGCATTTGCATAGTAACCATCACCAGCTGCTGGCATTTGCATGGTAACCATCACCAGGGTCTGCTGGCATTTGCATGGAAACCATCACCAGCTGCTGGCATTTGCATAGTAACCATCACCAGCTGCTGGCATTTGCATGGTAACCATCACTGGCATTTGCATGGTAACCATCACCAGGGTCTGCTGGCATTTGCATAGCACCAGGGTCTGCTGGCATTTGCATGGTAACCATCACCAGCTGCTGGCATTTGCATAGAAACCATCACCAGGGTCTGCTGGCATTTGCATGGTAACCATCACCAGCTGCTGGCATTTGCATAGAAACCATCACCAGGGTCTGCTGGCATTTGCATGGTAACCATCACCAGCTGCTGGCATTTGCATAGAAACCATCACCAGGGTATGCTGACTTCAATCTTGATCCATAAGGTAGTTAATGAAACTGCTTATCAAATAACTGTGGTTTCCATTCCACGCATGCTTGGTCCGAATCTGCTTCCTCTAATCTATATCTATATATGGGAACATTACAGTTATCATAGTGAAGGGATCGAGAGATACCTGCTCGCTGAGCGACCCACTGCTAGTCTCATCAGCTCCATTGGACCTATGCCAGTCTCATGAGCTACACTGGACCTACTGCCAGTCTCATGAGCTACACGGGACATGCTAATCTCATGAGCTACACTGGACACACTGCCAGTCTCATGAGCTACACGGGACATGCTAATCTCATGAGCCACACTGGACATGCTAATCTCATGAGCTACACTGGACCTACTACTAGTCTCATGAGTACACTGGACATGCTAATCTCATGAGCTACACGGGACATGCTAATCTCATGAGCTACACTGGACCCACTGCTAGTCTCATGAGTACACTGGACATGCTAATCTCATGAGCTACACTGGACATGCTAGTCTCATGAGCTACACTGGACATGCTAATCTCATGAGCTACACGGGACATGCTAATCTCATGAGCTACATGGGACATGCTAATCTCATGAGCTACACGGGACATGCTAATCTCATGAGCTACACTGGACATGCTAATCTCATGAGCTACACTGGACATGCTAATCTCATGAGCTACACAGGACCCACTGCCAGTCTCATGCAGGGGCAGATCTAGAGTATCAGTAAGGGGGGGGGGGGTTATTCTTGGACATGAGTTTGCAATTGAGGGAAATGTAACATGGCATCCATACATGTTATTATATATTGATAAAGAGAGAGAAATAGTTCTAGATATTCATGCCTTTCTGTCCACCTAGTTTTACATAGACCCTTCAGTTTATGCACTCTATTTTCTGGAGCAAAAGTGTACAAAATTAACTCAAGAATCAGATTAAAATAGAGATATATACATTTCATTTATGACATCAATTGTATTTCGAATATCAGGCACAGAGCATGATTTTGCTACAGCCAAATTTAAAACATGTGAGTGACAATGAGTGTACAAAGCAAGTACATTCTTCTTCTTGATAAAAGCCCGAGTCCCTCTTCTTGTGCCCTCTATTGCTGAAGCTCCATCATATGACTGTCCTCTCATATCGTCAACTTCAATACCATGCTTATTGAGAAGATCAATAATACCAGCAGGGAGCTTGACCAAGATCAACAAATCGGATACATAAAGACAAAATTTCCTGATTTGCATGCTTGTGTCTGTGACCTCGTCAGCCATAACGCTGTAATATTTTGAGGTTTTTAATGGACTTAAAAGCTTTTCACGCAATAAATCTGCCATAATATTTATAATTTCATTTTTTATTACTTTAGATGTGTATTGCTGGTTCTTCTCTCCTAGTTGAAGATGATCCCGTATTATTGGATCGTACTTGGCAACATATTCGAGCAAAGCTAGAAAGTTACCTCTCTTTCCAGAAGGATTTGATGCCATGCTCTCTATGGACCTGCATAGGAAGCCTGCAAAATTTAACAGCATCATTCATTTCGGTTGGAGGTTGTGTTAGACATTTTCTGGATTTGACAATCTATTCTGGTTTCTAGATTTTTGAATGTCGTCAGGAATAATTTTGCAGCATGTAAAGCATCTTGGTGATATTGAAAATCCCCATGATTAGTTAAATACTTGCCCTTATTCCCAAATAACCCTTCGTAATTTGTCAAACAGTACACAATATTTACAGTAACCTCCTTCATGTGAGGGTGAATATGACAACCATTCGAACTCTTTTAGCCATGACTTCTGAAATGTTAATGGTAGTTTCTTTCCCTTCTTTATCACTTCAAAGGTTGCAAACTTTGAATGTTTGCCTTCACTCTTCAAAAATTCATGTTTGTCACCATCTGACAAGGAACTGATTGGTATACTACCAGAAGCAACAAATCCAATATCATTGATACCTGTACCCGTTTCCATGAAAGCTGTTTGCAAAGAACTAGCATCATTAGAATCTGACTGGCACACAATGTCAGTTTCTTTAACACCTTCTTCAGGTCTCATGATAACCTCACATCCCACTAAATCCAATTCAATATCTGAACTGGCATGAGCAGGGCCAGAAATGCTACTTTTTGTTACCTCTTGATGTAGTCCTGAAGTATCTCCAGAAGAAGAGAAAGAGCACTGATGTAGTCTCTTAGGTGACAAACTATCACTTATGGAATGGTCATGTTCGGAGCCAGAAGTAACTCCAAAGGATGGCAAGGAACACTGACGTAGTCTCTTCATTTTTAGCCTCTGAGTTCTGATCTGATCTGATACTGTAGCACATATTAAACCATGTGATTGCCAATTGCCACAGCACATTCATCATGTGGTTGCTAGCCTAAGACCACCAACCACATTGCAACTATATTATACAGATTTGCTACAAAAATGTTTTGTACACTAAATAGACCAAGAAAGTATTTAAGCTTAAGCACATGTAATGTGTTCATTAAAGAAAAGAAATAATTTACTGAAGGGGGGGAGGTTTAAACCCCCAAACCCCCCCTGGATCTGCCCCTGTCATGAGTACATTGGACCCACTGATAAACCATTCAGTTGCTAAGCTCATGGGCTACACTGGACTGACTTAATTAAGAGCCGGTGTAATCCCAGCTTCATCATTTGCCTAACAGGCGTGTTGTTGTGAGTATTTAGCCTTGTTATAGCAGCACTCTTCAATTGAGTGTGGATTATAATCCCTGTTCTCATGAGTTAGCTAAGCAGTTTTTAGTCTACAGTTACGGTGTTTCCATGTAACGGGACAGCTAAAACCTGGGTGGAGTCTTGGTTGTGCTAAAACCTGGGTGGAGTCTTGGTTGTGCTAAAGGCTAGAGCATCTAGTCAAAATGTTGAGAGTTGATTATTGAGAAGGTTACTTTCATAAAAGATGGGACAGGTGAATTTTCCATTTTTCATATTAAGGACAAGTATTATTCATATTTAGGACGGGTGACACATTCATAGGACAAGGACCATGTTCATATTCAGGACAGGGACCACATTCATATTTAGGACACGGTCCATATTTAGGAGTGGGCACACATTCATTAGCATAGGGACCATGTTCGTATTTAGGACAGGGACCATGTTATATTTAGGACAGGGACCATGTTATATTTAGGACAGGGACCATGTTATATTTAGGACAGGGATCATGTTATATTTAGGACAGGGACCATGTTATATTTAGGACGGGCACTCGCCCATGTTTCAGCTTCAGAAAGTAGAACTTCTCCACCCACTCATTAGTGTGGGTCTCTGGCATGTCAGAGTACAGCACTAATAACAAGTACCTAGTTATTTCACACCACTATGATTATGTCCGAGAAAACTCACGAATTGGTCTGTCTCAACATCCTTGACACATCATATGCATGATATATGATCTGGGGGAAAAACATTTTAAGATGAAAAATTGTCAGAGAAAGTCCTGTAGAGAAGTCAGCCCAATACAAAGGAAGGAAGAAAGCACTCTGGTTATAGTAAACTAGCCTTAGCAGCTCAGCATTTTATTTTATGTCAAGCCACTTATATAACAACTGAGTAGACAAAGCAGGTATTGAAAGCAGCGATTGAATGTTAGCACACTCATAACTCAAGTAATTGTGGCAGATGTTTATCATTTCCCTAATTTAGCGCGCAAATAAAATTATTTACACTGATGGCGGTTACCGTACTCACGGTACTTACTAGGGTACACACAGGAAGTGTTTCCTATTTGCGTTCTCTGTGTATGGCTGCAGCTGAAGTACTTGTGTTTTAGCATGGCCGGACTGAATGCTGGTAAGCTACAGCTACAGGGCCTTGGCTTACTATGTTACAAGTTTGGGATATTGTAGCTATTGTTGCATACAGGTACAGTCCCAGCTTTTTATAAAGAAGTATTTGATGTGATGCGACTCGATGCTAACAAGATAAGCAAAGAGGTCTGGCTCAAATGCTTCAAGACCTCAAAATTACCAACTTCTATAGTTGCTCAGGTCTAGACAAGCCATCATGTCTTCTTGTGGTTTTTCTGGTGTTATTTTTGTCTTGTGGTTGTGCGGAACTATCAGGTAGATATTGCTTGTGCACTTGTGATGTAGATATGGAAGGTGTGCGATCCAGGAGAGCATGGTTATTTGAATCGTGACGGGTTCTACAAGTCCTTGGCTCTGTGTGCGCTGGGACAACAAGGCAAGGGGGTGGAGGAGAAGACCTTGATGGCACTGGGCGGTGTTGGTAAGCGAATCATACTGCACAGCTCTAGGTAGGACTTGTTCATGTAGTTTAGTGTCAGACTAAGCTACTTGTTGGAGGAGAAGAGTGGTATTTGGCCGGTGCTTCAGCAGTTGTGGGGCAGTATGTGCACGAGGTAGTCGAGTGCCTACTTCTCCCTTCATGTTTGCACTCTGTACCCACAGAGCTCCCAAGGCCAGACTTAGCGAAGCTGTCAGAGCTGAGGAGTCTGAGTCAGCGAGTGCTGCGTGCCTTGTGCCCCACAGAGCTAGGCTACTCCTATGAAGAAGTGAAGGGCATGGATGATATCTCTGTCAACATCATGCCAGAGAAGAAAGGAATGGTCTTTAAACATGTCGAGTACTTGGTGGAAAGCAGGGTGAGTTTGGATGGGAGAGAGGGGGGAGGTGGCCTAGGCAAAACGTGAGTGAGAGGATTCGATGAGGGCATTCTCCCATGTGCAATGGAGATGGAGAGGCGAGTCGAAAGGATATTTGAGTAGAGTTCACATCATGTCCATACAATTTTAGCCCTTAATATTCTAATTAGTGTTTGTGGCACACAGTTAGTTCTTACGCATTCCACAGCACAGTAATGTGTGTGTGTGTGTGTGTGTGTGTGTAAGAGAGAGAGTGTGTGTGACATTCTCAAGAGGAGCACTTATCTGAGAGCCAAAAATATATAGTGTAGAGATACTAACATATAGAATCATTCTCGGTTTCTGTTTATTACCTTGTTCTGCATATGTGTACATCAAAGTGAAGTCATGGAGTCGTCCAGTGCTATGTGCAAGAGCAAAATGCTTTTACTCAATTAAATTTAAAGAAAAGGCTTGAAAGGAAACGAACCATGTAGACCACATCCAGTTAATGATTTTTATACCAATAATTTTAAAAACAATATTGGTGTCCGTGTACATTATTTTAAATGGTAAAGGGTCATTTAACTGGTTGTGATCGACATGGGTCAACTGTCCTGTGTCCTTGCTGGTCAATGTTGAATAGATATAATGATGTAACGGACTGTGGTCATGTAAAAAAAAGCCAGAGAGAGACTCAAAACACTTTAATCATGCAGTCACATGGTGCAGACAACCCATAAGTAGTATTCCGCGGGGAAATTTGGTGGGCAGGGGGTCACTCTCGTCTGGTGCACATGGAGCCATTGCTCTTCTGCACCTTACACTCTCACAGCAGTGGTGTCAGGGTCTCTCTCTGCTCCACCACGGACCACACCAGGGACGGGATAGCTTTCCCTTATGTCCGCCTCAGAGTCTCTCTGCTCCACCACCCTGTACGGCCACGCCAGGGACGGGATAGCTTTCCCTTATGTTTGCCTCAGAGTCTCTCTGCTCCATCACCCTGTACGGACCACGCCAGGGATGGGATAGCTTCCCCTTATGTTCGCCTCAGGGTCTCTCTGCTCCACCACCCTGTACGGCCACGCCAGGGATGGGATAGCTTTCCCTTATGTCCGCCTCAGAGTCTCTCTGCTCCACCACCCTGTACGGCCACGCCAGGGATGGGATAGCTTTCCCTTATGTCCGCCTCGGGGTCTCTCTGCAGCACCTTGCATGGACCATGTGAGGGATGGTTTAGCTTTCCCTTCTGTCTGGCTGGCCTCCTAGCTAGTAGTCCACTGCTCACGATTCTCGGTTGTAAGCTTGCTTGTTTTCAGCAAGTCGAGTTTACAGCCATTCTTCTTGCGGTTGACAGGGATAACACCAGTTCTTCTCAGTAGTCAGTCACACCCACAGCAGCTTCCATGAGCTGCCTAGGCATCAGAGCAGGGCTCCAACAGTTGACTAGAAAGGTGGGCTTCTCTCCTGTTGACACGTGCGACATATCTCGGTATGCCCAGAGTAGTCCAGGAAAATAGTGGTCCCACTGGGCACCATATTTTGCCACATGCTTGCATATCATTGACTTCAGTGTGTGGCTGATCATCAACCATGCCTGCCATCACACGGGGTGGTAGGCAGTGGTGTTGAGCTTCCATCACACTGGGGGTGGTAGGCAGTGGTGTTGAGCTGCCATCACACTGAGGGTGGTAGGCAGTGGTGTTGAGCTGCCATCACACTGGGGGTGGTAGGCAGTGGTGTTGAGCTGCCATCACACTGGGGGTGGTAGGCAGTGGTGTTGAGCTTCCATCACACTGAGGGTGGTAGGCAGTGGTGTTGAGCTTCCATCACACTGAGGGTGGTAGGCAGTGGTGTTGAGCTTCCATCACATTGAGGGTGGTAGGCAGTGGTGTTGAGCTGCCATCACACTGAGGGTGGTAGGCAGTGGTGTTGAGCTGCCATCACACTGGGGGTGGTAGGCAGTGGTGTTGAGCACTGAGGGTGGTAGGCAGTGGTGTTGAGCTGCCATCACACTGGGGGTGGTAGGAAGTGGTGTTGAGCTGCCATCACACTGGGGGTGGTAGGCAGTGGTGTTGAGCTGCCATCACACTGAGGGTGGTAGGCAGTGGTGTTGAGCTGCCATCACACTGGGGGTGGTAGGCAGTGGTGTTGAGCTGCCATCACACTGAGGGTGGTAGGCAGTGGTGTTGAGCTGCCATCACACTGAGGGTGGTAGGCAGTGGTGTTGAGCTGCCATCACACTGGGGGTTGTAGGCAGTGGTGTTGAGCTGCCATCACACTGAGGGTGGTAGGCAGTGGTGTTGAGCTTCCATCACACTGGGGGTGGTAGGCAGTGGTGTTGAGCTTTCATCACACTGAGGGTGGTAGGCAGTGGTGTTGAGCTGCCATCACACTGGGGGTGGTAGGCAGTGGTGTTGAGCTGCCATCACACTGAGGGTGGTAGGCAGTGGTGTTGAGCTGCCATCACACTGAGGGTGGTAGGCAGTGGTGTTGAGCTGCCATCACACTGGGGGTGGTAGGCAGTGGTGTTGAGCTTGTGGATGTCTAGCAAGTCACACACATCCTATCAAGTTGGACAACAAGCTTGTTCCTTGGTTGGAAAGTAGCATCTCTGGAACTCTCTGGAACTCCGAATAATTGGACACATTCCTCGACTAGCAGCTTCACTATCGTGATTTACTTCTGATCTGGCATTGGGAATGCCGAGGGTGACTTGGACAAGAAGTCCTGGAACTCTAGGACATAACGGTTTCCATTGTCCGTCTTGGGAAGTTCCATCACATCCACGCCAATGATGATCACTGGACTGCGGACTGCTATAGAATGGAGAGGTGGCCTCTTCCTCCTATTACCACTGGACACTACTGCACACTCTGGGCACTTCCTGGCGTAGTGAAGATCATCTCAATACATGCATCCCATCATCACTGGACACTACTGTACACTCTGGGCACTTCCTGGCGTAGTGAAGAGCATCTCAATACATGCATCCCATCATCACTGGACACTACTGCACACTCTGGGCACTTCCTGGCGTAGTGAAGAGCATCTCAATACATGCATCCCATCATCACTGGACACTACTGCACACTCTGGGCACTTCCTGGCGTAGTGAAGAGCATCTCAATACATGCATCCCATCATCACTGGACACTACTGCACACTCTGGGCACTTCCTTGCATAGTGAAGAGCATCTCAATACATGCATCCCATCATCACTGGACACTACTGCACACTCTGGGCACTTCCTTGCATAGTGAAGAGCATCTCAATACATGCCATCCCATCATCACTGGACACTACTGCACACTCTGGGCACTTCCTGGCGTAGTGAAGAGCATCTCAATACATGCCATCCCATCATCACTGGACACTACTGCACACTCTGGGCACTTCCTGGCGTAGTGAAGAGCATCTCAATACATGCATCCCATCATCACTGGACACTACTGCACACTCTGGGCACTTCCTTGCATAGTGAAGAGCATCTCAATACATGCATCCCATCATCACTGGACACTACTGCACACTCTGGGTACTTCCTTGCATAGTGAAGAGCATCTCAATACATGCCATCCCATCATCACTGGACACTACTGCACACTCTGGGCACTTCCTGGCGTAGTGAAGAGCATCTCAATACATGCATCCCATCATCACTGGACACTACTGCACACTCTGGGCACTTCCTGGCGTAGTGAAGAGCATCTCAATACATGCATCCCATCATCACTGGACACTACTGCACACTCTGGGCACTTCCTTGCATAGTGAAGAGCATCTCAATACATGCCATCCCATCATCACTGGACACTACTGCACACTCTGGGCACTTCCTTGCATAGTGAAGAGCATCTCAATACATGTCATCCCACCACCAATGGCATGCTAGGACTCCATACATCATCTTTCCAGCAAAATGACCACCCATTGGAGCCATGATGTTCTGCTACACTTGCTCATGGAGGTGACTGGGAACGACTGTCCTTCTCCTGTACTCTTTCTTTGGATCAAGAAGTAGAGGATTCCATAAGCTACAGTGAACTGAGAATACTGCAGAGCAATGCATTTCTTGTCTGGTGGGAGTATAAAGTACATAGTACCTAAATAGCTGATACCTGATGATGTATTTAGAGGTATTTAGTACCTATATAGGTGATACTTGATGATGTATTTAGAGGTATTTAGTACCTAGATACGTGCTCCTTGATGGTGTATTTTGAAGTACTTAGTAACTAGACTACTTAGTACCTAGATCCTCGATGGTGGTACTTAGTACCTAGATAGGAGGTGATCCTTGATGGTGTATTTTGAAGTACTTAGTAACTGATACATGATCCTTGATGATGTATTTAGAGGTAGATAGGTGATCCTTGATGGTGTAATATGAAGTACTTAATAACTAGATAGGTGATCCTTGATGGTGTATTTTGAAGTACTTAGTAACTAGATAGGTGATCCTTGATGATGTATTATGAAGTACTTAATAACTAGATACGTGATCCTTGATGATGTATTTAGAGGTAGATAGGTGATCCTTGATGGTGTAATATGAAGTACTTAATAACTGATCCTTGATGATGTATTTAGAGTTACTTAGTACCTAGATAGGTGATCCTTGATGATGTATTTAGAGGTACTTAGTACCTAGATAGGTGATACTTGATGGTGTCTTATCAAGTACTTAGTAACTAGATACGTGATCCTTGATGATGTAGTTAAAGGTGCTTAGTACCTAGATAGGTGATCCTTGATGATGTATTTAGAGGATTCAAGGTGTGCTGCAGGTTTGGAGCAGCCAGCTAAGAAGCGGCCAATGTGAGTTTTAACTGAGAGGTATGAGCTGTTGGCATTGTTTTGAATGTTTGCTGTCTGCCATTTGAGAGCGATCAAGCCTCCCATGTGTATGTTTGTCCGATCAGAGGAATCAGGAACTTTCCACTTATTATCCCTTCTTAAAGCTGTTAAAGCCCCCAAAGACACCTGGGAATTCTCTATGGAAACATGATCTTTCATGCTACCTTAAAAGTCAGGCGAGGGCTGTAAAAGGATGTCCCTCTAATAGTAGGCAATTATGGCTCCACCTACTTGCGTATGTACAGCTTGTGCTTGTGCTGACTCTGCAATAGCTTCCACCCACTCACTGCAAGTGTAGCTATGGTGCTCAAGTCATGGGGCACGGGCTAGGGGTTGCCTCACTTCTGAACTGCAAGAGTAGCTATGGTGCACAAGTCATGGGGCACGGGCTGGGGTTGCCTCACTTCTGAACTGCAAGAGTAGCTATGGTGCACAAGTCATGGGGCACGGACTGGGGGTTGCCTCACTTCTGAACTGCAAGAGTAGTTATGGTGCTCAAGTCATGGGGCACGGGCTGGGGGTTGCCTCACCTCTGAACTGCAAGAGTAGCTATGGTGCACAAGTCATGGGTCACGGGCTGGGGGTTGCCTCACTTCTGAACTGCAAGAGTAGTATGGTGCACAAGTCATGGCGGCACGGGCTGGGGGTTGCCTCACTTCTGAACTGCAAGAGTAGCTATGGTGCACAAGTCATGGGGCACGGGCTGGGGGTTGCCTCACTTCTGAACTGCAAGAGTAGCTATGGTGCTCAAGTCATGGGGCACAGGCTGGGGGTTGCCTCACTTCTGAACTGCAAGAGTAGCTATGGTGCACAAGTCATGGGGCACGGGCTGGGGGTTGCCTCACTTCTGAACTGCAAGAGTAGCTATGGTGCACAAGTCATGGGGCACGGGCTAGGGGTTGCCTCACTTCTGAACTGCAAGAGTAGCTATGGTGCACAAGTCATGGGGCACGGGCTGGGGGTTGCCTCACTTCTGAACTGCAAGAGTAGCTATGGTGCACAAGTCATGGGGCACGGGCTGGGGGTTGCCTCACTTCTGAACTGCAAGAGTAGCTATGGTGCACAAGTCATGGGGCACGGGCTGGGGGTTGCCTCACTTCTGAACTGCAAGAGTAGCTATGGTGCACAAGTCATGGGGCACGGGCTAGGGGTTGCCTCACTTCTGAACTGCAAGAGTAGCTATGGTGCACAAGTCATGGGGCACGGGCTGGGGGTTGCCTCACTTCTGAACTGCAAGAGTAGCTATGGTGCACAAGTCATGGGGCACGGGCTGGGTAGCATTGTTTTTACTGTAGTCATTGTATATATGTGTGTGCGTATGACCGGATGTGTGTGGAAGATTCGTCTAAATTCGGTGGAACAGTTTGTTTGTTGTTGGCAAGATATAATTAACTAATGCTATCCTTCATGTATGAACTTGCAGCAATGGTAAGCTTAGGTGCCTATTCTCGACGACATAATAAGCCCTTACAATGAGCTAGGTAATGCACTTAAACACTTAAGGAACCAATATGACCTCTCTCATCGTACCCCATCCTATTGTATGTGAACCAGCAATGAATATGTCGATGCAATGATGGAATGGGATCTAGTTCGTTTCCGGCATGAACATTGTAAAGATAGCATTAGTGGACCTGAACAAGCTCATTAGAGGCCTGAAGACCTCCTGCTTGTGGCAGGTATCTGAGGGTGAAGGGCAATGTCTGGATGATGGTGTGTCTAGCTAGGAAGAGACAAGTGACTCACTAAGACAACTACTCTCTCTGCTGCCCTGCCTTGTGCTGCACGCACAGTGGGTCACAGCATCTCCCTCTGCTGCCCTGACCTTGTGCTGCACGCATAGTGGGTCACAGCATCTCCCTCTGCTGCCCTGCCTTGTGCTGCACGCACAGTGGGTCACAGCATCTCCCTCTGCTGCTCTGCCTTGTGCTGCACGCACAGTGGGTCACAGCATCTCCCTCTGCTGCTCTGCCTACATGCAGAGTGAGTCATACAACAAATGCTCGTCTCTTCGTCAGCTTGCTTCTTCTGACAACTGCATTCAGCTACAAGCCAGAGTCACCAGGCTGACTCATGTTTGGTTTAATGCTGAGAAGGTTAGACCCCCTCCATCCTGAGATTACCTCAGTCCAATCCAACCACTCTGCTCTCTTTGGTGTGGCAATTGCAGAGATGGTTGTGGCTGATAGTAGCTAGAACTCCATAGCCACTTCCTCTATTGCTTCCCAAGAGCACAGGAAGTACTTTCCTGAGCTCCTGCTTCTCCTAGCACACACTACATGTTGTTCCTAAGTGAATGATGACCATCGAGTTGAGGTGGCAATGATCTAAATATCTGTGGAGTTTGGCAAGGAAACAGATAAAACAGCTCTAGCCTCCAAAAATGGCTCAAAACAGCTTTAGCATTTCCATGCAGTCTTGGTTGCATATGGGAGGATGTGGGAAGGACACAGAGAGGATGTGGAGAGAGTCTGTGGACAATGTGCAGAAGGAGTGGGGAGGATGTGGAGAGGGGTGTGAGGAGGATGTGGAGATGGTGTGGCGAGTTGCCCAATAAGTCCATTCCTACATGTAGTGCACAATAAGTCCATTCCTACATGTAGTGCACAATAAGTCCATTCCTACATGTAGTACACAATAAGTCCATTCCTACATGTAGTGCACAATAAGTCCATTCCTACATGTAGTGCACAATAAGTCCATTCCTACATGTAGTGCACAATAAGTCCATTCCTACATGTAGTGCACAATAAGTCCATTCCTACATGTAGTACACAATAAGTCCATTCCTACATGTAGTGCACAATAAGTCCATTCCTACATGTAGTACACAATAAGTCCATTCCTACATGTAGTGCACAATAAGTCCATTCCTACATGTAGTGCACAATAAGTCCATTCCTACATGTAGTACACAATAAGTCCATTCCTACATGTAGTGCACAATAAGTCCATTCCTACATGTAGTGTACAATAAGTCCATTCCTACATGTAGTGCACAATAAGTCCATTCCTACATGTAGTGCACAATAAGTCCATTCCTACATGTAGTACACAATAAGTCCATTCCTACATGTAGTACACAATAAGTCCATTCCTACATGTAGTACACAATAAGTCCATTCCTACATGTAGTGCACAATAAGTCCATTCCTACATGTAGTGCACAATAAGTCCATTCCTACATGTAGTGCACAATAAGTCCATTCCTACATGTAGTGCACAATAAGTCCATTCCTACATGTAGTGTACAATAAGTCCATTCCTACATGTAGTGCACAATAAGTCCATTCCTACATGTAGTGCACAATAAGTCCATTCCTACATGTAGTGTACAATAAGTCCATTCCTACATGTAGTACACAATAAGTCCATTCCTACATGTAGTACACAATAAGTCCATTCCTACATGTAGTGCACAATAAGTCCATTCCTACATGTAGTGCACAATAAGTCCATTCCTACATGTAGTGTACAATAAGTCCATTCCTACATGTAGTGCACAATAAGTCCATTCCTACATGTAGTGCACAATAAGTCCATTCCTACATGTAGTACACAATAAGTCCATTCCTACATGTAGTGCACAATAAGTCCATTCCTACATGTAGTACACAATAAGTCCATTCCTACATGTAGTGCACAATAAGTCCATTCCTACATGTAGTGCACAATAAGTCCATTCCTACATGTAGTACACAATAAGTCCATTCCTACATGTAGTGCACAATAAGTCCATTCCTACATGTAGTGTACAATAAGTCCATTCCTACATGTAGTGTACAATAAGTCCATTCCTACATGTAGTGTACAATAAGTCCATTCCTACATGTAGTGCACAATAAGTCCATTCCTACATGTAGTGCACAATAAGTCCATTCCTACATGTAGTACACAATAAGTCCATTCCTACATGTAGTACACAATAAGTCCATTCCTACATGTAGTACACAATAAGTCCATTCCTACATGTAGTGCACAATAAGTCCATTCCTACATGTAGTGCACAATAAGTCCATTCCTACATGTAGTGCACAATAAGTCCATTCCTACATGTAGTGTACAATAAGTCCATTCCTACATGTAGTGTACAATAAGTCCATTCCTACATGTAGTGCACAATAAGTCCATTCCTACATGTAGTGTACAATAAGTCCATTCCTACATGTAGTGCACAATAAGTCCATTCCTACATGTAGTGCACAATAAGTCCATTCCTACATGTAGTACACAATAAGTCCATTCCTACATGTAGTACACAATAAGTCCATTCCTACATGTAGTGCACAATAAGTCCATTCCTACATGTAGTGCACAATAAGTCCATTCCTACATGTAGTGTACAATAAGTCCATTCCTACATGTAGTACACAATAAGTCCATTCCTACATGTAGTGCACAATAAGTCCATTCCTACATGTAGTGCACAATAAGTCCATTCCTACATGTAGTGTACAATAAGTCCATTCCTACATGTAGTGCACAATAAGTCCATTCCTACATGTAGTACACAATAAATCCATTCCTACATGTAGTACACAATAAGTCCATTCCTACATGTAGTGCACAATAAGTCCATTCCTACATGTAGTGTACAATAAGTCCATTCCTACATGTAGTGCACAATAAGTCCATTCCTACATGTAGTACACAATAAGTCCATTCCTACATGTAGTGCACAATAAGTCCATTCCTACATGTAGTGCACAATAAGTCCATTCCTACATGTAGTGCACAATAAGTCCATTCCTACATGTAGTGCACAATAAGTCCATTCCTACATGTAGTGCACAATAAGTCCATTCCTGCATGTAGTGCACAATAAGTCCATTCCTACATGTAGTGTACAATAAGTCCATTCCTACATGTAGTGCACAATAAGTCCATTCCTACATGTAGTACACAATAAGTCCATTCCTACATGTAGTGCACAATAAGTCCATTCCTACATGTAGTGCACAATAAGTCCATTCCTACATGTAGTGCACAATAAGTCCATTCCTACATGTAGTGTACAATAAGTCCATTCCTACATGTAGTGCACAATAAGTCCATTCCTACATGTAGTGCACAATAAGTCCATTCCTACATGTAGTACACAATAAGTCCATTCCTACATGTAGTACACAATAAGTCCATTCCTACATGTAGTGCACAATAAGTCCATTCCTACATGTAGTGTACAATAAGTCCATTCCTACATGTAGTGCACAATAAGTCCATTCCTACATGTAGTACACAATAAGTCCATTCCTACATGTAGTGCACAATAAGTCCATTCCTACATGTAGTGCACAATAAGTCCATTCCTACATGTAGTACACAATAAGTCCATTCCTACATGTAGTGCACAATAAGTCCATTCCTACATGTAGTGCACAATAAGTCCATTCCTACATGTAGTACACAATAAGTCCATTCCTACATGTAGTGCACAATAAGTCCATTCCTACATGTAGTGCACAATAAGTCCATTCCTACATGTAGTGCACAATAAGTCCATTCCTACATGTAGTGCACAATAAGTCCATTCCTACATGTAGTGCACAATAAGTCCATTCCTGCATGTAGTGCACAATAAGTCCATTCCTACATGTAGTGTACAATAAGTCCATTCCTACATGTAGTGCACAATAAGTCCATTCCTACATGTAGTACACAATAAGTCCATTCCTACATGTAGTGCACAATAAGTCCATTCCTACATGTAGTGCACAATAAGTCCATTCCTACATGTAGTGCACAATAAGTCCATTCCTACATGTAGTGTACAATAAGTCCATTCCTACATGTAGTGCACAATAAGTCCATTCCTACATGTAGTACACAATAAGTCCATTCCTACATGTAGTGTACAATAAGTCCATTCCTACATGTAGTGCACAATAAGTCCATTCCTACATGTAGTGCACAATAAGTCCATTCCTACATGTAGTACACAATAAGTCCATTCCTACATGTAGTACACAATAAGTCCATTCCTACATGTAGTGCACAATAAGTCCATTCCTACATGTAGTGTACAATAAGTCCATTCCTACATGTAGTGCACAATAAGTCCATTCCTACATGTAGTACACAATAAGTCCATTCCTACATGTAGTGCACAATAAGTCCATTCCTACATGTAGTGCACAATAAGTCCATTCCTACATGTAGTGCACAATAAGTCCATTCCTACATGTAGTACACAATAAGTCCATTCCTACATGTAGTGCACAATAAGTCCATTCCTACATGTAGTGCACAATAAGTCCATTCCTACATGTAGTGCACAATAAGTCCATTCCTACATGTAGTGCACAATAAGTCCATTCCTACATGTAGTGCACAATAAGTCCATTCCTACATGTAGTGCACAATAAGTCCATTCCTACATGTAGTGTACAATAAGTCCATTCCTACATGTAGTACACAATAAGTCCATTCCTACATGTAGTGTACAATAAGTCCATTCCTACATGTAGTACACAATAAGTCCATTCCTACATGTAGTGTACAATAAGTCCATTCCTACATGTAGTGCACAATAAGTCCATTCCTACATGTAGTGCACAATAAGTCCATTCCTACATGTAGTGCACAATAAGTCCATTCCTACATGTAGTGTACAATAAGTCCATTCCTACATGTAGTGCACAATAAGTCCATTCCTACATGTAGTACACAATAAGTCCATTCCTACATGTAGTACACAATAAGTCCATTCCTACATGTAGTGCACAATAAGTCCATTCCTACATGTAGTGTACAATAAGTCCATTCCTACATGTAGTGCACAATAAGTCCATTCCTACATGTAGTGCACAATAAGTCCATTCCTACATGTAGTGCACAATAAGTCCATTCCTACATGTAGTACACAATAAGTCCATTCCTACATGTAGTACACAATAAGTCCATTCCTACATGTAGTGTACAATAAGTCCATTCCTACATGTAGTACACAATAAGTCCATTCCTACATGTAGTACACAATAAGTCCATTCCTACATGTAGTGCACAATAAGTCCATTCCTACATGTAGTACACAATAAGTCCATTCCTACATGTAGTGCACAATAAGTCCATTCCTACATGTAGTGCACAATAAGTCCATTCCTACATGTAGTGCACAATAAGTCCATTCCTACATGTAGTGCACAATAAGTCCATTCCTACATGTAGTACACAATAAGTCCATTCCTACATGTAGTGCACAATAAGTCCATTCCTACATGTAGTGTACAATAAGTCCATTCCTACATGTAGTGCACAATAAGTCCATTCCTACATGTAGTGCACAATAAGTCCATTCCTACATGTAGTGCACAATAAGTCCATTCCTACATGTAGTACACAATAAGTCCATTCCTACATGTAGTACACAATAAGTCCATTCCTACATGTAGTACACAATAAGTCCATTCCTACATGTAGTGCACAATAAGTCCATTCCTACATGTAGTACACAATAAGTCCATTCCTACATGTAGTACACAATAAGTCCATTCCTACATGTAGTGCACAATAAGTCCATTCCTACATGTAGTACACAATAAGTCCATTCCTACATGTAGTGTACAATAAGTCCATTCCTACATGTAGTGCACAATAAGTCCATTCCTACATGTAGTGTACAATAAGTCCATTCCTACATGTAGTGCACAATAAGTCCATTCCTACATGTAGTACACAATAAGTCCATTCCTACATGTAGTGCACAATAAGTCCATTCCTACATGTAGTGCACAATAAGTCCATTCCTACATGTAGTGCACAATAAGTCCATTCCTACATGTAGTGCACAATAAGTCCATTCCTACATGTAGTGCACAATAAGTCCATTCCTACATGTAGTGCACAATAAGTCCATTCCTACATGTAGTGCACAATAAGTCCATTCCTACATGTAGTACACAATAAGTCCATTCCTACATGTAGTGCACAATAAGTCCATTCCTACATGTAGTGCACAATAAGTCCATTCCTACATGTAGTACACAATAAGTCCATTCCTACATGTAGTGCACAATAAGTCCATTCCTACATGTAGTGCACAATAAGTCCATTCCTACATGTAGTGTACAATAAGTCCATTCCTACATGTAGTGCACAATAAGTCCATTCCTACATGTAGTACACAATAAGTCCATTCCTACATGTAGTACACAATAAGTCCATTCCTACATGTAGTGTACAATAAGTCCATTCCTACATGTAGTGCACAATAAGTCCATTCCTACATGTAGTGCACAATAAGTCCATTCCTACATGTAGTGTACAATAAGTCCATTCCTACATGTAGTGCACAATAAGTCCATTCCTACATGTAGTACACAATAAGTCCATTCCTACATGTAGTGCACAATAAGTCCATTCCTACATGTAGTACACACAATAAGTCCATTCCTACATGTAGTACACACAATAAGTCCATTCCTACATGTAGTGTACAATAAGTCCATTCCTACATGTAGTGCACAATAAGTCCATTCCTACATGTAGTGCACAATAAGTCCATTCCTACATGTAGTGTACAATAAGTCCATTCCTACATGTAGTGCACAATAAGTCCATTCCTACATGTAGCACACAATAAGTCCATTCCTACATGTAGTACACAATAAGTCCATTCCTACATGTAGTGCACAATAAGTCCATTCCTACATGTAGTGCACAATAAGTCCATTCCTACATGTAGTACACAATAAGTCCATTCCTACATGTAGTGCACAATAAGTCCATTCCTACATGTAGTGCACAATAAGTCCATTCCTACATGTAGTACACAATAAGTCCATTCCTACATGTAGTGCACAATAAGTCCATTCCTACATGTAGTACACAATAAGTCCATTCCTACATGTAGTGCACAATAAGTCCATTCCTACATGTAGTGCACAATAAGTCCATTCCTACATGTAGTGCACAATAAGTCCATTCCTACATGTAGTGCACAATAAGTCCATTCCTACATGTAGTGCACAATAAGTCCATTCCTACATGTAGTGCACAATAAGTCCATTCCTACATGTAGTGCACAATAAGTCCATTCCTACATGTAGTGCACAATAAGTCCATTCCTACATGTAGTGCACAATAAGTCCATTCCTACATGTAGTGCACAATAAGTCCATTCCTACATGTAGTGTACAATAAGTCCATTCCTACATGTAGTGCACAATAAGTACATTCCTACATGTAGTGCACAATAAGTCCATTCCTACATGTAGTACACACAATAAGTCCATTCCTACATGTAGTGCACAATAAGTCCATTCCTACATGTAGTGTACAATAAGTCCATTCCTACATGTAGTGCACAATAAGTCCATTCCTACATGTAGTGTACAATAAGTCCATTCCTACATGTAGTGTACAATAAGTCCATTCCTACATGTAGTGCACAATAAGTCCATTCCTACATGTAGTGCACAATAAGTCCATTCCTACATGTAGTACACACAATAAGTCCATTCCTACATGTAGTGCACAATAAGTCCATTCCTACATGTAGTGTACAATAAGTCCATTCCTACATGTAGTGTACAATAAGTCCATTCCTACATGTAGTGCACAATAAGTCCATTCCTACATGTAGTGTACAATAAGTCCATTCCTACATGTAGTACACAATAAGTCCATTCCTACATGTAGTGCACAATAAGTCCATTCCTACATGTAGTGCACAATAAGTCCATTCCTACATGTAGTGCACAATAAGTCCATTCCTACATGTAGTGCACAATAAGTCCATTCCTACATGTAGTGCACAATAAGTCCATTCCTACATGTAGTACACAATAAGTCCATTCCTACATGTAGTGCACAATAAGTCCATTCCTACATGTAGTGCACAATAAGTCCATTCCTACATGTAGTGCACAATAAGTCCATTCCTACATGTAGTGTACAATAAGTCCATTCCTACATGTAGTGCACAATAAGTCCATTCCTACATGTAGTACACACAATAAGTCCATTCCTACATGTAGTACACACAATAAGTCCATTCCTACATGTAGTGCACAATAAGTCCATTCCTACATGTAGTGTACAATAAGTCCATTCCTACATGTAGTGTACAATAAGTCCATTCCTACATGTAGTACACACAATAAGTCCATTCCTACATGTAGTACACAATAAGTCCATTCCTACATGTAGTGCACAATAAGTCCATTCCTACATGTAGTACACACAATAAGTCCATTCCTACATGTAGTACACACAATAAGTCCATTCCTACATGTAGTGCACAATAAGTCCATTCCTACATGTAGTGCACAATAAGTCCATTCCTACATGTAGTGCACAATAAGTCCATTCCTACATGTAGTGTACAATAAGTCCATTCCTACATGTAGTACACAATAAGTCCATTCCTACATGTAGTGTACAATAAGTCCATTCCTACATGTAGTACACAATAAGTCCATTCCTACATGTAGTACACAATAAGTCCATTCCTACATGTAGTACACACAATAAGTCCATTCCTACATGTAGTGTACAATAAGTCCATTCCTACATGTAGTGCACAATAAGTCCATTCCTACATGTAGTGTACAATAAGTCCATTCCTACATGTAGTACACAATAAGTCCATTCCTACATGTAGTACACAATAAGTCCATTCCTGCATGTAGTGCACAATAAGTACATTCCTACATGTAGTGCACAATAAGTCCATTCCTACATGTAGTACACAATAAGTCCATTCCTACATGTAGTACACAATAAGTCCATTCCTGCATGTAGTGTACAATAAGTCCATTCCTACATGTAGTGCACAATAAGTCCATTCCTACATGTAGTACACACAATAAGTCCATTCCTACATGTAGTGTACAATAAGTCCATTCCTACATGTAGTGCACAATAAGTCCATTCCTACATGTAGTGCACAATAAGTCCATTCCTACATGTAGTACACAATAAGTCCATTCCTACATGTAGTACACAATAAGTCCATTCCTGCATGTAGTGCACAATAAGTACATTCCTACATGTAGTGCACAATAAGTCCATTCCTACATGTAGTACACAATAAGTCCATTCCTACATGTAGTACACAATAAGTCCATTCCTGCATGTAGTGCACAATAAGTACATTCCTACATGTAGTGCACAATAAGTCCATTCCTACATGTAGTGTACAATAAGTCCATTCCTACATGTAGTGCACAATAAGTCCATTCCTACATGTAGTGCACAATAAGTCCATTCCTACATGTAGTGTACAATAAGTCCATTCCTACATGTAGTGCACAATAAGTCCATTCCTACATGTAGTACACAATAAGTCCATTCCTACATGTAGTGCACAATAAGTCCATTCCTACATGTAGTGCACAATAAGTCCATTCCTACATGTAGTACACAATAAGTCCATTCCTACATGTAGTACACAATAAGTCCATTCCTACATGTAGCACACAATAAGTCCATTCCTACATGTAGTGTACAATAAGTCCATTCCTACATGTAGTGTACAATAAGTCCATTCCTACATGTAGTGCACAATAAGTCCATTCCTACATGTAGTACACAATAAGTCCATTCCTACATGTAGTACACAATAAGTCCATTCCTACATGTAGTGTACAATAAGTCCATTCCTACATGTAGTGCACAATAAGTCCATTCCTACATGTAGTGCACAATAAGTCCATTCCTACATGTAGTACACAATAAGTCCATTCCTACATGTAGTACACAATAATTCCATTCCTACATGTAGTACACAATAAGTCCATTCCTACATGTAGTGCACAATAAGTCCATTCCTACATGTAGTGTACAATAAGTCCATTCCTACATGTAGTACACAATAAGTCCATTCCTACATGTAGTGCACAATAAGTCCATTCCTACATGTAGTACACAATAAGTCCATTCCTACATGTAGTGTACAATATGTCCATTCCTACATGTAGTGCACAATAAGTCCATTCCTACATGTAGTGCACAATAAGTCCATTCCTACATGTAGTGCACAATAAGTCCATTCCTACATGTAGTGCACAATAAGTCCATTCCTACATGTAGTGCACAATAAGTCCATTCCTACATGTAGTGCACAATAAGTCCATTCCTACATGTAGTGCACAATAAGTCCATTCCTACATGTAGTGCACAATAAGTCCATTCCTACATGTAGTGCACAATAAGTCCATTCCTACATGTAGTGTACAATAAGTCCATTCCTACATGTAGTGCACAATAAGTCCATTCCTACATGTAGTGCACAATAAGTCCATTCCTACATGTAGTACACAATAAGTCCATTCCTACATGTAGTGCACAATAAGTCCATTCCTACATGTAGTACACAATAAGTCCATTCCTACATGTAGTGCACAATAAGTCCATTCCTACATGTAGTGTACAATAAGTCCATTCCTACATGTAGTGCACAATAAGTCCATTCCTACATGTAGTGCACAATAAGTCCATTCCTACATGTAGTGCACAATAAGTCCATTCCTACATGTAGTGCACAATAAGTCCATTCCTACATGTAGTGCACAATAAGTCCATTCCTACATGTAGTGTACAATAAGTCCATTCCTACATGTAGTGCACAATAAGTCCATTCCTACATGTAGTGCACAATAAGTCCATTCCTACATGTAGTGCACAATAAGTCCATTCCTACATGTAGTGCACAATAAGTCCATTCCTACATGTAGTACACAATAAGTCCATTCCTACATGTAGTGCACAATAAGTCCATTCCTACATGTAGTACACAATAAGTCCATTCCTACATGTAGTGCACAATAAGTCCATTCCTACATGTAGTGCACAATAAGTCCATTCCTACATGTAGTGCACAATAAGTCCATTCCTACATGTAGTCACAATAAGTCCATTCCTACATGTAGTGCACAATAAGTCCATTCCTACATGTAGTGCACAATAAGTCCATTCCTACATGTAGTGCACAATAAGTCCATTCCTACATGTAGTACACAATAAGTCCATTCCTACATGTAGTGTACAATAAGTCCATTCCTACATGTAGTGCACAATAAGTCCATTCCTACATGTAGTACACAATAAGTCCATTCCTACATGTAGTGCACAATAAGTCCATTCCTACATGTAGTGCACAATAAGTCCATTCCTACATGTAGTGTACAATAAGTCCATTCCTACATGTAGTGCACAATAAGTCCATTCCTACATGTAGTGCACAATAAGTCCATTCCTACATGTAGTACACAATAAGTCCATTCCTACATGTAGTGCACAATAAGTCCATTCCTACATGTAGTGTACAATAAGTCCATTCCTACATGTAGTGCACAATAAGTCCATTCCTACATGTAGTGCACAATAAGTCCATTCCTACATGTAGTGCACAATAAGTCCATTCCTACATGTAGTACACAATAAGTCCATTCCTACATGTAGTACACAATAAGTCCATTCCTACATGTAGTGCACAATAAGTCCATTCCTACATGTAGTGCACAATAAGTCCATTCCTACATGTAGTACACAATAAGTCCATTCCTACATGTAGTACACAATAAGTCCATTCCTACATGTAGTGCACAATAAGTCCATTCCTACAAGTAGTGTACAATAAGTCCATTCCTACATGTAGTACACAATAAGTCCATTCCTACATGTAGTGCACAATAAGTCCATTCCTACATGTAGTGCACAATAAGTCCATTCCTACATGTAGTGCACAATAAGTCCATTCCTACATGTAGTGCACAATAAGTCCATTCCTACATGTAGTGCACAATAAGTCCATTCCTACATGTAGTACACAATAAGTCCATTCCTACATGTAGTGCACAATAAGTCCATTCCTACATGTAGTGTACAATAAGTCCATTCCTACATGTAGTGCACAATAAGTCCATTCCTACATGTAGTGCACAATAAGTCCATTCCTACATGTAGTACACAATAAGTCCATTCCTACATGTAGTACACAATAAGTCCATTCCTACATGTAGTGCACAATAAGTCCATTCCTACATGTAGTGTACAATAAGTCCATTCCTACATGTAGTGCACAATAAGTCCATTCCTACATGTAGTGCACAATAAGTCCATTCCTACATGTAGTGTACAATAAGTCCATTCCTACATGTAGTACACACAATAAGTCCATTCCTACATGTAGTGCACAATAAGTCCATTCCTACATGTAGTGCACAATAAGTCCATTCCTACATGTAGTGTACAATAAGTCCATTCCTACATGTAGTGCACAATAAGTCCATTCCTACATGTAGTGCACAATAAGTCCATTCCTACATGTAGTGCACAATAAGTCCATTCCTACATGTAGTGCACAATAAGTCCATTCCTACATGTAGTGCACAATAAGTCCATTCCTACATGTAGTACACAATAAGTCCATTCCTACATGTAGTGCACAATAAGTCCATTCCTACATGTAGTGCACAATAAGTCCATTCCTACATGTAGTGCACAATAAGTCCATTCCTACATGTAGTGCACAATAAGTCCATTCCTACATGTAGTACACAATAAGTCCATTCCTACATGTAGTGCACAATAAGTCCATTCCTACATGTAGTGCACAATAAGTCCATTCCTACATGTAGTACACAATAAGTCCATTCCTACATGTAGTGCACAATAAGTCCATTCCTACATGTAGTGCACAATAAGTCCATTCCTACATGTAGTGCACAATAAGTCCATTCCTACATGTAGTGCACAATAAGTCCATTCCTACATGTAGTGCACAATAAGTCCATTCCTACATGTAGTGCACAATAAGTCCATTCCTACATGTAGTGCACAATAAGTCCATTCCTACATGTAGTGCACAATAAGTCCATTCCTACATGTAGTGTACAATAAGTCCATTCCTACATGTAGTGCACAATAAGTCCATTCCTACATGTAGTGCACAATAAGTCCATTCCTACATGTAGTACACAATAAGTCCATTCCTACATGTAGTGTACAATAAGTCCATTCCTACATGTAGTGCACAATAAGTCCATTCCTACATGTAGTGCACAATAAGTCCATTCCTACATGTAGTGTACAATAAGTCCATTCCTACATGTAGTGCACAATAAGTCCATTCCTACATGTAGTGCACAATAAGTCCATTCCTACATGTAGTGCACAATAAGTCCATTCCTACATGTAGTACACAATAAGTCCATTCCTACATGTAGTGCACAATAAGTCCATTCCTACATGTAGTACACACAATAAGTCCATTCCTACATGTAGTGCACAATAAGTCCATTCCTACATGTAGTGCACAATAAGTCCATTCCTACATGTAGTGCACAATAAGTCCATTCCTACATGTAGTGCACAATAAGTCCATTCCTACATGTAGTGCACAATAAGTCCATTCCTACATGTAGTGCACAATAAGTCCATTCCTACATGTAGTGTACAATAAGTCCATTCCTACATGTAGTGCACAATAAGTCCATTCCTACATGTAGTACACAATAAGTCCATTCCTACATGTAGTGCACAATAAGTCCATTCCTACATGTAGTGCACAATAAGTCCATTCCTACATGTAGTGCACAATAAGTCCATTCCTACATGTAGTGTACAATAAGTCCATTCCTACATGTAGTGCACAATAAGTCCATTCCTACATGTAGTGCACAATAAGTCCATTCCTACATGTAGTGCACAATAAGTCCATTCCTACATGTAGTGTACAATAAGTCCATTCCTACATGTAGTACACAATAAGTCCATTCCTACATGTAGTGCACAATAAGTCCATTCCTACATGTAGTACACACAATAAGTCCATTCCTACATGTAGTGCACAATAAGTCCATTCCTACATGTAGTGCACAATAAGTCCATTCCTACATGTAGTGTACTGTAAATAAGTCACAAGTCAGCCCATTGTAGTTATTTGATTCTAATTAATTAGAAACCTGGTGTTTACGCTGTGTCAAGCGAGAACAGCATAATTATGTTGTAAGCTAATATAACAGCAGCCTTGCGAATAGCTATCTCTCTATGGCCCCAAGCTATCTCTCTATGGCCCCAAGTATCTCTCTATGGCCCCAAGCTATCTCTCTATGGCTCCAAGCTATCTCTCTATGGCCCCAAGCTATCTCCCTGTTGGCCCGAAGCTATTTCTCTATGGCCTGAAAAGCTAGAGTGCATGCATATGTGCTCATATCAGAGGAAGCTAGAGCAGTACCCTACCCCTTCCCCCCTCCCTCCCTACCCCTTACCCCCTCCCTCCCTACCCCTTGCCCCCTCCATCCCTACCCCCCTTGCCCCCTCCCTCCCTACCCCTCCCTCCCTACCCCTTACCCCCTCCCTCCGTACCCCTAACCCCCTCCCTCCCTACCCCTTGCCCCCTCCCTCCCTACCCCTTACCCCCTCCCTCCCCCTTGCCCCCTCCCTCCCTACCCCTTACCCCCTCCCTCCCTACCCCTTACCCCAATTCTTGTGGGTCCCCTGTAACTGTAAAGAGAGCGTGCATGCCATGTACCTTCTCTCTCTTAACCACGGTGAACACACCTTGCTAGCCTACATTTAATTCCTGTGCAGGAAGTGAAAAGGTTAACCAAGTCTTTGCAACAAGTGAAAGGGTTAACCAAGTCTTTGCAACAAGTGAAAGGGTTAACCAAGTCTTTGCAACAAGTGAAAGGGTTAACCAAGTCTTTGCAACAAGAGAAAGGGTTAACCTAGTTTTTGCAACAATGTGAGGCCACCCTTTTCAGAAAGGAACATTAAAGCATGAAGGTTTACAGGACGTACACATGTGGTGGCTGCTTGTAAAGTTGACAGTCTAAAAGGCCCTTTTGGTGTAGTCGAGATCTGTAGGTGATGGAAGTGAAGACAGTTGAGCAGATATGTGCTTGCTGCTGGAAGTATTTTGTAAGCAACAGGCAGAGCATAGACAGTGGAAGGATGCAGGAGTGTATAGAGATATAGCAGGTCTTCCATGACCATGTGCTGGTTGCCATGGTGCCTGGCTGTCTCTCATAGCATGGTGGTTGCCACTGTGTGGTTGTCTCTCATAGCATGGTGGTTGTCATGGTGCCTGGCTGTCTCTCATAGCATGGTGGTTGCCACTGTGTGGCTGTCTCTCATAGCATGGTGGTTGCCATGGTGCCTGGTTGTCTCTCACTGCAGTCTCTCAAGTCCTCAGTGAGGAGGAGATATAAAGACTTTGAGTCCTTCAATGAGGCACTGCTCAGCAAATACCCGTACAGGCTTGTTCCCAGGATGCCTCCGAAGAAACTCACTCGTGAGATACAACCACCACACCCATACACTACCACACCCATACACCACCACACCCATACACCATCACACCCATACAACACCACACCCATGCACCACCACACCCATACACCACCACACCCATACACCACCACACCCATACACCACCACACCCATACACCACCACACCCATACACTACCACACCCATGCACCACCACACAATGCACCACCACACCCATACACTACCACACCCATGCACCACCACACAATGCACCACCACCCCCATACACCACCACCCCATGCACCACCACACTCATACACCACCACACCATGCACCACCACACTCATACACCACCACACCCATACACCACCACACTCATACACCACCACACCATGCACCACCACACTCATATACCACCACACCCATGCACCACCACACTCATACACCACCACACCCATACACCACACTCATATACCACCACACCCATGCACCACCACACCCATACACCACCACCCCATGCACCACCACACTCATACACCACCACACCATGCACCACCACACCCATACACTACCACACCCATGCACCACCACACAATGCACCACCACACCCATACACCACCACCCCATGCACCACCACACTCATACACCACCACACCATGCACCACCACACCCATACACCACCACACCATGCACCACCACACTCATACACCACCACACCATGCACCACCACACTCATACACCACACTCATATACCACCACACCCATGCACCACCACACCCATACACCACCACCCCATGCACCACCACACCATGCACCACCACACTCATATACCACCACACCCATGCACCACCACACTCATACACCACCACACCCATGCACCACCACACCCATGCACCACCACACCCATGCACCACCACACAATGTACCACCACACCCATGCACCACCACACCATGCACCACCACATTCATAACCACCACACTCATACACCACCACACCCATGCACCACCACACCCATGCACCACCACACAATGCACCACCACACCCATGCACCACCACACCCATACACTACCACACAATGCACCACCACACCCATGCACCACCACACCATGCACCACCACACAGTGCACCACCACACCCATACACCACCACACCCATGCACCACTACACCATGCACCACCACACAATGCACCACCACACCCATACACCCCCACACACCCACTACACATATGCCACTGCACTCACACATATACCACACCACCACACCTTGTATACCCCCACACATGCACTGCCACATACGTGTTGTTGTGTTTAGCTTCCACTGCTTTCATTGAGCAGCGAAGACGATCTCTGAAACGCTACGTGTTGTTGGTGGTGCGGCACCCTGTGCTGGCCAAGGATGAGGTGGTTAGATTCTTCCTCACTGCTGGAGGGCAGGTAAGGTGTGGTTATACTGTGGCGTGATGGGGGTGTGAGGTGTTGAGGGATTAATTAAGCTCAGTACTCCTCTGATATGCTGCCACCAGGGAAAGTCCCCTGTAAAAACTGATAATTTTAAGTCTATTTTAATGGTTAATGCAAGGACAAGTCTCCTTTACAAGCTCTCCTTTTATAGGTTCCCTCTCGTTGGTTCAGGATACAACCATATATGGTGAAATTACAAAGTGTGATTATGATTCCCTCCAACCAGGATGGTACACGTGCAACTACTAACAATATTTATCAGTCTCACACCAAAGTGTTGAGGGGATAAGATATGTTATAACGAAGTAGATACTATGATGCATATTGCATGCAAGTGTTGACAGATTGTAATATAGATAGTTATGTAGGCTTCTGCGAGTCTTCTCTCTTCTCTTCTGTCAGGTCTGATCCTGACAGGCGAGTTCCCCCACTGCAGCAGGAACTGCATGTACAGTATGTGCGTGGGTAATAATTACACTAGCGAGGGGGAGAGGGGGAGGACAGCGGAGGGTTGGAGGAAGAAGAAGGGGTGAGACAGGTGAGAGAGGATCAAGTTTATAAAGCTCCTCCCACTGTGTTTGCCATATTGTCACTCACAGGAGGTGGGTTCAAAGTTGAAGGAGAAGTTCAGGCAGAACCATGATGAGTTTATGTTCAGTCCTCACACCAGGAATGTCGAGGTAAGCCCTCTCTATCTATCACTGCTAGTCGCTCAAGAGCAATGGGGTGTGGTCTGTGGCATGCTGACACATGCAGGAACTTGTGACTGAGGCCACACGGGTCAAGTTTGAGCGTGTGAGTGAGCAGATTCTGCTGATGCAGCAGATTGTGACGAGCATGTTGCAGGTGGCCCACAATATGGAGAACAGATCTCTGTCCCTGGCTCATGACATGAAAATTCTATCCAAGTCCATGACCACGCTAGCCACAGATAACCTGCTCATGAGTTCTTGGACATCGGGAGATGACGACATGTGGTCCTACATGCAGAGTGACTGTGCATACCTGTCGGGCCAGTTTGGTGAGTTGTCGGAGAAGGCCAAACATCAAGGTGTGCGTGAGACTTCTGGCTTCACAGAGAGTGTGCACCTGTTCCTGGACTTGATCACTGCCTACTTGGACCTGTGTGAGCGGAGGGAGAAGGACGTGCACAGGAAACACCAGAAGGCCTTGGGCAAGTTACAGACCTTGGTCAACTACAAGGGACGTATGGAGAGCACTGGCAGGCAATTGGTAGGAACAGCTCGTCTCATACACACTCACTTACACCTCATAACACATACCTCTCCATGTACACACTCACTTACACCTCACCTCACACACCTCTCCATGTACACACTCACTTACACCTCATAACACACACCTCTCATATACACACTCACTTACACCTCATAACACATACCTCTCCATGTACACACTCACTTACACCTCACCTCACACACCTCTCCATGTACACACTCACTTACACCTCACCTCACACACCTCTCCATGTACACACTCCTTACACCTCACCTCACAACACACACCTCTCCATGTACACACCCTCACCTCACACCTCCACATATACACACTCCTTACACCTCACCTCACACACCTCTCCATGTACACACTCCTTACACCTCGTAACACATACCTCACCATGTACACACTCACATACACCTCACTGCACACTCACACTTGTGTTAGACATGTGCACACACACGCACACCTCACCGCACACTCACACTTGTGTTAGACATGCACACTCATGCTGGCTCTGTGTGTGTGTGTTTAAATTCCTGTTTGCAGTCAGAGAAGGACGACACTCGCATCATCAAGGTACGTACATGTAGGGCTTGCTAACCCTATATATATGCATACATGCATGTACATGCATGCATGCAACATGACACATACAGACATATGTACCTGCTCTTGTAATCAAGCTACTGTATGTAGACCCTCGCATATCCAATCACATTGGGGACCTATTGGATAAGGACAGATATGCAAAAATCATGAATGTCATTATAAACTCATAAATACAATAACGTTCTCAATCAACTTGAAAGTTGACGTTTCGACCAGATGCTCTAGCCCTCTGACTCACGGTTTTTATAATATCATTAACAATTTTTATCTGCAGGGCCTTGGGATATGAGCAGCTTACTTCCTGATCTTAGTAGGAGCAGCAGCTATGTTCTCAGTATATAGCTGCCATGCTACACATAGATCCATGCATTTATGTGTATAAGCTAGTGTTGACCACTACTAGATCTGTACATACAGTAGTGTTGTATGTCTTGTGTATAAGCAAGTGCTGACCACTAGTGTTGTATGTCTTGTGTATAAGCTAGTGTTGACTACTACTAGATCTATACATACAGTAGTGTTGTATGTCTTGTGTATAAGCAAGTGTTGACTACTACTAGATCTATACATACAGTAGTATTGTATGTCTTGTGTATAAGCTAGTGTTGATCACTACTAGATCTGTACATACAGTAGTGTTGTATGTCTTGTGTATAAGCTAGTGTTGATCACTACTAGATCTGTACATACAGTAGTGTTGTATGTCTTGTGTATAAGCTAGTGTTGATCACTACTAGATCTGTACATACAGTAGTGTTGTATGTCTTGTGTATAAGCTAGTGTTGATCACTACTAGATCTGTACATACAGTAGTGTTGTATGTCTTGTGTATAAGCTAGTGTTGATCACTACTAGATCTGTACATACAGTAGTGTTGTATGTCTTGTGTATAAGCTAGTGTTGATCACTACTAGATCTATACATACAGTAGTGTTGTATGTCTTGTGTATAAGCTAGTGTTGACTACTACTAGATCTGTACATACAGTAGTGTTGTATGTCTTGTGTATAAGCTAGTGTTGATCACTACTAGATCTGTACATACAGTAGTGTTGTATGTCTTGTGTATAAGCTAGTGTTGACTACTACTAGATCTGTACATACAGTAGTGTTGTATGTCTTGTGTATAAGCTAGTGTTGACTACTACTAGATCTGTACATACAGTAGTGTTGTATGTCTTGTGTATAAGCTAGTGTTGATCACTACTAGATCTGTACATACAGTAGTGTTGTATGTCTTGTGTATAAGCTAGTGTTGATCACTACTAGATCTGTACATACAGTAGTGTTGTATGTCTTGTGTATAAGCTAGTGTTGACTACTACTAGATCTATACATACAGTAGTATTGTATGTCTTGTGTATAAGCTAGTGTTGATCACTACTAGATCTATACATACAGTAGTGTTGTATGTCTTGTGTATAAGCTAGTGTTGACCACTACTAGATCTGTACATACAGTAGTGTTGTATGTCTTGTGTATAAGCTAGTGTTGATCACTACTAGATCTATACATACAGTAGTGTTGTATGTCTTGTGTATAAGCTAGTGTTGACTACTACTAGATCTGTACATACAGTAGTGTTGTATGTCTTGTGTATAAGCTAGTGTTGATCACTACTAGATCTGTACATACAGTAGTGTTGTATGTCTTGTGTATAAGCTAGTGTTGATCACTACTAGATCTATACATACAGTAGTGTTGTATGTCTTGTGTATAAGCTAGTGTTGACTACTACTAGATCTGTACATACAGTAGTGTTGTATGTCTTGTGTATAAGCTAGTGTTGATCACTACTAGATCTGTACATACAGTAGTGTTGTATGTCTTGTGTATAAGCAAGTGTTGACCACTACTAGATCTGTACATACAGTAGTGTTGTATGTCTTGTGTATAAGCAAGTGTTGACCACTACTAGATCTGTACATACAGTAGTGTTGTATGTCTTGTGTATAAGCTAGTGTTGACTACTACTAGATCTGTACATACAGTAGTGTTGTATGTCTTGTGTATAAGCTAGTGTTGATCACTACTAGATCTATACATACAGTAGTATTGTATGTCTTGTGTATAAGCTAGTGTTGATCACTACTAGATCTGTACATACAGTAGTGTTGTATGTCTTGTGTATAAGCAAGTGTTGACCACTACTAGATCTGTACATACAGTAGTGTTGTATGTCTTGTGTATAAGCTAGTGTTGATCACTACTAGATCTATACATACAGTAGTGTTGTATGTCTTGTGTATAAGCTAGTGTTGACTACTACTAGATCTGTACATACAGTAGTGTTGTATGTCTTGTGTATAAGCTAGTGTTGATCACTACTAGATCTGTACATACAGTAGTGTTGTATGTCTTGTGTATAAGCTAGTGTTGATCACTACTAGATCTGTACATACAGTAGTGTTGTATGTCTTGTGTATAAGCTAGTGTTGATCACTACTAGATCTGTACATACAGTAGTGTTGTATGTCTTGTGTATAAGCTAGTGTTGATCACTACTAGATCTGTACATACAGTAGTGTTGTATGTCTTGTGTATAAGCTAGTGTTGATCACTACTAGATCTGTACATACAGTAGTGTTGTATGTCTTGTGTATAAGCTAGTGTTGATCACTACTAGATCTATACATACAGTAGTGTTGTATGTCTTGTGTATAAGCTAGTGTTGACTACTACTAGATCTATACATACAGTAGTGTTGTATGTCTTGTGTATAAGCTAGTGTTGATCACTACTAGATCTGTACATACAGTAGTGTTGTATGTCTTGTGTATAAGCTAGTGTTGATCACTACTAGATCTATACATACAGTAGTGTTGTATGTCTTGTGTATAAGCTAGTGTTGATCACTACTAGATCTATACATACAGTAGTGTTGTATGTCTTGTGTATAAGCTAGTGTTGATCACTACTAGATCTATACATACAGTAGTGTTGTATGTCTTGTGTATAAGCTAGTGTTGACTACTACTAGATCTGTACATACAGTAGTGTTGTATGTCTTGTGTATAAGCTAGTGTTGATCACTACTAGATCTATACATACAGTAGTGTTGTATGTCTTGTGTATAAGCAAGTGTTGATCACTACTAGATCTATACATACAGTAGTGTTGTATGTCTAGTGTATAAGCTAGTGTTGATCACTACTAGATCTGTACATACAGTAGTGTTGTATGTCTTGTGTATAAGCTAGTGTTGACCTACTAGATCTGTACATACAGTAGTGTTGTATGTCTTGTGTATAAGCAAGTGTTGATCACTACTAGATCTGTACATACAGTAGTGTTGTATGTCTTGTGTATAAGCTAGTGTTGACTACTACTAGATCTATACATACAGTAGTGTTGTATGTCTTGTGTATAAGCTAGTGTTGACTACTACTAGATCTGTACATACAGTAGTGTTGTATGTCTTGTGTATAAGCTAGTGTTGATCACTACTAGATCTGTACATACAGTAGTGTTGTATGTCTTGTGTATAAGCTAGTGTTGATCACTACTAGATCTGTACATACAGTAGTGTTGTATGTCTTGTGTATAAGCAAGTGTTGATCACTACTAGATCTGTACATACAGTAGTGTTGTATGTCTTGTGTATAAGCTAGTGTTGACTACTACTAGATCTATACATACAGTAGTGTTGTATGTCTTGTGTATAAGCTAGTGTTGATCACTACTAGATCTGTACATACAGTAGTGTTGTATGTCTTGTGTATAAGCTAGTGTTGATCACTACTAGATCTGTACATACAGTAGTGTTGTATGTCTTGTGTATAAGCAAGTGTTGATCACTACTAGATCTGTACATACAGTAGTGTTGTATGTCTTGTGTATAAGCTAGTGTTGACTACTACTAGATCTGTACATACAGTAGTGTTGTATGTCTTGTGTATAAGCTAGTGTTGATCACTACTAGATCTGTACATACAGTAGTGTTGTATGTCTTGTGTATAAGCTAGTGTTGATCACTACTAGATCTGTACATACAGTAGTGTTGTATGTCTTGTGTATAAGCAAGTGTTGATCACTACTAGATCTATACATACAGTAGTGTTGTATGTCTTGTGTATAAGCTAGTGTTGACCACTACTAGATCTGTACATACAGTAGTGTTGTATGTCTTGTGTATAAGCTAGTGTTGATCACTACTAGATCTGTACATACAGTAGTGTTGTATGTCTTGTGTATAAGCAAGTGCCAACCAAATGGGCTTGTTGACAAGACTACTGGTCATGTCCCACCAAGTTCTGGAGGTTCAGATATGCGAGAGTCGAGTGTACAGGTAGGCAAATAAGTGTGTGTATATATCCAGCACTCTCTAGAGGCCTACAGACTCTGTCCTATTAGAACTCACTTTGGCAGTTTCTTTAGGATAAGTGATGAACATGTCATCTTACATGCAGTCTTACATGCAGTCTTGTACATGCAGTCTTACATGCAGGTATTCAAGGCATGCTAGAGCTGCCAAAGTCGCTCTAGCTGAGATATTTGCACGTTTCCCCCCATTTTTTTTAGGCGGGAGAGGAGGGGGGGGGGCTTCCATCTTGAAATGTGCCAATGTATGCACTCCCTAATATGATCCATGGACATGTATGTATATATAACATGATATGGTCCATGGACATGTATATATATTGTATATATAACATGATATGGTTCATGGACATGTACATGTATATATATATAACATGATATGGTCCATGGACATGTATATATATAATTATATGGTCCATGGACATGTATATATATATAATTATATCGTCCATGGACATGTATATATATATATAAGTATATAACATGATATGGTCCATGGACATGTATGTACATATAACATGATATGGTCCATGGACATGTATGTATGTATGTATATATAACATGATATGGTCCATGGACATGTATGTACATGTATATAACATGATATGGTCCATGGACATGTATGTACATGTATATATAACATGATGGTCCATGGACATGTATGTACATGTATATATAACATGATATGGTCCATGGACATGTATGTACATGTATATATAACATGATATGGTCCATGGACATGTATGTACATGTATGTACATGTATATATAACATGATATGGTCCATGGATATGTATGTACATGTATATAACATGCTCTGGAAAGGGTCGTCTATTGTGCTGAAACAGACAAAGAGACACTTTCAAGTACAACCTGTTAATTAATGCTCGGCCTCTGCCTTTAGATTGTCTTGCAGTTTAGTGAGGTTGGGATTGCAGTAGGTGACTTGGATATGTGTCACTAAGATGACTCGATACAATTCACATTAGTGTGTGTGTACGTGGTGTGTGTGTGTACGTGGGGTGTGTGTGTGTACGTGGGGTGTGTACGTGGGGTGTGTGTGTGTACGTGGGGTGTGTGTGTGTACGTGGGGTGTGTGTGTGTATGTGGGGTGTGTATGTACGTGGGGTGTGTGTGTACGTGGGGTGTGTGTGTACATGTATGTGGACATGTATGTATATATATAAGCAATAGCAATAAATGTTGTTGCTATTGCTGTCTGTAGAGAGACGACGAATTGATCATGATGGAGAAGAGGAACTTCTTCTCCCTCTTCTGCCTAGACCTGGAGGCGCAGCTTGTGCACATCAACCTCGTGCAGCTGACCGAGATCTATGACCACCTGATCTCTGCACAGGTCCATGGACATATGGAGGTCAGAGTTCATACTGTGAAGTACTTTTACCCGATTGAATGCCGACCTTATTTGTAGTTGGTTGTAATAATTATATTTTAGCTATTAACTTCATTCTTTAACTTCATTAGAGTGTAAAAGCTGCAGTGTCTGTTGAAGTTAAGTAAACAAAAGCTACGTCGCGCTACGTCGCTTACGTCTACAACACAACTCACATCAAATAAATCTATCTAGGAGTGCCTCTTTGCTAAAAGTGAAGTAATTCAGAGTGATTCCTGAAGCTTAGGTGTCTGGGCAGCTTCCCACTGAAGAGGAACTTCCAGGAAGAGACAGTTCATGGAGGCAGTTGCAATTGTCAGCTGTTTAGCTGTTTAAAAGTGATTAATCAATCGAGCGTCCCTATTGGGCATGTGCATACGGAGTATGGGAGTGTGTACAAATTTATATAATTTTTTTCGCGATGTTTGCGCAATATGTCTGAGTTTGTCTGAGTTTGTGCAATATGGCGCTTGAGGCATTTAATCGGTTAATATTGGGTCTTACTGATGTTTAGACACACCCACCACCACACAGGGTAGTGGTCTCTGGTTCCCTGTAGACACACCTACCACCACACAGGGTAGTGGCCTCTGGTTCCCTGTAGACACACCCACCACCACACAGGGTAGTGTCCTCTGGTTCCCTGTAGACACACCCACCACCACACAGGGTAGTGTCCTCTGGTTCCCTGTAGACACACCCACCACCACACAGCGGAGTGGCCTCTGGTTCCCTGTAGACACACCCACCACCACACAGGGTAGTGTCCTCTGGTTCCCTGACCACCACATGGGGCAGTTGTCTCTGATTCCCTGTAGACACACCCACCACATATTAAATACCATTACTGAGAATAGTAATCATAATTATTATTTTCATAACAGACCTCAATCCTGGTCCAGCCTACTTGTAGGTTCAACATCAAATGGTCCAGCCTGCTCATAGGCTCAGGAGGGTGACTGTCCCACGGAGTCTCATCTATCCCATTTAGGAGAGGGGGGGACTTGCCACGGAATCTCACTTGTCCCCTTAGGACATGTGAGGCTGTTCCACATAATCTCACTGTCCCACTTAGACATGGGACTGTCCCACGGAATCTTAACTGTCCCACTTAGGACAGGGCGGACTGTCCCATGGAATCTTACCTGTCTAATTTATGACAGGGCGGACTGTCCCATGGAATCTCACTGTCTAAGTGGAACATGGTATTTTAATGGCAGTCTTGGATGTGAGTGTGTGTGTGTGTGTGTGTGTAGTAGTAGTGGTGGTGGTGTTAAGTACATGTAATATGCATATGGTGATGTTGTGAACTGCAGTATCTGTCGTCATGGGACACCATCAAAGTGAGTGTTGAAGGCATGAAAAGAAGACGGAACAAGACCCCCAATTTATCAAACTCCCCCTCCTCACCAAGTGCTGTCCTCAACCACTCGGGAAACACCCCCTTCTCCTCCAGATCACCACCTCATAGCTCTCTCTGTTCCCCTGCCATGTCCCCCTTCACCTAACTCAATTCTCTCCTCCTTTGCCCCACCCACCTTAACTCTAATGTGTGAACATGCTCGAATGAGTATAAATGGGAGAAGGAACCTCTCCTCCACCCACCTTCACTTATCCTGTGATGATGGAGGCAAATATATTAGTATGTAGTCCACAGCTGGTGGCCATACTGTTCCTTCATGTGAGATGTTTGCCCCGACCACCTGTCTACCTTGTTTGAATATACATGATATGAATGTCTAAAGTACATTGTGTGCGTAAGATTTTTTGATTTTTTAATTCATTGTTGTAATTTTAATAATAAAAACTAATAAGCTAGCAATGTGCTTGTGTGGGTGTGTTGCAATACAGTATTCTTGGACAGTATTCTTGGACGGTATTCTTGGACAGTATTCTTGGACAGTATTCTTGGACAGTATTCTTGGACAGTATTCTTGGTTCAGTCTGTGGCACTATATGACTGATAGAAGTTGCCATAAAAATTTAACTTGCACACCAGAGAGAGACTATGGATGGGCAGCTGTTGCAGCCTGCCTGGCTGTTAAGCGTGGAGCTGGACAAGCAGGTAACTACACGAGAGAAATGTAATATAGAAGCTGGATAAGCAGGTAACTACAGAGAGAAATGTAATATAGAAGCTCGACAAGCAGGTAACTACAGAGAGAAATGTAATATAGAAGCTGGACAAGCAGGTAACTACAGAGAGAAATGTAATATAGAAGCTGTGGATAAGCAGGTATATAACCACAGTGAGAAATGTAATATAGAAGCTGGATAAGCAGGTTTCACAGAATTTAGGAAATATTGAGGACCACAGACCAGTGGGTGGTGCAGAATATCAACAAAACAGCATCAACAGGTGAGAGCATGACACCTCTGAACAGCATCAACAGAGCAGGACACTTGAACAGCATCAACAGGTGAGAGTAGGACACCTCTGAACAGCATCAACAGGTGAGAGCATGACACCTCTGAACAGCATCAACAAGACGAGAGCAGGACACCTCTGAACAGCATCAACAGGTGAGAGCAGGACACCTCTGAACAGCATCAACAGGTGAGAGCAGGACACCTCTGAACAGCATCAACAAGACGAGAGCAGGACACCTCTGAACAGCATCAACAGGTGAGAGCAGGACACCTCTGAACAGCATCAACAGGTGAGAGTAGGACACCTCTGAACAGCATCAACAGGTGAGAGCAGGACACCTCTGACAGCATCAACAGGTGAGAGCAGGACACCTCTGAACAGCATCAACAGGTGAGAGCAGGACACCTCTGAACAGCATCAACAGGTGAGAGCAGGACACCTCTGAACAGCATCAACAGGTGAGAGCAGGACACCTCTGAACAGCATCAACAGGTGAGAGTAGGACACCTCTGACAGCATCAACAGGTGAGAGCAGGACACCTCTGAACAGCATCAACAGGTGAGAGCAGGACACCTCTGACAGCATCAACAGGTGAGAGTAGGACACCTCTGAACAGCATCAACAGGTGAGAGCAGGACACCTCTGAACAGCATCAACAGGTGAGAGTAGGACACCTCTGACAGCATCAACAGGTGAGAGCAGGACACCTCTGAACAGCATCAACAGGTGAGAGTAGGACACCTCTGACAGCATCAACAGGTGAGAGTAGGACACCTCTGACAGCATCAACAGGTGAGAGCAGGACACCTCTGAACAGCATCAACAGGTGAGAGCAGGACACCTCTGAACAGCATCAACAGGTGAGAGCAGGACACCTCTGAACAGCATCAACAGGTGAGAGCAGGACACCTCTGACAGCATCAACAGGTGAGAGCAGGAAACCATGAGCAGCAATTGTCTAGACAGTGAACATGCCAGAGAACAGGAAAGCCGAGCAGCAACTTCTAGATAGCCCGATGAGAATGTGTGCTGCCAGAAGAGAACACGTGTATCTACACATGTTGCTGAGACCATATGAGTACATGTATATTGAAGACTGATCTTGTAATCAGTTCTATGCCAACATTTCTGGTTTAATCAGGTGAAGAAAATGAGCGCTGATTAATCTTTAGTTTGCATTTTATTAAGTCAGCTAAAAATCACTGTTCTAATTGTCATTGCTGAAATGTGGTTGCAGGTTGGTCTCATAGCCCTCTCCCAATGCCTATATACCTAAGCCTGTTTTTACCATTATCAGGGATCTCCCCTTGGTCTCATAGCTCCGACCTCCCCTTGGTCTCAGCTCCGATCTCCCCTTGGTCTCGTAGCTCTCTCCCAGTGCCTACCTAACCCCATTATCAGGATCTCCCCTTGGTCTCGTAGCTCTCCCAGTGCCCATTATCAGGGACCTCCCCTTGGTCTCATAGCTCTCTCCCAGTGCCTACCACTAACCAATGTTTTTTACCATTTTAAAGCACATGGGAGATCTACCTTTTGACATCAAAATCACATGCATGAGATTAATAGACAACCTTAAAATTAAAGGGGTAAAGGAAGGGGGGGGATAACTGATCCCCCCCCCCCCCCCCCCCCCAAGTATCGGGGACGCCTTTTAAGTGTGCATATTATATCCATATATTAAAATGCAGAAATAAGTGAAAATTGAACATCCACAGCACATTATAATCCTATAGAAGGCTAAAGTGGTTAGTGTAATTGCATTGGCAAGTGTCCAAAGGGATTTCCTGCAGTTCAGTCCTCACATGGGAATAGTCGCACCGGCAGAGGCCACACCAGTTCTACATAATGTGTCGTGTGCACCAAATATATAGTGCAGTAAAAGACTTGTGACCATTGAAAGTCGTGTGCACTAAAATGTTGGACCACTTTTTCATATAATTGGTGTACATGAAGGTGTACATGAACCATGATTAAATGGTCAAGGACCTCCTCTAAATGTTTGTGGTCTGCATGGACACACCCCAAAAAATCCACACAAAAAATCTAAATAAGGGATAATGACCATGTCAATTTCAAGCGGGATTTGGACTGTGGCTAGTAGAGGCCTTTATGGCTGCATCTAGTTCTGGTTGACATGGATGGTGGTCGTGTTGGGCAGGCACAAACCAAACAGCTACACAAACAAAGTCAATCACTTCTTTAAAACTATTAGGCTGTTAGGTGGGCAACGATGCAGCCCCAGAGCTGCCTAGCAGGATGGTAACTTGTGTGACCGGACCCAATGGAGGCATACATGCATCAGCAGTACAGACAATGAGGAAGCATAAGTTGACCATGGAGTCAATACAGCCATCCATCATCTCTAACTCACCACTGTCCAGCACCAAAGATGGAGGGTTGCTGTAGTCATCCAGGAACTCTGAAGGCTTTCTCAGAGCAGTGCATCCCAGATAATACTCCATCACATCTGCAGTGAATACGACCATGCACACCACTCACTGATGGTGAGCTGCAGAGGGTGGTGACAGAATGCCATGCACTCCACACTTCAACAAATGCATGCATGGAACTTCACATTGTCCTACCCTGTTGGAGGAGGAGGTGGGGCAGCTTGGTGGGCAGGGCGTCCATGGTGGCCTTCAGCTGGTGCTAGAGTATTTGACATCCTAATTAACAATACTAGAGGGGGCAGTGGAACCTGCAAGCACTGACACTATGTCACACCTCAGGCTCTCTCTATGTACTCCACACACACACACTGTTGTAGCTGTATTCAATATCATATACTCCATAAAGCTTGGCACAAAAAATGTATGCACGATTATGACTGAAAACAGTAAGGAATGTATGCATCACTTGCATGTGTTTATTGGGTGGAGTTAGTGATTATTGGGAGGGGTGTGCCACATATGTGACCCCTTCTTTAATGGCATCCAAACAACAAGAGTGTGCATCTCAGACAACAAGAGTGTGCATCTCAGATATAACTGGCATTGGCAGCTTCTTTGTAACCTAAATTGTGGTTCTGGTGGTCTTACCCGCAGACCACTTCAATCATGCCCTTAATCCTCTTGGTAGTAAACTGGAGCCACTAAAAATGCTGCATGTCTTCATGGTCTTGTGTCTATCACATAAAAAAAACCCTGCTTATAATAGGTTTATAATTTTACTACCAACTTGCCTAATGCCAACTTGCCTAATGATTGCAACATCTAATCTGTTTCTTGATTTAGTAAAACACCCAAAACAGGTAAAAGATGGTCAATGTAATAAAACACGCTTCGTTGCTGCAATATTGAGCAAGCAGCTGCAAGACTTCCTCAGTACTACACTCTTGTGACAGTAGCTAATAGCACAGACCTTCAACCATACCAGTTGACTACTTATGATGCATAGATATCATAGGGGTAGGAAGGGGGGCTGGAGCCCCCCAATAACACTCAAGAGTATACTATTTGGAATTGATTTTGGATCACTCATTAGCTGTTTCATTGCCTAGCTAATTATTTTAACACCCATGATGACTATAGCCAATGTATGAATGCACTCTGAACTCAGTAGCTGTAGCTAGCTAACTAGTCAAAATGGCCAGAGGCTGAGACAAACAAGTATTCTTGATACTTTTTCGAAGAGGCATGAAGCTGAAGGTGCACAAGACTCGGAGGGCAGTATTGCAGGTATCTTGTCAGAGCCAGAAGTTGACATGAATGAATTCACTGGTGGTCAGGATTACAAATGCAGGAAAGTGAGTGCTTTTCTTCATGCTGCACAGATATGACAAAAGCTTCTCAACCTACCAATACTTCCTAGCATGGCTAGTTGTGGGAGAAATGTTATGGAAGAGTGGTACACAACTTACCCCTGGTCAACTCTATGTACAACCAGAAAGAAGGGGTTTTGCTTCTATTGCAGGAATGCACAATGCCAAGGAATGCTCTCTTTCAGCTCTAAAGCTGAGTCAACATTTACAGAAATAGGTTATGATAATTGGAAAAAGGCTTTAAAAGGTTTAAAAATCACACTCATTGCTGTGCTCATGGAGAAGCTGTCTACAATGGCAAATGCTTCAGAGCGCCAGTAAATGAGCTATTAAGCACTCAAGCTAACAAAGATCAGAAGACAAGCTTTACTAAGCAGCTCCATTGTCTTCAATTTCTTCTTCACCGGGGATTGGCAATTCGTGGACACAATATTGAGGGAAATCTGTAACAGATGTTAATAATGTGGTCCAATTGTGATTCTGGCTTAAAAAAATTGGTTGAAAGAAAACAAGTACTTATCTCCGTGATAGTTAATGAGCAGACCTTGGGGTTAAGTGTGTTACGTTTATTATTGATTAATATTAAAGAGTGCTCTCCTGCTTGGTATGCAATAATTGCTGATGAAGCAACAGATGTTGCAAATAAGGAGCAGTTGAATTTGTCCATTCGATGGGTAAACAATGATTATGAAATAAGACTGTTGGGCTTTATTGACTCCCTAATACTAAATCTGACACCGTGATAATGGACATCTTACTCGGTGCAATTCTCCACTTGCACTATGTGTAGGGGACAGGCATATGATATGGGGCCTCTAACATGCAGGGGGGAAAAAATGGCCTTGCCACCAAAATAGGGAATGAAGTTCCTGCAGCCCTTCCAGTACATTGTTTGGCTCACTGCCTTAGTTTATGCTTGCAAGGTGCAGGCCCATTCTTACGAGATGCACTGGATACAGTCAGGGAAATAGTAGCCAAATTTTCCCGCAAAAGAGCACATTTATTTTCAGAGAAATTGGCACAATCTGAAGACTCTGGTGTAACCATCAAATTGCTCTGTCCTATCAGATGGACAGCTAGAACAGGGGCAATAGGTGCCATTTTAACTGACTACACTGTTTTAATGGACACCTTCGATGAAGTGCACCAGACAACAAGAGATGAGCACGGACTAAAAGCTGCTGGACTTTTAACTGCTTTAGAGAACATTGTTTGGACTGAAATTAGGATATCTTATCTTTGGAGCTTCAGAAACATTGTCTAAATCATTGCAGGGTAAAGACACAAGCATCCAAGAAGCACTTTCAGCTGTAAACCTAGCTAAAGTTTCTACAAAAGGCAACGGAAAGATGAAGCTTTTCATCACTTCTATATATGATAATGTGGTTGATACTGCACAGAAGTTGATACTGGACCCCAATTACCTCGTTACAGGGGAGTACCAAGGAGACTGGATGATGGAAGCCAGTCACATAGGTATGATACACCAAAAGATTTCTTCCACCATCAGTATTTTGAAGCTTGTGATTTACTTCTTCAAGATTGGATGACAGGTTTGGATTATTATCACCTGTCCTCTCTGTCGAAAATCTTCTAAAATCTGCAAATGGAATGAATTATGAGGATCTTCAGGTAGTTAAAACCTGTTACAAAACTGATCTTGAATTTGATCACCTGCAAAATCAGTTTCCAATGTCTGCTGATTTAGTTCAACAAGCTCTTCCTAGAGTTCCATCAGTGCGTACCATATGTGAAGCAATGAACACACAAACAGTCTACAAATCTTTGCTGTTTGAAGTACACAAACTTCTATGATTATACCCTACAGTTCCTATAACATCAGCCACATCCGAGCAATCATTGCGAAGAGTACTTACGGTCATCTACTGTATGTCTGATCAACAACTTGACAACTGCATGACACTTTATATTCACAAGCACTTAACTGACTCTTGTGATCTAGCAAAGGAATTTATTGCTCCTAATACTGAAAGAAGAAATTATTTCGGCACATTTAGGAACACTGAACCTTCATGAATGTAATTACATATCAATGCTTTGTATCGTATTCCTTTTCTATAAATGACATTAACCACCAGCTGATAAAAGTCACATCCCTCCACAGCCAGCCCCCCAATATTTCCAGCCCTGATATACCTGCGCATATGTATAGGCATGTGTGCACATTTGAGTAGTAAATACCTGTAGATATGTAGCATCTATTAATGATTGGTTTTGTACTTATATAGTGCGTGCTGCACTAGAAACGAGACAAAATAGTTTGAGCTTTTTGCTTTTTAATGCCAACACTTCATCAACTGATATACTTCAGTCTCTTCAATGCTTCAATGATATACTTCAGTCTTCAATGCTTCAACTGAGATACTTCAGTCTTCATTGCTTCAACTGATATACTTCAGTCTTCATTGCTTCAACAGATTCAACAGATATACTTCAGTCTTCAATGCTTCAACTGACATACTTCAGTCTTCATTGCTTCAACTGATATACTTCAGTCTTCAATGCTTCAACTGACATACTACTTCAGTCATACTTCAGTCTTCAATGCTTTAACTGATATACTTCAGTCTTCATTGCTTCAACAGATTCAACAGATATACTTCAGTCTTCAATGCTTCAACTGACATACTTCAGTCTTCAATGCTTCAACTGACATACTTCAGTCTTCAATGCTTCAACTGACATACTTCAGTCTTCATTGCTTCAACTGATATACTTCAGTCTTCATTGCTTCAACTGATATACTTCAGTCTTCAATGCTTCAACTGATATACTTCAGTCTTCATTGCTTCAACTGATATACTTCAGTCTTCAATGCTTCAACTGACATACTTCAGTCTTCATTGCTTCAACTGATATACTTCAGTCTTCATTGCTTCAACTGATATACTTCAGTCTTCAATGCTTCAACTGATATACTTCAGTCTTCATTGCTTCAACTGATATACTTCAGTCTTCAGTGCTTCAACTGATATACTTCAGTCTTCAATGCTTCAACTGATATACTTCAGTCTTCATTGCTTCAACTGATATACTTCAGTCTTCAATGCTTCAACTGACATACTTCAGTCATACTTCAGTCTTCAATGCTTTAACTGATATACTTCAGTCTTCATTGCTTCAACAGATTCAACTGACATACTTCAGTCTTCATTGCTTCAACTGATATACTTCAGTCTTCATTGCTTCAACTGATATACTTCAGTCTTCATTGCTTCAACTGATATACTTCAGTCTTCAATGCTTCAACTGATATACTTCAGTCTTCAATGCTTCAACTGATATACTTCAGTCTTCATTGCTTCAACTGACATACTTCAGTCTTCAACTGATATACTTCAGTCTTCAACTGACATACTTCAGTCTTCAATGCTTCAACTGACATACTTCAGTCTTCATTGCTTCAACTGACATACTTCAGTCTTCAATGCTTCAACTGACATACTTCAGTCTTCATTGCTTCAACTGACATACTTCAGTCTTCATTGCTTCAACTGATATACTTCAGTCTTCAATGCTTCAACTGACATACTTCAGTCTTCATTGCTTCAACTGACATACTTCAGTCTTCATTGCTTCAACTGATATACTTCAGTCTTCAGTGCTTCAACTGATATACTTCAGTCTTCAAATGATATACTTCAGTCTTCATTGCTTCAACTGACATACTTCAGTCTTCATTGCTTCAACTGACATACTTCAGTCTTCAGTGCTTCAACTGACATACTTCAGTCTTCAATGCTTCAACTGACATACTTCAGTCTTCATTGCTTCAACTGACATACTTCAGTCTTCATTGCTTCAACTGATATACTTCAGTCTTCAGTGCTTCAACTGATATACTTCAGTCTTCAAATGATATACTTCAGTCTTCATTGCTTCAACTGACATACTTCAGTCTTCATTGCTTCAACTGACATACTTCAGTCTTCAATGCTTCAACTGACATACTTCAGTCTTCAACTGATATACAGTACTTCAGTCTTCAAATGATATACTTCAGTTTTCATTGCTTCAACTGATATACTTCAGTCTTCATTGCTTCAACTGACATACTTCAGTCTTCAATGCTTCAACTGACATACTTCAGTCTTCAACTGATATACTTCAGTCTTCAATGCTCCAACTGACATACTTCAGTCTTCAAATGATATACTTCAGTCTTCATTGCTTCAACTGATATACTTAAGTCTCTTCAATGCTTCAACTGACATACTTCAGTCTTCAAATGATATACTTCAGTCTTCATTGCTTCAACTGATATACTTCAGTCTTCATTGCTTCAACTGATATACTTAAGTCTCTTCAATGCTTCAACTGACATACTTCAGTCTTCAAATGATATACTTCAGTCTTCATTGCTTCAACTGATATACTTCAGTCTTCAATGCTACAACTGATATATTGCTATATATATATAATCAGTTGAAGTGTTAGCATTAAAAACAAAAAAGCTGATAGAAAGAAAAAGCTGGTTTGACCGGGTGTATCAAGACCACACAAACATTCCTCCATGACTCTTTACCTATAATGAAGACCAATATTATAATGTACCTCAGACACAAAACTCCATGTCTCACAACCCCAAGTAAAAAATCCAGTTTTTATATTTGTGTATTATATTATACGTTTTTATCTTGTAGCTAAATATGCTGAAAAGCAATATCTTTGGGGCATGGTTTCTGAATTCTATGTTTTGCACAGGAGTTGAAGGGATTACGGAGGCATGCAGTTGAGAAAGCATTGTGCATGGCTGCCAAAAGGAAGTATTCACTCCCAGGTTAGGAGGATTCCTATGCCTAGCAGTAACCCGGCCAGCCCATTGGGAACAACAGTGCTCTTCAAATGTTTCACTTCATAAAAGCTAGCACATTACATGAATGCCACTGCGCTCATAAGTCTGTTCTTATACATGTATATCTTAGATGAGCTTACAGGCCAGGCTTTATGGCATACACACATATAGATACACACACGCCTATACCTGTGTGAGTCTGGTCAGGTGCACCCCAAGCTTATAGAGGGATTCCAAACTCTTGCCTACCTATATATATTTATAGAGAGAGATCTTATATACTAACGGCAGTGTGGAGGAGGAGGGCTCACTCACTGTCCTTTCTATAGGCTCATGAGTTTGGTAGACCACACCCTTGGATAGAGCAGGTAAGTTGAGCACACGCTTAGCCCATTGTGGGAAGAGTCGCTGTGGAATGTTGGGTGAGAAGTTGACCACTCTGGACCCTGATAACACATCACTGTGCACACACACATACACACACGGATAAGTCATACTCATGGATGATGCCACATGTCCACATGGATGGTTGTATGCACACATGGATGATATCACATACATCCCTAAATGTCACACAGAGATAATGTCACATGTACACATACTAGATGTGTCACATGTGAACATAGATTATGTCGCAAGCAATATGGGTGGTGTCACATGCAGACATGGATGTCACATGTACATAGATGACATTACATGCATACATGGATCATGTCACATGTGCAGATGGATGGTGTCACTCACAGATGTCACATGCAAACATGAATGGCGACGCATGCAACACGTGGATCATGTCACATGCATACACAGATGGTGTTACAAGCATACATAGATGTCACTTGCACATATGGATGATGTCACATGCACACACAGATGTCACATGCACACACACAGATGTCACAAGCAAACACACAGATGGATGTCAGATGCACACAGATGATTCATACAGAATTCATGACACATATTGGTGCACCCTCTGCTACCTACAAACCCACCATATATTAACCACACCCCTATGATATAATGTCCACAATCCCCCTTTTTTTAAAATAAGTCCACTGCCCCCCTACCCTCGGACGTCCATGTTGTGTAGGTCAGCTAGCACAGCATTGATGAGCTCCCATGGTGCTTCCATGATGTGCAGACAGTGTTGAGGATATACCAGCAGTGCTCCTGTAGGTCCTTCCCCCTGGAACTTGCTCTGGCACATCTGGAAGAGTTTGTCATAGTGCACTATATGGAGAGAGTCAGCACATGTACCAGTCATAGTGCACTACATACACATGGAGAGTCAGCACATGCACCAGTCATAGTGCACTACATACACATGGAGAGTCAGCACATGTACCAGTCATAGTGCACTACATACACATGGAGAGTCAGCACATGCACCAGTCATACTGCACTACATACACATGGAGAGTCAGCACATGCACCAGTCATAGTGCACTACATACACATGGAGAGTCAGCACATGTACCAGTCATAGTGCACTACATACACATGGAGAGTCAGCACATGCACCAGTCATAGTGCACTACATACACATGGAGAGTCAGCACATGTACCAGTCATAGTGCACTACATACACATGGAGAGTCAGCACATGTACCAGTCATAGTGCACTACATACACATGGAGAGTCAGCACATGCACCAGTCATAGTGCACTACATACACATGGAGAGTCAGCACATGCACCAGTCACAGTGCACTACATACACATGGAGAGTCAGCACATGCACCAGTCATAGTGCACTACATACACATGGAGAGTCAGCACATGCACCAGTCATAGTGCACTACATACACATGGAGAGTCAGCACATGCACCAGTCATACTGCACTACATACACATGGAGAGTCAGCACATGTACCAGTCATAGTGCACTACATACACATGGAGAGTCAGCACATGCACCAGTCATAGTGCACTACATACACATGGAGAGTCAGCACATGCACCAGTCACAGTGCACTACATACACATGGAGAGTCAGCACATGCACCAGTCATAGTGCACTACATACACATGGAGAGTCAGCACATGTACCAGTCATAGTGCACTACATACACATGGAGAGTCAGCACATGCACCAGTCATAGTGCACTACATACACATGGAGAGTCAGCACATGCACCAGTCATAGTGCACTACATACACATGGAGAGTCAGCACATGCACCAGTCATAGTGCACTACATACACATGGAGAGTCAGCACATGTACCAGTCACAGTACACTACATACACATGGAGAGTCAGCACATGTACAAGTCATAGTGCACTACATACACATGGAGAGTCAGCACATGTACCAGTCATAGTGCACTACATACACATGGAGAGTCAGCACATGCACCAGTCATAGTGCACTACATACACATGGAGAGTCAGCACATGTACCAGTCATAGTACACTACATACACATGGAGAGTCAGCACATGCACCAGTCATAGTGCACTACATACACATGGAGAGTCAGCACATGCACCAGTCATAGTGCACTACATACACATGGAGAGTCAGCACATGTACCAGTCATAGTACACTACATACACATGGAGAGTCAGCACATGTACCAGTCATAGTGCACTACATACACATGGAGAGTCAGCACATGTACCAGTCACAGTACACTACATACACATGGAGAGTCAGCACATGCACCAGTCATAGTGCACTACATACACATGGAGAGTCAGCACATGCACCAGTCATAGTGCACTACATACACATGGAGAGTCAGCACATGTACCAGTCATAGTGCACTACATGCACATGGAGAGTCAGCACATGCACCAGTCATAGTGCACTACATACACATGGAGAGTCAGCACATGCACCAGTCATAGTGCACTACATACACATGGAGAGTCAGCACATGTACCAGTCATAGTGCACTACATGCACATGGAGAGTCAGCACATGTACCAGTCATAGTGCACTACATACACATGGAGAGTCAGCACATGCACCAGTCATAGTGCACTACATACACATGGAGAGTCAGCACATGTACCAGTCATAGTGCACTACATACACATGGAGAGTCAGCACATGCACCAGTCATAGTGCACTACATACACATGGAGAGTCAGCACATGCACCAGTCATAGTGCACTACATACACATGGAGAGTCAGCACATGCAGCAGCAACATGCAAGGATGTCAGAAGCAATCTTGAAATAAAGAGTCGTTACCTTTCAATATAACCCCCCCCCCCTCCCCCAAAGAAGAAAATCATAGCTATTCCAATAGCTGAGCACTAGCATTCAGCTGGCAGAAAGGAAATGTAGTGTAATTTAAGTTAAGGGATTTAGGAAGGCTCAATATGCAGACCAGTACCAATTTAGTGGATGGTATTGGCGATGACAGTGCCTTAGGTTTTATACTTGAAGACAAGGCTCTACAGAAAAGAAGGCTCTACAGAAAGATGGCTCTGGAGAAGAGAAGGCTCTACAGAAAGATGGCTCTAGAGAAGAGAAGGCTCTAGAGAAGAGAAGGCTCTACAGAAAGATGGCTCTAGAGAAGAGAAGGCTCTACAGAAAGATGGCTCTAGAGAAGAGAAGGCTCTACAGAAGAGAAGGCTCTAGAGAAGAGAAGGCTCTAGAAAGATGGCTCTAGAGAAGAGAAGGCTCTAGAGAAGAGATGGCTCTAGAGAAGAGAAGGCTCTACAGAAGAGAAGGCTCTACAGAAGAGAAGGTTTTACAGAAGAGAAGGTTCTACAGAAGAGATGGCTCTACAGAAGAGAAGGCTCTATAGAAGAGAAGGCTCTACAGAAAGATGGCTCTAGAGAAGAGAAGGCTCTACAGAAAGATGGCTCTAGAGAAGAGAAGGCTCTACAGAAGAGAAGGCTCTAGAGAAGAGAAGGCTCTAGAAAGATGGCTCTAGAGAAGAGAAGGCTCTAGAGAAGAGAAGGATCTAGAGAAGAGATGGCTCTAGAGAAGAGAAGGCTCTACAGAAGAGAAGGCTCTACAGAAGAGAAGGTTTTACAGAAGAGAAGGATCTAGAGAAGAGATGGCTCTAGAGAGGAGAAGGCTCTATAGAAGAGAAGGTTTTACAGAAGAGAAGGTTCTACAGAAGAGATGGCTCTACAGAAGAGATGGCTCTAGAGAAGAGAAGGCTCTACAGAAGAGAAGGTTCTACAGAAGAGATGGCTCTATAGAAGAGATGGCTCTAGAGAAGAGAAGGCTCTACAGAAGAGAAGGCTCCAGAGAAGAGAAGGTTCTACAGAAGAGTCCCAGACGCTTTCCCAGCATATTGAGACCAGCTCAGAGATTTCCAAGTCAATTCCTTATTGAGACCAGCTCAGAGATTTCTAAGTCAATTCCTGTAACAGTGAAACGGAGAAGTTATATTTGCTTCAACCTTGCTGATCAAGAGAAACTAAACTGGGAAGCCTAGTTTGAAGGTTAGCAAACAGCTACTGTTGGCTCACTTCCTACGTCTTTCTTGTCGGCTATACGAGCAGAGAGTCTAGACACTAGCACCACGCAGTTCACCACCTGTTTCTACAAGATCAGTCAACAGGTCACAACTGATAAACCTTGATTATTGCTAGACTACTTGAACTTACTCTGTTGTCGCTCCTCACTCTCTCCTGCAAGTAATGGAGCATGGAATCACTCGCATCTCGACTTCTCGCCATCTATAACGTTACTATAGCAACTTATGGCTGAAGCGACTGGTAAAGGGTCTCCTGTCTTGTGAGTTCTTGTGTAACTATGAAGAGGAAGAAGACAGCGGCAGATGCGGAAAGATCTCTAGATGGCGGAGTTGATGTATATCTTCGTCCCTCACCTTTTAAACTACAAAAGACATACCACAAGACTGAGAAACCTAGTGAGTGTTATTGCTATTGTCAACTTTGATTTCTGCCCCAGGGATATGTATATTACTAGGCTTACCTCTGTCACTTGCTACTGACAGAGGTGTGTGAGGCAAACTGACCCAGTGTGACTGTGTGAGTGTATGTATTTATTGCTCTGGTGCCTTAAAGAATAATTTTCCCCACTGCTACTTACTATGGACTCTATAAAACGTAGTGGTGTAGTGGTCTAGAGGAGAACTTGGCTCACCTCTGTCACTACCAATGACAGGTGTGTGGGGTCATGGAACTAGGCTCACCTCTGTCTCTACCAATGACAGGGTCATGGATATGTTAGAACTAGGCTCACCTCTGTCTCTACCAATGACAGGTGTGTGGGGTCATGGATATGTTAGAACTAGGCTCACCTCTGTCTCTACCAATGACAGGTGTGTGGGGTCATGGATATTTTAGAACTAGGCTCACCTCTGTCACTACCAATGACAGGTGTGTGGGGTCATGGATATGTTAGAACTAGGCTCACCTTTGTCTCTACCAATGACAGGTGTGTGGGGTCATGGATATGTTAGAACTAGGCTCACCTCTGTCTCTACCAATGACAGGTGTGTGGGGTCATGGATATGTTAGAACTAGGCTCACCTCTGTCTCCACCAATGACAGGTGTGTGGGGTCATGGATATGTTAGAACTAGGCTCACCTCTGTCTCTACCAATGACAGGTGTGTGGGGTCATGGATATGTTAGAACTAGGCTCACCTCTGTCTCTACCAAACAGGTGTGTGGGGTCATGGATATGTTAGAACTAGGCTCACCTCTGTCACTACCAATGACAGGTGTGTGGGGTCATGGATATGTTAGAACTAGGCTCATCTCTGTCTCTACCAATGACAGGTGTGTGGGGTCATGGATATGTTAGAACTAGGCTCACCTCTGTCTCTACCAATGACAGGTGTGTGGGGTCATGGATATGTTAGAACTAGGCTCACCTCTGTCTCTACCATGACAGAGGTGTGTGAGGTCATGGATATGTTAGAACTTGGCTCACCTCTGTCTCTACCAATGACAGGTGTGTGGGGTCATGGATATGTTAGAACTAGGCTCACCTCTGTCTCCACCAATGACAGGTGTGTGGGGTCATGGATATGTTAGAACTAGGCTCACCTCTGTCTCTACCAATGACAGGTGTGTGGGGTCATGGATATGTTAGAACTAGGCTCACCTCTGTCTCTACCAATGACAGGTGTGTGAGGTCATGGATATGTTAGAACTAGGCTCACCTCTGTCACTACCAATGACAGGTGTGTGGGGTCATGGATATGTTAGAACTAGGCTCACCTCTGTCTCTACCAATGACAGGTGTGTGGGGTCATGGATATGTTAGAACTAGGCTCACCTCTGTCTCTACCAATGACAGGTGTGTGGGGTCATGGATATGTTAGAACTAGGCTCACCTCTGTCTCTACCATGACAGAGGTGTGTGAGGTCATGGATATGTTAGAACTTGGCTCACCTCTGTCTCTACCAATGACAGGTGTGTGGGGTCATGGATATGTTAGAACTAGGCTCACCTCTGTCTCCACCAATGACAGGTGTGTGGGGTCATGGATATGTTAGAACTAGGCTCACCTCTGTCTCTACCAATGACAGGTGTGTGGGGTCATGGATATGTTAGAACTAGGCTCACCTCTGTCTCTACCAATGACAGGTGTGTGAGGTCATGGATATGTTAGAACTAGGCTCACCTCTGTCACTACCAATGACAGGTGTGTGGGGTCATGGATATGTTAGAACTAGGCTCACCTCTGTCTCTACCAATGACAGGTGTGTGGGGTCATGGATATGTTAGAACTAGGCTCACCTCTGTCTCTACCAATGACAGGTGTGTGGGGTCATGGATATGTTAGAACTAGGCTCACCTCTGTCTCTACCAATGACAGAGGTGTGTGAGGTCATGGATATGTTAGAACTAGGCTCACTCTGTCTCTACCAATGACAGGTGTGTGGGGTCATGGATATGTTAGAACTAGGCTCACCTCTGTCTCTACCAATGACAGGTGTGTGGGGTCATGGATATGTTAGAACTAGGCTCACTCTGTCTCTACCATTGACAGAGGTGTGTGGGGTCATGGATATGTTAGAACTAGGCTCACTCTGTCTCTACTAATCTATTCTGTATGTTGTATATATTGTGTTGTAGTTTAACTTTAATTTTTTTTTGTGAAAGTAAACTTCATGTTCAGTTAACCATGAACAGTTATCACACTCCAAGGCCTTCTCTGCGGTCAAGTTGCAATCCTCATATTCTGAGACTGAAGATGGAGAGGTTTGGAAGGAGCTAGTGCTGTAGCATTCTTGGCTAGCATGTCAAGAAGCTGATACACAAACAGAGGAGTGAAGTGCACCAGCCTTTTGTGTGGCAAACATACTAAGCTTTTAGGCTTCAACTCACAATCTGGTGGCTATAGCCCATGAGGGAACAATGGTGATAGTGGGCTTGTGATCTGGTAGCTATAGCCTGTGAGGGAACAATGATGATAGTTGGCTTGTGATCTGGTGGCTATAGCCCATGAGGGAACAATGGTGATAGTAGGCTTGTGATCTGGTGGCTCTAGCCCATGAGGGAACAATGGTGATAGTGGGCTTGTGATCTGGTAGCTATAGCCCATGAGGGAACAATGATGATAGTGGGCTTGTGATCTGGCAGCTATAGCCCATGAGGGAACAATGATGATAGTGGGCTTGTGATCTGGTGGTAGCTATAGCCCATGAGGGAACAATGGTGATAGTGGGCTTATGATCTGGTGGCTCTAGCCCATGAGGGAACAATGGTGATAGTCGGCTTGTGATCTGGTGGCTATAGCCTGTGAGGGAACAATGATGATAGTGGGCTTGTGATCTGGTAGCTATAGCCCATGAGGGAACAATGATGATAGTGGGCTTGTGATCTGGTAGCTATAGCCCATGAGGGAACAATGGTGATAGTGGGCTTGTGATCTGGTGGCTCTAGCCCATGAGGGAACAATGGTGATAGTGGGCTTGTGATCTGGTAGCTATATAGCCCATGAGGGAACAATGGTGATAGTGGGCTTGTGATCTGGTGGCTCTAGCCCATGAGGGAACAATGATGATAGTGGGCTTGTGATCTGGTAGCTAAAGCCCATGAGGAAACAATGATGATAGTGGGCTTGTGATCTGGTAGCTATAGCCCATGAGGGAACAATGATGATAGTGGGCTTGTGATCTGGTAGCTATAGCCCATGAGGGAACAATGGTGATAGTGGGCTTGTGATCTGGTAGCTATAGCCCATGAGGGAACAATGGTGATAGCGGGCTTGTGATCTGGTAGCTATAGCCCATGAGGGAACAATGGTGATAGCAGGCTTGTGATCTGGTGGCTCTAGCCCATGAGGGAACAATTGTGATAGTCGGCCTTGTGATCTGGTGGCTATAGCCTGTGAGGGAACAATGATGATAGTGGGCTTGTGATCTGGTAGCTAAAGCCCATGAGGGAACAATGATGATAGTGGGCTTGTGATCTGGTAGCTAAAGCCCATGAGGGAACAATGGTGATAGTGGGCTTGTGATCTGGGCTTGTGATCTGGTGGCTATAGCCTGTGAGGAACAATGATGATGATAGTGGGCCTTGCGATCTGGTAGCTAAAGCCCATGAGGGAACAATGGTGATAGTGGGCTTGTGATCTGGTGGCTCTAGCCCATGAGGGAACAATGGTGATAGTGGGCTTGTGATCTGGTAGCTATAGCTTGTGAGGGAACAATGATGAGAAGTAGGCAGTCCACTTAGGCATGAGTAACCCTTGGCAACCTCAGGCTCCTAATGCCACTCGGGGAGAATCTAGGAATGTTGGTGTGCACTGTATAGGTGTCTTTGGTGTTCTAATTATTCATTCTCTTAAATATTTCATGAGCTATATTTTGTGGTTAGCTCCACCTGTGAAATTATTCAACAGCAAATAATAATAATCCCAAACTATGTGTATTATATATATCATATGCAAGACACAAACTAGGTGTAATTATATTAATATATATTATATGCAAGACATAAACTAGGTGTAATTATATTAATATATGCAAGACATAAACTAAGTCTAATTATATTAATATATACTATGTGCGAGACACAAACTAGGTCTAATTATATTAATATATATTATATGCAAGACACTAATTAGGTGTAATTATATATTATATGCAAGACATAAACTAGGTGTAATTATATATTATATGCAAGACATAACTAGGTGTAATTATATATTATATGCAAGACATAAACTAGGTGTAATTATATATTATATGCAAGACATAAACTAGGTGTAATTATATATTATGTGCAAGACACAAACTAGGTGTAATTATATATTATATGAAAGACATAAACTAGGTGTAATTATATATTATGTGCAAGACACAAACTAGGTGTAATTATATAACATAAACTAGGTGTAATTATGTATTATATGCAAGACATAAACTAGGTGTAATTATATATTATATGCAAGACACAAACTAGGTGTAAAATGCAAGACACAAAGTAGGTGAAATTATATATTATATGCAAGACATAAACTAGGTGTAATATATATTATATGCGAAACACAAAATAGGTCTAATTATATTAAATGCGAGACATAAACTGGGTGTAATTATATATTATATGCAAGACCAAATTAAAATATAAAATATTGACTTGTCAAGGAATGAAGGCAACAAGAACTTGCTAATAACCTTGTCCAATAATGAACACCAAGATATTACACTTAAAAAAAAGAAGTTTAAATTGGTGATCATTATTTCACAAGGTTAACTCTTTGACGGTCAGTAAGGCATTTGAGCGAGTGCGCTAACGCCCCGTTACTTGGCACTAGCGCATTTATGTGTCGTTTAAAAAAAAAAAGCAACTGCATTCTCCTCTTCATATACCTCTTTACTATGACATGGTTAGCAGTTGCCATCTGACCAGATATTTTGCTGGAGCACTTGGACAGGCTCCAAAGTGATGCTGACAACGACTTGTAGGGCTATCTGGACGAGGCAGAGGAACACATGAGCAGCTGACGCTTCACTTGATATTTGTGTCTGCCAGTAGCCAGTGGCAGTGAGTATCTTTGACCTTCCAAAGAACAAACTGCTTCTCCTCAACACAGTTATCAGCTCCCCTCCCATCACAGGTGTCAAGCCACTCCCCCACTCCTTCCAGCTCCTCCTACTCCAATTCAATCTCTAGATTTGTTCTGATTTCACAGTTATTCACAGCATTCTCAACATCCATTACTGCTTCAAGAAGCATCCAGGAAGAGTAAGCTTCTCAACATCCATTACTGCTTCAAGAAGCTCCAGGAAGAGTAAGCTTCTCAACATCCATTACTGCTTCAAGAAGCATCCAGGAAGAGTAAGCTTTTCAACATCCATTACTGCTTCAAGAAGCATCCAGAAAGAGTAAGCTTCTCAACATCCATTACTGCTTCAAGGAAGAGTAAGCTCCTCAACATCCATTACTGCTTCAAGAAGCATCCAGGAAGAGTAAGCTTCTCAACATCCATTACTGCTTCAAGAAGCTCTAAGCTTCTCAACATCCATTACTGCTTCAAGGAAGAGTAAGCTCCTCAACATCCATTACTGCTTCAAGAAGCATCCAGGAAGAGTGAGCTCCTCAACATCCATTACTGCTTCAAGAAGTATCCAGGAAGAGTAAGCTCCTCAACATCCATTACTGCTTCAAGCAGCATCAGGAAGTGAGAAATCTCATTGGCAAATGAGCTTACATGTGTTTAAACTGATTGTCCACCTCTTAGCAGCTAAAACATGAGCAGTTGCTACCAACTCAGCTCTGGTTAGAAACTACACGATACGCATGAGTGGGTTTCGGGTAGTGATGACCTTTTACCAATTCTGAGTGTTTTATTGATCCGAGAACCAAATTAGTCACTGTAATGGGGGGGAGATAGATGCATATGTATTACATGGGAATAAAAAAATGTTATAAGTGTCCATGTAGGCCTCAAGGAGTTTGATGACCTTTATCATTTACATGTACTATATAATTATGTCAAATATTCTGAGCGAGATATTTGGTGCGCATCTTTTGTATGTTTACAGGAGATAGTTACGTACCTTGCTGCTATTATTACATAGGTGTGCTGTATCCACCATGAAGGGTTCCAGATAGTTACGTGCCTTGCTGCTATTATTACATAAGTGTGCTGTATCCACCATGAAGGGTTCCAGATAGTTACGTGCCTTGCTGCTATTATTACATAGTGTGCTGTATCCACCATGAAGGGTTCCAGATAGTTACGTACCTTGCTGCTATTATTACATAGGTGTACTGTATCCACCATGAAGGGTTCCAGATAGTTACGTACCTTGCTGCTATTATTACATAGTGTGCTGTATCCACCATGAAGGGTTCAAGATAGTTACGTGCCTTGCTGCTATTATTACATAGTGTGCTGTATCTACCATGAAGGGTTCCAGATAGTTACGTACCTTGCTGCTATTATTACATAAGTGTGCTGTATCCACCATGAAGGGTTCCAGATAGTTACATGCCTTGCTGCTATTATTACATAGGTGTGCTGTATCCACCATGAAGGGTTCCAGATAGTTACATGCCTTGCTGCTATTATTACATAGGTGTGCTGTATCTACCATGAAGGGTTCCAGATAGTTACGTACCTTGCTGCTATTATTACATAGGTGTGCTGTATCCACCATGAAGGGTTCCAGATAGTTACGTACCTTGCTGCTATTATTACATAGGTGTGCTGTATCCACCATGAAGGGTACCAGATAGTTACGTGCCTTGCTGCTATTATTACATAGTGTGCTGTATCCACCATGAAGGGTTCCAGATAGTTACGTACCTTGCTGCTATTATTACATAGGTGTGCTGTATCCACCATGAAGGGTTCCAGATAGTTACGTGCCTTGCTGCTATTATTACAGGTGTGCTGTATCCACCATGAAGGGTACCAGATAGTTACGTACCTTGCTGCTATTATTACATAGGGGTATCCACCATGAAGGGTACCAGATAGTTACGTACCTTGCTGCTATTATTACATAGGTGTGCTGGCTGAAGATGTACGAGCCTCTCTGGCTTACCTGAAGAGCCAGTGTCCTCCAGACAGCTTCCAGGCTGTGCCTCCCTTGCCGGCCATAGTTCTACAACACCAACTCTACTCCCTCATGCAGGACCGCACCAGTGTGGACAGGGAGCTGGTGAGGCTAGGGCAGGGGGCCGGTGAGGGCTAGGGCAGGGGGCTGGTGAGGGCTAGGGCAGGGGTCTGGTGAGGCTAGGGCAGGGGGCTGGGGCAGGGGGCTGGTGAGGGCTAGGGCAGGGAGCTGGGGCAGGGGGCTGGTGAGGCTAGGGCAGGGGGCTGGGGCAGGGGGCTGGTGAGGGCTAGGGCAGGGGGCTGGTGAGGGGGCTGGTAAGGAGTAGGGCAGGGGGCTGGTGAGGGCTAGGGCAGGGGGCTGGTGAGGGCTAGGACAGGGGGCTGGTGAGGGCTAGGGCAGGGGGCTGGTGAGGGCTAGGGCTGGTAAGGCTAGGGCTGGGGCAGGGGGCTGGTGAGGGCTAGGGCAGGGGGCTGGTGAGGGCTAGGGCAGGGGGCTGGTGAGGGCTAGGGCAGGGGGCTGGTGAGGGCTAGGGCAGGGGGCTGGTGAGGGCTAGGGCAGGGGGTTGGTGAGGGCTAGGGCAGGAGGCTGGTGGAGACTAAGGCTCAGGCTTTCTTAGGGCTAGGACTAAGATAGTGACTAAGACTGAGGCCTACACTGACACAATGTGGGCAGGGAACTGGTGTTGGAATTAGTCTCTTTGGAACCAGTTCCTCACATTGATACAGTCTTTATCACCCCTGCTCAAACCCTAGGGCTAGGGTAGGGAGGTGTACCGCAGGACTCCATCTACAGTAGGATTGTGTTGGGGAAAGAAGCCATTATCTATGTAGTTCTGTGCTGGAGTGTTATGCCAAGTGCATGAGCCAAGTACACCTTGGGTGCTAGATGACCTTGTATCCATGTGTGCAGCTCTCACTGAGGGACCGTGGTGAGGTACGCATCTTCAAGCTAGGCTTGGCCAGAGAGGACTATGCAATAGTGGATGAAGAGGAATACATCTCTTACCTCAAGAGCTATTTCAAACTCAAGGGCTGTCTGTCTAGACACCATCAAGTGCTCCGTAATCTGCTACCCTCCTTCACTGATGTCAGTGTGTCTGAACAACAGCTAAAGGGAGAGCTGAGGATGATGGAGGGACATATTAGGTAAGGTGTGGCAGTAGGTATTAGGCAAGGCACAAGGGTAGGATTAGGTAAAGGATGAAAATAGATGAGGAGTGGAATTAGGTGTTAGGTGTTTATATAGAAGTGGCCGGGTGAATTGCCAGGGGTGCACATCAACGAATATTGTCAGGGGTATGGTTTGTGTTGACCTTATGCGCTATTTGGTAAGTGGTCTGTGAGAACAATGTAATAAGATGGTAAGGTGTGATCTGTCCTATATATGTATTACAGTGGCTTGATAAGATATCTAGAATTGTGGTGGGTTTCTCGGTGCCACCTATACTTGTGGTCAGCTGGTAGGCATCTGCTGAGTTGGTAAGGTGTGGTTGATGTAATCTATACTTGTGAGTTGGTAAATAATGCAGTTTTGCCATGGTAATATCCCAAATTACTCGCCTGTGTTCGCCTGTGTTCTCAAAAAAATTTGGCAACAAAAAAATCCAAACCAAATCCAAACCAACAATTTCATGAGAAATAACTTACTAAAGTGTGTTCATAGCATTTACACATGTCTTTAATAGTTCAGTGTTCGGTTTAAATACATAGCATTTTTGAGTTGTTAAAAGTGAATTTAAAATTCTAGAGGGTGGTTTTGAAATAGGCTGCACATGGTCTGATATGCATGAAATGTCTAATGATGAAAAATCCAAACATTTATTTATAAAATCCAAACAGAAAATTTAAGGACAGGGTCAAAAATCCAAACAGTTTGGATAAAATCCAACACTATGGCAACAACACTATGGCAACACTGTAAATGCCATCAACAATGGTGAGTTGGTAAGGTGCGTATTATACTTATGGTGAGTTGGTAAGGTGGTTTTGATATACACTTATGGTGAATTTGGTAAGGTTTGATAAAGTGAGTTGGTAAAGTGTGGTTGGTCCATTTTAAGCACCCCACAGCTATAGTGTCCAGTTTGAATAGGAAGCAGCTGCTTCCAAGTCAACCTACTAGTGGGCTCTAGACTGCTATTATCATTGCTGGTGTCCACACATACTAGTGGCTCTAGACTGCTATTATCACTGCTGGTATCCACACAAACTAGTGGCTCTAGACTGCTTTTATCACTGCTGGTATCCACACATACTAGTGGAGCTCTAGACTGCTTTTATCACTGCTGGTGTCCACACATACTAGTGGGGCTCTAGACTGCTATTATCACTGCTCAGTGCTGGTATCCACACATACTAGTGGCTCTAGACTGCTATTATCATTGCTGGTGTCCACACATACTAGTGGGGCTCTAGACTGCTATTATCATTGCTGGTATCCACACACACTAGTGGCTCTAGACTGCTTTTATCACTGCTGGTATCCACACATACTAGTGGAGCTCTAGACTGCTTTTATCACTGCTGGTGTCCACACATACTAGTGGGGCTCTAGACTGCTATTATCACTGCTGGTATCCACACATACTAGTGGCTCTAGACTGCTTTTATCACTGCTGGTATCCACACATACTAGTGGAGCTCTAGACTACTATTATCACTGCTGGTATCCACACATACTAGTGGCTCTAGACTGCTATTATCACTGCTGGAGTCCACACATACTAGTGGCTCTAGACTGCTTTTATCACTGCTGGTGTCCACACATACTAGTGGCTCTAGACTGCTATTATCACTGCTGGTATCCACACATACTAGTGGCTCTAGACTGCTTTTATCACTGCTGGTGTCCACACATACTAGTGGGGCTCTAGACTACTATTATCACTGCTGGTATCCACACATACTAGTGACTCTAGACTGCTATTATCACTGCTGGAGTCCACACATACTAGTGGCTCTAGACTGCTTTTATCACTGCTGGTGTCCACACATACTAGTGGCTCTAGACTGCTATTATCACTGCTGGTATCCACACATACTAGTGGCTCTAGACTGCTTTTATCACTGCTGGTGTCCACACATACTAGTGGGGCTCTAGACTACTATTATCACTGCTGGTATCCACACATACTAGTGGCTCTAGACTGCTATTATCACTGCTGGAGTCCACACATACTAGTGGCTCTAGACTGCTTTTATCACTGCTGGTGTCCACACATACTAGTGGCTCTAGACGGCTATTATCACTGCTGGTATCCACACATACTAGCGGAGCTCTAGACTGCTATTATCACTGCTGGTGTCCACACATACTAGTGGCTCTAGACTGCTATTATCACTGCTGGTATCCACACAAACTAGTGGCTCTAGACTGCTATTATCATTGCTGGTGTCCACACATACTAGTGGGGCTCTAGACTGCTATTATCACTGCTGGTATCCACACATACTAGTGGGGCTCTAGACTGCTATTACCACTGCTGGTATCCACACATACTAGTGGGGCTCTAGACTGCTATTATCACTGCTGGTATCCACACATACTAGTGGAGCTTTAGACTGCTATTATCATTGCTGGTGTCCACACATACTAGTGGGGCTCTAGACTGCTATTATTGCTGGTGTCCACACATACTAGTGGAGCTCTAGACTGCTATTATCACTGCTGGTATCCACACATACTAGTGGAGCTCTGGACTGCTATTATCACTGCTGGTATCTACACATACTAGTGGGGCTCTAGACTGCTATTATCACTGCTGGTATCCACACATACTAGTGGAGCTCTAGACTGCTATTATCACTGCTGGTATCCACACATACTAGTGGGGCTCTAGACTGCTATTATCACTGCTGGTATCCACACATACTAGTGGAGCTCTAGACTGCTATTATCACTGCTGGTATCCACACATACTAGTGGCTCTAGACGGCTATTATCACTGCTGGTATCCACACATACTAGTGGAGCTCTAGACTGCTATTATCACTGCTGGTGTCCACACATACTAGTGGCTCTAGACTGCTATTATCATTGCTGGTGTCCACACATACTAGTGGGGCTCTAGACTGCTATTATCACTGCTGGTATCCACACATACTAGTGGGGCTCTAGACTGCTATTACCACTGCTGGTATCCACACATACTAGTGGGGCTCTAGACTGCTATTATCACTGCTGGTATCCACACATACTAGTGGAGCTTTAGACGGCTATTATCATTGCTGGTGTCCACACATACTAGTGGGGCTCTAGACTGCTATTATTGCTGGTGTCCACACATACTAGTGGAGCTCTAGACTGCTATTATCACTGCTGGTATCCACACATACTAGTGGAGCTCTAGACTGCTATTATCATTGCTGGTATCCACACATACTAGTGGAGCTCTAGACTGCTATTATCACTGCTGGTATCCACACATACTAGTGAGGCTCTAGACTGCTATTATCACTGCTGGTATCCACACATACTAGTAGGACTCTAGACTGCTATTATCACTGCTGGTATCCACACATACTAGTGGCTCTAGACTGCTATTATCACTGCTGGTGTCCACACATACTAGTGGCTCTAGACTGCTATTATCACTGCTGGTATCCACACATACTAGTGGAGCTCTATGCTATTATCACTGCTGGTATCCACACATACTAGTGGGGCTCTAGACTGCTATTATCACTGCTGGTATCCACACATACTAGTGGAGCTCTAGACTGCTATTATCACTGCTGGTATCCACACATACTAGTGGCTCTAGACGGCTATTATCACTGCTGGTATCCACACATACTAGTGGAGCTCTAGACTGCTATTATCACTGCTGGTGTCCACACATACTAGTGGCTCTAGACTGCTATTATCATTGCTGGTGTCCACACATACTAGTGGGGCTCTAGACTGCTATTATCACTGCTGGTGTCCACACATACTAGTGGGGCTCTAGACTGCTATTATCATTGCTGGTATCCACACATACTAGTGGAGCTCTAGACTGCTATTACCACTGCTGGTATCCACACATACTAGTGGGGCTCTAGACTGCTATTATCACTGCTGGTATCCACACATACTAGTGGAGCTCTATGCTATTATCACTGCTGGTATCCACACATACTAGTGGGGCTCTAGACTGCTATTATCACTGCTGGTATCCACACATACTAGTGGAGCTCTATGCTATTATCACTGCTGGTATCCACACATACTAGTGGAGCTCTATCCTATTATCACTGCTGGTGTCCACACATACTAGTGGGGCTCTAGACTGCTATTACCACTGCTGGTATCCACACATACTAGTGGGGCTCTAGACTGCTATTATCACGCTGGTATCCACACATACTAGTGGCTCTAGACTGCTATTATCACTGCTGGTATCCACACATACTAGTGGCTCTAGACTGCTATTATCATTGCTGGTGTCCACACATACTAGTGGGGCTCTAGACTGCTATTATCACTGCTGGTATCCACACATACTAGTGGGGCTCTAGACTGCTATTACAACTGCTGGTATCCAAACATACTAGTGGGGCTCTAGACTGCTATTATCACTGCTGGTATCCACACATACTAGTGGAGCTTTAGACTGCTATTATCATTGCTGGTGTCCACACATACTAGTGGGGCTCTAGACTGCTATTATTGCTGGTGTCCACACATACTAGTGGAGCTCTATTATCACTGCTGGTATCCACACATACTAGTGGAGCTCTGGACTGCTATTATCACTGCTGGTATCTACACATACATTGGCTCTAGACTGCTATTATCACTGCTGGTATCCACACATACTAGTGGGGCTCTAGACTGCTATTATCACTGCTGGTATCCACACATACTAGTGGAGCTCTAGACTGCTATTATCACTGCTGGTATCCACACATACTAGTGGGGCTCTAGACTGCTATTATCACTGCTGGTATCCACATACTAGTGGAGCTCTAGACTGCTATTATCACTGCTGGTATCCACACATACTAGTGGCTCTAGACGGCTATTATCACTGCTGGTATCCACACATACTAGTGGAGCTCTAGACTGCTATTATCACTGCTGGTGTCCACACATACTAGTGGCTCTAGACTGCTATTATCATTGCTGGTGTCCACACATACTAGTAGGACTCTAGACTGCTATTATCACTGCTGGTATCCACACATACTAGTGGCTCTAGACTGCTATTATCACTGCTGGTGTCCACACATACTAGTGGCTCTAGACTGCTATTATCACTGCTGGTATCCACACATACTAGTGGAGCTCTATGCTATTATCACTGCTGGTATCCACACATACTAGTGGGGCTCTAGACTGCTATTATCACTGCTGGTATCCACACATACTAGTGGAGCTCTAGACTGCTATTATCACTGCTGGTATCCACACATACTAGTGGCTCTAGACGGCTACTGCTGGTATCCACACATACTAGTGGAGCTCTAGACTGCTATTATCACTGCTGGTGTCCACACATACTAGTGGCTCTAGACTGCTATTATCATTGCTGGTGTCCACACATACTAGTGGGGCTCTAGACTGCTATTATCACTGCTGGTGTCCACACATACTAGTGGGGCTCTAGACTGCTATTATCATTGCTGGTATCCACACATACTAGTGGAGCTCTAGACTGCTATTACCACTGCTGGTATCCACACATACTAGTGGGGCTCTAGACTGCTATTATCACTGCTGGTATCCACACATACTAGTGGAGCTCTATGCTATTATCACTGCTGGTATCCACACATACTAGTGGGGCTCTAGACTGCTATTATCACTGCTGGTATCCACACATACTAGTGGAGCTCTATGCTATTATCACTGCTGGTATCCACACATACTAGTGGAGCTCTATCCTATTATCACTGCTGGTGTCCACACATACTAGTGGGGCTCTAGACTGCTATTACCACTGCTGGTATCCACACATACTAGTGGGGCTCTAGACTGCTATTATCACTGCTGGTATCCACACATACTAGTGGCTCTAGACTGCTATTATCACTGCTGGTATCCACACATACTAGTGGCTCTAGACTGCTATTATCATTGCTGGTGTCCACACATACTAGTGGGGCTCTAGACTGCTATTATCACTGCTGGTATCCACACATACTAGTGGGGCTCTAGACTGCTATTACAACTGCTGGTATCCAAACATACTAGTGGGGCTCTAGACTGCTATTATCACTGCTGGTATCCACACATACTAGTGGAGCTTTAGACTGCTATTATCATTGCTGGTGTCCACACATACTAGTGGGGCTCTAGACTGCTATTATTGCTGGTGTCCACACATACTAGTGGAGCTCTAGACTGCTATTATCACTGCTGGTATCCACACATACTAGTGGAGCTCTGGACTGCTATTATCACTGCTGGTATCTACACATACATTGGCTCTAGACTGCTATTATCACTGCTGGTATCCACACATACTAGTGGGGCTCTAGACTGCTATTATCACTGCTGGTATCCACACATACTAGTGGAGCTCTAGACTGCTATTATCACTGCTGGTATCCACACATACTAGTGGGGCTCTAGACTGCTATTATCACTGCTGGTATCCACATACTAGTGGAGCTCTAGACTGCTATTATCACTGCTGGTATCCACACATACTAGTGGCTCTAGACGGCTATTATCACTGCTGGTATCCACACATACTAGTGGAGCTCTAGACTGCTATTATCACTGCTGGTGTCCACACATACTAGTGGCTCTAGACTGCTATTATCATTGCTGGTGTCCACACATACTAGTAGGACTCTAGACTGCTATTATCACTGCTGGTATCCACACATACTAGTGGCTCTAGACTGCTATTATCACTGCTGGTGTCCACACATACTAGTGGCTCTAGACTGCTATTATCACTGCTGGTATCCACACATACTAGTGGAGCTCTATACTATTATCACTGCTGGTATCCACACATACTAGTGGGGCTCTAGACTGCTATTATCACTGCTGGTATCCACACATACTAGTGGAGCTCTAGACTGCTATTATCACTGCTGGTATCCACACATACTAGTGGCTCTAGACGGCTATTATCACTGCTGGTATCCACACATACTAGTGGAGCTCTAGACTGCTATTATCACTGCTGGTGTCCACACATACTAGTGGCTCTAGACTGCTATTATCATTGCTGGTGTCCACACATACTAGTGGGGCTCTAGACTGCTATTATCACTGCTGGTGTCCACACATACTAGTGGGGCTCTAGACTGCTATTATTATTGCTGGTATCCACACATACTAGTGGAGCTCTAGACTGCTATTACCACTGCTGGTATCCACACATACTAGTGGGGCTCTAGACTGCTATTATCACTGCTGGTATCCACACATACTAGTGGAGCTCTATGCTATTATCACTGCTGGTATCCACACATACTAGTGGGGCTCTAGACTGCTATTATCACTGCTGGTATCCACACATACTAGTGGAGCTCTATGCTATTATCACTGCTGGTATCCACACATACTAGTGGAACTCTATGCTATTATCACTGCTGGTGTCCACACATACTAGTGGGGCTCTAGACTGCTATTACCACTGCTGGTATCCACACATACTAGTGGGGCTCTAGACTGCTATTATCACTGCTGGTATCCACACATACTAGTGGCTCTAGACTGCTATTATCACTGCTGGTATCCACACATACTAGTGGCTCTAGACTGCTATTATCATTGCTGGTGTCCACACATACTAGTGGGGCTCTAGACTGCTATTACCACTGCTGGTATCCACACATACTAGTGGGGCTCTAGACTGCTATTATCACTGCTGGTATCCACACATACTAGTGGAGCTTTAGACTGCTATTATCATTGCTGGTGTCCACACATACTAGTGGGGCTCTAGACTGCTATTATTGCTGGTGTCCACACATACTAGTGGAGCTCTAGACTGCTATTATCACTGCTGGTATCCACACATACTAGTGGAGCTCTGGACTGCTATTATCACTGCTGGTATCTACACATACATTGGCTCTAGACTGCTATTATCACTGCTGGTATCCACACATACTAGTGGGGCTCTAGACTGCTATATCCACACATACTAGTGGAGCTCTAGACGGCTATTATCACTGCTGGTATCCACACATACTAGTGGAGCTCTAGACTGCTATTATCACTGCTGGTGTCCACACATACTAGTGGCTCTAGACTGCTATTATCACTGCTGGTATCCACACATACTAGTGGGGCTCTAGACTGCTATTATCACTGCTGGTATCCACACATACTAGTGGAGCTCTAGACTGCTATTATCACTGCTGGTATCCACACATACTAGTGGCTCTAGACGGCTATTATCACTGCTGGTATCCACACATACTAGTGGAGCTCTAGACTGCTATTATCACTGCTGGTGTCCACACATACTAGTGGCTCTAGACTGCTATTATCATTGCTGGTGTCCACACATACTAGTGGGGCTCTAGATTGCTATTATCACTGCTGGTGTCCACACATACTAGTGGGGCTCTAGACTGCTATTATCATTGCTGGTATCCACACATACTAGTGGAGCTCTAGACTGCTATTACCACTGCTGGTATCCACACATACTAGTGGCTCTAGACTGCTATTATCACTGCTGGTATCCACACATACTAGTGGCTCTAGACTGCTATTATCATTGCTGGTGTCCACACATACTAGTGGGGCTCTAGACTGCTATTATCACTGCTGGTATCCACACATACTAGTGGGGCTCTAGACTGCTATTACAACTGCTGGTATCCAAACATACTAGTGGGGCTCTAGACTGCTATTATCACTGCTGGTATCCACACATACTAGTGGAGCTTTAGACTGCTATTATCATTGCTGGTGTCCACACATACTAGTGGGGCTCTAGACTGCTATTATTGCTGGTGTCCACACATACTAGTGGAGCTCTAGACTGCTATTATCACTGCTGGTATCCACACATACTAGTGGAGCTCTGGACTGCTATTATCACTGCTGGTATCCACACATACTAGTGGGGCTCTAGACTGCTATTATCACTGCTGGTATCCACACATACTAGTGGAGCTCTAGACTGCTATTATCACTGCTGGTATCCACACATACTAGTGGGGCTCTAGACTGCTATTATCACTGCTGGTATCCACATACTAGTGGAGCTCTAGACTGCTATTATCACTGCTGGTATCCACACATACTAGTGGCTCTAGACGGCTATTATCACTGCTGGTATCCACACATACTAGTGGAGCTCTAGACTGCTATTATCACTGCTGGTGTCCACACATACTAGTGGCTCTAGACTGCTATTATCATTGCTGGTGTCCACACATACTAGTAGGACTCTAGACTGCTATTATCACTGCTGGTATCCACACATACTAGTGGCTCTAGACTGCTATTATCACTGCTGGTGTCCACACATACTAGTGGCTCTAGACTGCTATTATCACTGCTGGTATCCACACATACTAGTGGAGCTCTATGCTATTATCACTGCTGGTATCCACACATACTAGTGGGGCTCTAGACTGCTATTATCACTGCTGGTATCCACACATACTAGTGGAGCTCTAGACTGCTATTATCACTGCTGGTATCCACACATACTAGTGGCTCTAGACGGCTATTATCACTGCTGGTATCCACACATACTAGTGGAGCTCTAGACTGCTATTATCACTGCTGGTGTCCACACATACTAGTGGCTCTAGACTGCTATTATCATTGCTGGTGTCCACACATACTAGTGGGGCTCTAGACTGCTATTATCACTGCTGGTGTCCACACATACTAGTGGGGCTCTAGACTGCTATTATTATTGCTGGTATCCACACATACTAGTGGAGCTCTAGACTGCTATTACCACTGCTGGTATCCACACATACTAGTGGGGCTCTAGACTGCTATTATCACTGCTGGTATCCACACATACTAGTGGAGCTCTATGCTATTATCACTGCTGGTATCCACACATACTAGTGGGGCTCTAGACTGCTATTATCACTGCTGGTATCCACACATACTAGTGGAGCTCTATGCTATTATCACCTTATCACTGCTGGTATCCACACATACTAGTGGAACTCTATGCTATTATCACTGCTGGTGTCCACACATACTAGTGGGGCTCTAGACTGCTATTACCACTGCTGGTATCCACACATACTAGTGGGGCTCTAGACTGCTATTATCACTGCTGGTATCCACACATACTAGTGGCTCTAGACTGCTATTATCACTGCTGGTATCCACACATACTAGTGGCTCTAGACTGCTATTATCATTGCTGGTGTCCACACATACTAGTGGGGCTCTAGACTGCTATTATCACTGCTGGTATCCACACATACTAGTGGGGCTCTAGACTGCTATTACCACTGCTGGTATCCACACATACTAGTGGGGCTCTAGACTGCTATTATCACTGCTGGTATCCACACATACTAGTGGAGCTTTAGACTGCTATTATCATTGCTGGTGTCCACACATACTAGTGGGGCTCTAGACTGCTATTATTGCTGGTGTCCACACATACTAGTGGAGCTCTAGACTGCTATTATCACTGCTGGTATCCACACATACTAGTGGAGCTCTGGACTGCTATTATCACTGCTGGTATCTACACATACATTGGCTCTAGACTGCTATTATCACTGCTGGTATCCACACATACTAGTGGGGCTCTAGACTGCTATATCCACACATACTAGTGGAGCTCTAGACGGCTATTATCACTGCTGGTATCCACACATACTAGTGGAGCTCTAGACTGCTATTATCACTGCTGGTGTCCACACATACTAGTGGCTCTAGACTGCTATTATCACTGCTGGTATCCACACATACTAGTGGGGCTCTAGACTGCTATTATCACTGCTGGTATCCACACATACTAGTGGAGCTCTAGACTGCTATTATCACTGCTGGTATCCACACATACTAGTGGCTCTAGACGGCTATTATCACTGCTGGTATCCACACATACTAGTGGAGCTCTAGACTGCTATTATCACTGCTGGTGTCCACACATACTAGTGGCTCTAGACTGCTATTATCATTGCTGGTGTCCACACATACTAGTGGGGCTCTAGATTGCTATTATCACTGCTGGTGTCCACACATACTAGTGGGGCTCTAGACTGCTATTATCATTGCTGGTATCCACACATACTAGTGGAGCTCTAGACTGCTATTACCACTGCTGGTATCCACACATACTAGTGGGGCTCTAGACTGCTATTATCACTGCTGGTATCCACACATACTAGTGGAGCTCTATGCTATTATCACTGCTGGTATCCACACATACTAGTGGGGCTCTAGACTGCTATTATCACTGCTGGTATCCACACATACTAGTGGAGCTCTATGCTATTATCACTGCTGGTATCCACACATACTAGTGGAGCTCTATGCTATTATCACTGCTGGTGTCCACACATACTAGTGGGGCTCTAGACTGCTATTACCACTGCTGGTATCCACACATACTAGTGGGGCTCTAGACTGCTATTATCACTGCTGGTATCCACACATACTAGTGGGGCTCTAGACTGCTATTATCACTGCTGGTATCCACACATACTAGTGGAGCTCTATGCTATTATCACTGCTGGTATCCACACATACTAGTGGGGCTCTAGACTGCTATTATCACTGCTGGTATCCACACATACTAGTGGAGCTCTATGCTATTATCACTGCTGGTATCCACACATACTAGTGGGGCTCTAGACTGCTATTACCACTGCTGGTATCCACACATACTAGTGGGGCTCTAGACTGCTATTACCACTGCTGGTATCCACACATACTAGTGGGGCTCTAGACTGCTATTATCACTGCTGGTATCCACACATACTAGTGGCTCTAGACTGCTATTATCACTGCTGGTATCCACACATACTAGTGGCTCTAGACTGCTATTATCATTGCTGGTGTCCACACATACTAGTGGGGCTCTAGACTGCTATTATCACTGCTGGTATCCACACATACTAGTGGGGCTCTAGACTGCTATTACCACTGCTGGTATCCACACATACTAGTGGGGCTCTAGACTGCTATTATCACTGCTGGTATCCACACATACTAGTGGAGCTTTAGACTGCTATTATCATTGCTGGTGTCCACACATACTAGTGGGGCTCTAGACTGCTATTATTGCTGGTGTCCACACATACTAGTGGAGCTCTAGACTGCTATTATCACTGCTGGTATCCTCACATACTAGTGGAGCTCTGGACTGCTATTATCACTGCTGGTATCTACACATACATTGGCTCTAGACTGCTATTATCACTGCTGGTATCCACACATACTAGTGGGGCTCTAGACTGCTATTATCACTGCTGGTATCCACACATACTAGTGGAGCTCTAGACTGCTATTATCACTGCTGGTATCCACACATACTAGTGGGGCTCTAGACTGCTATTATCACTGCTGGTATCCACACATACTAGTGGAGCTCTAGACTGCTATTATCACTGCTGGTATCCACACATACTAGTGGCTCTAGACGGCTATTATCACTGCTGGTATCCACACATACTAGTGGAGCTCTAGACTGCTATTATCACTGCTGGTGTCCACACATACTAGTGGCTCTAGACTGCTATTATCATTGCTGGTGTCCACACATACTAGTGGGGCTCTAGACTGCTATTATCACTGCTGGTATCCACACATACTAGTGGGGCTCTAGACTGCTATTACCACTGCTGGTATCCACATATACTAGTGGGGCTCTAGACTGCTATTATCACTGCTGGTATCCTCACATACTAGTGGAGCTCTGGACTGCTATTATCACTGCTGGTATCTACACATACATTGGCTCTAGACTGCTATTATCACTGCTGGTATCCACACATACTAGTGAGGCTCTAGACTGCTATTATCACTGCTGGTATCCACACATACTAGTGGAGCTCTAGACTGCTATTATCACTGCTGGTATCCACACATACTAGTGGGGCTCTAGACTGCTATTATCACTGCTGGTGTCCACACATACTAGTGGGGCTCTAGACTGCTATTATCATTGCTGGTATCCACACATACTAGTGGAGCTCTAGACTGCTATTACCACTGCTGGTATCCACACATACTAGTGGGGCTCTAGACTGCTATTATCACTGCTGGTATCCACACATACTAGTGGAGCTCTATGCTATTATCACTGCTGGTATCCACACATACTAGTGGGGCTCTAGACTGCTATTATCACTGCTGGTATCCACACATACTAGTGGAGCTCTATGCTGTTATCACTGCTGGTATCCACGCATACTAGTGGAGCTCTATGCTATTATCACTGCTGGTGTCCACACATACTAGTGGGGCTCTAGACTGCTATTACCACTGCTGGTATCCACACATACTAGTGGGGCTCTAGACTGCTATTATCACTGCTGGTATCCACACATACTAGTGGAGCTCTAGACTGCTATTACCACTGCTGGTATCCACACATACTAGTGGGGCTCTAGACTGCTATTATCACTGCTCGTATCCACACATACTAGTGGGGCTCTAGACTGCTATTATCACTGCTGGTATCCACACATACTAGTGGTGCTCTAGACTGCTATTATCACTGCTGGTATCCACACATACTAGTGGGGCTCTAGACTGCTATTATCACTGCTGGTATCCACACATACTAGTGGGGCTCTAGACTGCTATTATCACTGCTGGTATCCACACACACTAGTGGAGCTCTAGACTGCTATTATCATTGCTGGTGTCCACACACACTAGTGGGGCTCTAGACTGCTATTATCACTGCTGGTATCCACACATACTAGTGGGGCTCTAGACTGCTATTATCACTGCTGGTGTCCACACAAACTAGTGGGGCTCTAGACTGCTATTACCAATGCTGGTATCCACACATACTAGTGGGGCTCTAGACTGCTGTTATCACTGCTGGTATCCGCACATACTAGTGGAGCTCTAGACTGCTATTATCACTGCTGGTATCCACACATACTAGTGGCTCTAGACTGCTATTATCACTGCTGGTATCTAGTGGAGCTCTAGACTGCTATTATCACTGGCTTCTACAAGAACTGAAACACTTGCCAGAACTTTACAACCTATTTATGAATATATGAACAAACCATAATACCGCCAATCTATTATCCATAAATAGCCATGAATGCATGATGAGTTGGTAAGGTGTATGGTAAGGTGTAGTTGCTATACTTGTGGTGAGTACTTGTGGTGAGTTGGTAAGGTGTAGTTTCTATACTTGTGAGTTGGTAAGGTGTAGTTGCTATACTTTTGTTGAGTCTGGTAAGGTGTGTTGCTATACTTTGGTGAGTTGGTAAGGTGTGGTTGCTATACTTGTGGCAAGTCTGGTAAGGTGCGTTTAAAAGAGCTGGGTAGTGTGTACAGCATAAGGCCTGGGATGTGCTGAGCAATGTCACTTGTGCTAGACCATTAGAATTCTTCACTGTTGATGCATTATTCGTTGATGCATTATTCTAACCCACAGGGGAAATTCTTTAATTTAAGAGAAGAGAAGTTCATGAAGAAGTTGAGGTGATGACTAGCTTCTATTGAGGTGGTGACTAGCTTCTATTCTGTGTACTCTTTGCTACTTATAGAATATTAGAATGCTTTGCTATATAGTCACACACAGGTGGCAGTCAGATAGAGGTATTGCTTTGGAAGTGAACTTGATGATAGCTCTCTCACTAGCTTTCCCGTTTCTCTGACTAGACCGAGAGATACTATTGGCCTATAACTCTAATAATGCCGTAGCCCTTTGCTCTATAAAAGAATGCCTAAAAGAATGCCACCATCAAATAATACACACCTGAGGTGTTCCATGTGTGTGCACACGTGCAGCAAGCTGGTAAGGTGTGGTTTGTTTGTGTACACATGCGTGCAGTGAACTATAAGGTGTTTTGCTGCTAGTGACTTGTGTACATGTGTGTGCAGTAATCTGGTAAGGTGTGGTGTTGGCTAGTGACTTGTGTACATGTGTGTGCAGTAATCTGGTAAGGTGTGGTGTTGGCTAGTGACTTGTGTACATGTGTGTGCAGTAAGCTGGTAAGGTGTGGTGTTGGCTAGTGACTTGTGTACATGTGTGTGTAGTAAGCTGGTAAGGTGTATTGTTGGCTAGTGACTTGTGTACATGTGTGTACAGTGAGCTGGTAAGGTGTGGTGTTGGCTAGTGACTTGTGTACATGTGTGTGTAGTAAGCTGGTAAGGTGTTGTTGTTGGCTAGTGACTTGTGTGCATGTGTGTGCAGTGGTAAGGTGTGGTGTTGGCTAGTGACTTGTGTGTACAGTCAGCTGGTAAGGTGTGGTGTTGGCTAGTGACTTGTGTACATGTGTGTACAGTCAGCTGGTAAGGTGTGGTGTTGGCTAGTGACTTGTGTACATGTGTGTGCAGTAAGCTGGTAAGGTGTGGTGTTGGCTAGTGACTTGTGTACATGTGTGTGCAGTGGTAAGGTGTGGTGTTGGCTAGTGACTTGTGTACAAGTGTGTAATAAGCTGGTAAGGTGTGATGTTGGCTAGTTACTTGTGTACATGTGTGTGTGTAGTAAGGTGTGGTGTTGGCTAGTGACTTGTGTACATGTGTGTGCAGTAAGGTGTGGTGTTGGCTAGTGACTTGTGTACAGTGAACTGGTAAGGTGTGGTGTTGGCTAGTGACTTGTGTACATGTGCGTGCAGTAAGCTGGTAAGGTGTGGTGTTGGCTAGTGACTTGTGCGTGCAGTAAGCTGGTAAGGTGTGGTGTTGGCTAGTGACTTGTGTACATGTGTGTGCAGTGAACTGGTAAGGTGTGGTGTTGGCTAGTGACTTGTGTACATGTGTGTGCAGTGAACTGGTAAGGTGTGGTGTGTTGCTGGTGCGTGCAGTTGGAGCTGGAGGGAGGACCTGGTGGTTTGCCATTCCGGGTCTCAGTCCATTTACACGCAGCCTTACACATGGACGCCGCCTCCTCAAGCAGTGGCTGCAGAGGTCGAAGTGCAATGAAATGTTGCAGACCGAACTTGAGAGCAGGAAATGCAGTGTCAGCAAACTGAGTCTGCAATACCACATACATGACCTTATTGGGGCAGATGTGGTCGAGCGGTACGCACTTACCGTCATAGGGCAACATACTTAACACTAGGGCTAACACTCTAGAGCTAATACTATAGAGTTACTAGGGCTAAGATTAGGGCTAAGCTAAGACCAGGGCTAAAACTAAGGCTAAGACCAGGGCTAAAACCAGGGCTAAAACTAGGGCAGAGTCTAGGGCTAAGACTAGGGTAAGTCTAGGGCTAGGGCTACTAGGGTAAGACTAGGGCTAAGGCTGGGGGCTAAGACTATGGCTAAGGCTAGGGTAAGACTAGCTATGGCGAAGACTAGGGCTAAGACTAGGGCTAAGATTAGGGCTATGGCAAAGACCAGGGCTAAGACTAGGGCTAAAACTGAGACTATGGCTAAGACTAGGGCTAAAACTGCTATGGCTAAGACTAGGGCTAAGATTAGGGCTAAGACTTGTATCGACAGAAGCTGGCCTAACTTATCCTGTTGTGTGCTAGGGCTAAGACTCTAGATTGTCATCTAACCACACACACTTAACATAACCACTGTGTCCTTCCCTCCTCACAGTGTTGACACAACCTCTGGCCCCTTACTAAGATTAGTGCAAGACCACAGACATCGGTGCAGCTGAACACAGCAAACACTAGAACAACACACATGAGGAACAAGCTCTGCCAGACCAACCACGGCAGGCAAGATCAACTTCTGCAGTAATATTCACATCTGCTGTTCTGTAAATTGTAGAAAAAATAGAAAACCACCTCCAAGCACCCTGTCATGTGTACACAGTGTGGGAGTTCCTACAATACAACAACCTGTGAATGATGTACACAGTGTGGATCATGTACACAGTGTGAGAGTTCCTAGTCCTGTGCCGTCAGTCAGTTAGTGCAGCATCTGCCACCAGCTTGTGGACTTGTGGCATGGAGCCAGGCCAGGTGAGCGCTCAGCCAGTTGCTGGACTGGAAACGAAGTGGTGGACGTGACTTCAAGGAGTCCATAATAGGAGGCCTCTTCGCTGGTGAGTGGCAGCTACTTGGGGTGGAGGAGAAGGAAGGGAGACCAGGAGTGGCGGGCAGGGAGCAACTGTTGGTGGTGTGTTTCTTGTGTCTGCTCGAGGGGCAGAGGGTACTGAGGGGGCGCCTGGCAACATAATGGGAGGAGACATCTGAGAGGTACCCAGAGCTGTGGGAGGTGGCAGAGGAAGAGTACTTCTGAGGGAGGGGGAACACGGCACTTGTGGTGAAGCCACACGCCTCGCTATCATTGGCCGTGGTACAAGGGAAGGGGATGTTGACCCACTCCTCGCTGATGACCGCAGGAGAAGAGGAGGAGGGGAGTGGCAGGTAACGCTGCCTGTACCACTTCCTGCTACGGATCGATTTCTTCATCTTCTTCCCTCCAGCCATTCCCTCTTCCTTGTCCTGGAAGTGCTTTTCAGCGTGTGCCTGCTCCAGCATCTTCTGGTAGACATAGCGGGCTGCCTTCAGCCCTTCCACCCACCTGCACAGAAGAACAGAACAGATGATAGCATCACTAGTGCTGTTACAACTGCCCCCTACACACACACACAGGACTGGAGTACTCGAGATGGGACCCACCCCAAACCTGTGCCACTCTAGAACTCCATGTCTACATATTTGCCGACTGTGCACCATTTGGGTAATAAGTAAACTCGAGTAGTCACAAGGTCTGCCACACCTCCACTATACAATTATATACTGCCACACCCCCACTATACAATTATATACTACCACACCCCCACTATACAATTATACTGCCACACCCCCACTATACAATTATATACTACCACACCTCCACTATACAATTATATACTGCCACACCCCCACTATACAATTATATACTACCACACCCCCACTATACAATTATATACTGCCACACCCCCACTATACAATTATATACTACCACACCTCCACTATACAATTATATACTGCCACACCCCCACTATACAATTATATACTGCCACACCTCCACTATACAATTATACTGCCACACCTCCACCATACAATTATATACTGCCACACCTCCACTATACAATTATATACTACCACACCTCCACTATACAATTATATACTGCCACACCCCCACTATACAATTATATACTGCCACACCCCCACTATACAATTATATACTGCCACACCTCCACTATACAATTATATACTGCCACACCTCCACCATACAATTATATACTGCCACACCTCCACCATACAATTATATACTGCCACACCTCCACTATACAATTATATACTGCCACACCCCCACTATACATATGCTGCCACACCCTCACTACAAACAGGGCTCCCATTTCTAATCAAGTATTGACACCCGAGTGATATTACACCAAGGTGATAATTATGGTGTTCATGAATCTCGATGACATTGATCGGATGACATCATCGAGTGATGGCCATGGAGCTGGTGATCATGACTGAGGTAGTCAGCAAGGTAAATATGCATGCATTAGTAGCAATTGCTGTCCGACATCTAATAGAGTGATTTGCCGTAACCAGCACAAGACCAGCCCAGCCAGGAGTGTGCTGGCCTGAGAGGTCGAGCTCTGTAACTAGCCCCCCCCCCCCTCCCACACACACACACATATGGAGGTTTCATCTGGCTGTGGTGTGCTGGCCCGAGAGGTCAAGCTCGGTAACTAGCCCCCCCCACACGGAGGTTTCATCTGGCTGTGGTGTGCTGGCCCGAGAGGTCAAGCTCGGTAACTATGTAAACATCCCGCCACAGAGTACAGCAAGCATTGCTTTCTTGGACACTCTCCTCCGCCACCAACACCAATGTCCAGCAAACAAACCACCATTGAGTCATTGTTTGCTGGGTCAAGGTCAGGTGCATCTTTCTCCTGACTTGCCCACACCCAAGGTCCTCTGCTAGTCTCCTGGGAGAGAGTGGGCACCTTGGATTGCAATCTCTCTATTCACACCAATTAACCTGCAGGTCCTGCTATGAGCTAGTCCTCGTCTCCGACCGTATGGCCCTGGCCTCTGCTTAGTGTCTCTCTTCTGCTGACCGTCTTCTGTCTCGAGATGCTTTTGATTTCCTGTCTGCTCTGTTGTTGCCACATGCTTACATCTACAGCCATTGCTTGACCTTCTCCACCTGCAGCCATTGCTTGACCTTCTCCACCTGCAGCCATTGCTAGACCTTCTCCACCTGCAGCCATTGCTTGACTTCTCCACTGCAGCCATTGCTAGACCTTCTCCACCTGCAGCCATTGCTAGACCTTCTCCACTGCAGCCATTGCTAGACCTTCTCCACTGCAGCCATTGCTTGACTTCTCCACCTGCTAGACCTTCTCCACCTGCAGCCATTGCTTGACTTCTCCACCTGCAGCCATTGCTAGACCTTCTCCACTGCAGCCATTGCTAGACCTTCTCCACCTGCAGCCATTGCTTGACCTTCTCCACTGCAGCCATTGCTAGACCTTCTCCACCTGCAGCCATTGCTAGACCTTCTCCACTGCAGCCATTGCTAGACCTTCTCCACCTGCAGCCATTGCTTGACTTCTCCACCTGCAGCCATTGCTTGACTTCTCCACTGCAGCCATTGCTTGACTTCTCCACTGCAGCCATTGCTCGACCTTCTCCACTGCAGCCATTGCTTGACTTTCTCCACTGCAGCCATTGCTTGACCTTCTCCACTGCAGCCATTGCTAAACCTTCTCCACCTGCAGCCATTGCTAGACCTTCTCCACCTGCAGCCATTGCTAGACCTTCTCCAGCCATTCTTACATTCCTGTTTAGTCCTTGGCCTTGGCTCCTGTCCTGTTGTGCACTTTGCCTCATCACTACAAGGATCGAGAAAATTTTGCTACGCAGCAGTCAGGACAACCACAGCTCAGAGTAGACATGCAGCCATGCAGCAGTCAGGACAACCACAGCTCAGAGTAGACAGGCAGTCATGCAGCAGTCAGGACAACCACAGCTCAGAGTAGACAGCCAGCCATGCAGCAGTCAGGACAGTCACAGCTCAGAGTAGACAGCAGCAGTCAGGACAACCACAGCTCAGAGTAGACAGGGAGCCATGCAGCAGTCAGGACAACCACAGCTCAGAGTAGACAGGCAGTCAGGACAACCACAGCTCAGAGTAGACCGGCAGCCATGCAGCAGTCAGGACAACCACAGCTCAGAGTAGCCATGCAGCCATGCAGCAGTCAGGACAACCACAGCTCAGAGTAGACAAGCAGCCATGCAGCAGTCAGGACAGTCACAGCTCAGAGTAGACATGCAGCCATGCAGCAGTCAGGACAACCACAGCTCAGAGTAGACATGCAACCATGCAGCAGTCAGGACAGTCACAGCTCAGAGTAGACAGGGAGCCATGCAGCAGTCAGGACAGTCGGAGATTAATATATTGAGGTCAGATATTTCAGACTGAACGAGACAACCTGGCCGAGGTCAAGCAGAGGTCAAGCCGAGGTCAAGGGCAGTCTACTCCTTGCATCAGCTTTGGTGGTTGACAGATAATGATCAGTCCACACTAGCAGTGCAGTGATGAGTGTGGACTCTGAAGGTCACTTGTGGCAATTCCACAACTTGTCAGTGAGGTCACCTTTTAGGCCTTCCCAGCAGAGGTCAGCCTTGGCAGCACTAGGCTGCAGCTAACATGGTTCAAGGTGACATTAGCTAGCAAATGCAAGGGGTTGCCATGATTTCCAGAGCTCAGTGAAACTTTCAAGTCCACTCTGGCATGCTTCCTAGGACAATAATGAGTGCTAGCTCACTCAAACTATTACTAGTGCTCGGTGTGACTGTAATTGTCCGGCGTTGACGCCTGACCTTTCCTGGGAAGAGTCAGGGAACACGAGCATACTAAAATTGGTTTGCTGAAATGTAATTGGTTGCTCAGAGTTGCCTTACATGTAGCTCCAATCACGTCTGCACTACAGAACAGTACAACTACGACATCAACCACGACAACATCAACTACGACAACATCAACTACGACATCAACCACGACAACATCAACCACGACAACATCAACTACGACAACATCAACTAGGACATCAACTACGACAACATCAACTACATCATCAACTGCGACATCAACTACGGTGACATCAACTACGATGACATCAGCTACGACATCATCAACTACGATAACATCAACTACGACAACATCAACTACGACGACATCAACTACGATAACATCAACTACGATCACATCAACTACGATAACATCAACTACGATCACATCAACTACGATAACATGAACTGCACTCCCTTGAGCTGTACTGCTATTTATGTATGAAGCCTCAGGCTGTTCTGCGGCTGAGGAGAGCTCTTCGCAGTTATCAATGCTTGACATCAGCTTTGACAGCAAAGATCTTCACCTGTGCTCGGCATGCCGACATGTCCGCTGAATTCCTGTGCTGGTGAGCAGAAGCCACACCCAGCTAGTTCCATCCTCACGGCTATGTAAGATGCCAGACAATGTGTAATGATTGGAGTAGTTTTCTCAGCTCCAACCCGGCACTGCATTTGTAGGCTCAGAACTAGTTGTTGTAAGTTAAGTGTGTAGTGTGCACAGACCTCAAGTTCCAAATCTTTAACACCCACTGCGCAATTGAAGTGATGCAGAGCCACACCCACCTCCCAGACAAACACAGACCGACTCTCTGTAGTGGTGGCGAGAACATCTACTGGTGTTCCCAGACCCTCTTCCCTCCCCATCAGGTCACTCTACTGGTGTTCCCAGACCCTCTTCCCTCCCCATCAGGTCACTCTACTGGTGTTCCCAGACCCTCTCCATCAGGTCAATCTACTGGTGTTCCCAGACCCTCTTCCCTCCCACCAGGTGACTCTACTGGTGTTCCCAGACCCTCTTCCCTCCCATCAGGTGACTCTAATGGTGTTCCCAGACCCTCTTCCCTCCCCATCAGGTCACTCTACTGGTGTTCCCAGACCCTCTTCCCTCCTCCAAAGGAAGGTGAAGGGTCAGCTATGCATGCAAGAGCAGGCTATTATAAACAGAAGTAGAAGCCTTCTTTATCTATTTAGCCAGCTAGAAATGGAAGCCTTCTTTATCTATTTAGCCAGCTAGAAATGGAGGCCTTCTTAGTCTATTTAGCCAGCTAGAAATGGAAGCCTTCTTCTAGCCTTATAGCAGAAGGGTATTGACCGATCTACATGACAACACTGCCGCTGTTCCAAGAGGATCAGCAGTGGAACTGGCAGCTAGCACGCCAGTCAAGAACTGCAAGGCAGGGAGCCGGCCCACCAGTCAAGAACTGCCAGTCAGGGAGAAGTCAAGACCGTGACCACTACCAAGAAATGGTGCCAAGTCTTGCTGTGAGTGCAGCACACCCAAGCTCCGAGTGCTGGGCACCCAAGCTGGGCACAGTGTTTGCATTTTACCCGGGTAAACCTATTAAACCCAACCCAGTGGGTAAAACCTGTGTTTTAGGTATTTCGCCCTATTTTACGCAGGTTTTTTACCCGGGTATTACCACCAGTGATATAAAACACTTATTTGTAGCCCTGTCACAGCCCTGTCCCAGAGCCACAAGTGGCTGGGTGGTGGTGGACACCAGGGCTATTTAAAAGGCAAGCAAATACCTCAGGTCATCATTCACTGCTTACAGTTTAGTAAGTGTACTGCAATTACAAAAATGAGAAAGCCCAGAAACTCGTCTTCTGCCACAGGCTCCTGCAAGGACCTCAGGAGATTGACTATTAACTTGCATATCAATTGGACTTTAATCTCATGGATCTTGTTCATGAATCTTGTTTAAATATTTAAATAAATCATTAAATAAAAAATATATACTAACCTTGTCACTTGGTAAATAAATGCTGAGTGAAACACAGCTCCTGTTTTTGTCTAGTTCTTTACAGTTGCCATTTATTGAATGTCTTACTTCCTGATTACAGAGTTAATTTCTTATAATATCTTTACAGTTTTATCATGAGGTTTGAAAGACCCACATTGCAACAAGTCGACAAAATACTACCTCTCCCCCTCCTGTTCTGCTGGTAAGTCCAGTGCTAATACCTCTCCTCCTCCTGTTCTGCTGGTAAGTCCAGTGCTAATACCTCTCCTCCTCCTGTTCTGCTGGTAAGTCCAGTGCTAATACCTCTCCTCCTCCAGTGCTAATACCTCTCCTCCTCCTGTTCTGCTGGTAAGTCCAGTGCTAATACCTCTCCTCCTCCTGTTCTGCTGGTAAGTCCAGTGCTAATACCTCTCCTCCTCCTGTTCTGCTGGTAAGTCCAGTGCTAATACCTCTCCTCCTCCTGTTCTGCTGGTAAGTCCAGTGCTAATACCTCGGATGCTTAACTTGGTAAGTTACCAAGAAAACCAGAAGATCAGTCATTTTGAAATGGCCTTTTTAAGTAAAGCTAGAAGGAGAAAGGTAAAACACTTACCATGCCCACTTTCATTCAGCAAGGCAGTAGCCAGGAAGCTGGATGTGATCAGTTCAGCAGCTGAGCTCCTACCTGTATCTCCAGGGAAAGGAGCCTGGCTTATGAGATGGCAAAGGGTGAGCTCCTACCTGTATCTCAGGGGAAAGGAGCCTGGCTTATGAGATGGCAAAGGGTGAGCTCCTACCTGTATCTCCGGGGAAAGGAGCCTGGCTTATGAGATGGCAAAGGGTGAGCTCCTACCTGTATCTCCAGGGAGGAGCCTGGCTTATGAGATGGCAAAGGGTGAGCTCCTACCTGTATCTCAGGGGAAAGGAGCCTGGCTTATGAGATGGCAAAGGGTGAGCTCCTACCTGTATCTCCAGGGAAAGGAGCCTGGCTTATGAGATGGCAAAGGGTGAGCTCCTACCTGTATCTCCAGGGAAAGGAGCCTGGCTTATGAGATGGCAAAGGGTGAGCTCCTACCTGTATCTCCAGGGAAAGGAGCCTGGCTTATGAGATGACAAAGGCTGAGCTCCTACCTGTATCTCCAGGGAAAGGAGCCTGGCTTATGAGATGACAAAGGCTGAGCTCCTACCTGTATCTCCAGGGAAAGGAGCCTGGCTTATGAGATGGCAAAGGCTGAGCTCCTACCTGTATCTCAGGGGAAAAGGAGCCTGGCTTATGAGATGGCAAAGGCTAAGCTCCTACCTGTATCTGCTGCTCTCCTTCCTCCTGACAAAGTCAATGTTTATATTCGTGTGCTGCCTCGAGCCAGCAAACTAGACCAGTACTGGCAGCACTGTGAGCATGTGCTCCTCTACCAGCACTCTGCTTGTACACCAGTACTGGCAGCACTGTGAGCATGTGCTCCTCCACCAGCACTCTGCTTGTAGACCAGTACTGGCAGCACTGTGAGCATGTGCTCCTCTACCAGCACTCTGCTTGTACACCAGTACTGGCAGCACTGTGAGCATGTGCTCCTCTACCAGCACTCTGCTTGTAGACCAGTACTGGCAGCACTGTGAGCATGTGCTCCTCTACCAGCACTCTGCTTGTAGACCAGTACTGGCAGCACTGTGAGCATGTGCTCCTCTACCAGCACTCTGCTTGTAGACCAGTACTACTGGCAGCACTGTGAGCATGTGCTCCTCTACCAGCACTCTGCTTGTACACCAGTACTGGCAGCACTGTGAGCATGTGCTCCTCTACCAGCACTCTGCTTGTACACCAGTACTGGCAGCACTGTGAGCATGTGCTCCTCTACCAGCACTCTGCTTGTAGACCAGTACTGGCAGCACTGTGAGCATGTGCTCCTCTACCAGCACTCTGCTTGTACACCAGTACTGGCAGCACTGTGAGCATGTGCTCCTCTACCAGCACTCTGCTTGTAGACCAGTACTGGCAGCACTGTGAGCATGTGCTCCTCTACCAGCACTCTGCTTGTACACCAGTACTGGCAGCACTGTGAGCATGTGCTCCTCTACCAGCACTCTGCTTGTAGACCAGTACTGGCAGCACTGTGAGCATGCCTCCACCAGCACTCTGCTTGTAGACCAGTACTGGCAGCACTGTGAGCATGCCTCCACCAGCACTCTGCTTGTAGACCAGTACTGGCAGCACTGTGAGCATGTGCTCCTCTACCAGCACTCTGCTTGTACACCAGTACTGGCAGCACTGTGAGCATGTGCTCCTCTACCAGCACTCTGCTTGTACACCAGTACTGGCAGCACTGTGAGCATGTGCTCCTCTACCAGCACTCTGCTTGCTTGCCTGCCTTCTTTTCTCTTTCTTCATCTCCATCTTTCTCTGTACCTGCTACAGATGACAGACCACCAACAACTGATTGCTGGGAAGAGATACCATCTTCAGTAGCTGCTTGTTAATCCACTGCTAGTTATTATGCACCAAGTCTGCAAGTACATGCATATGTAGCATAATTATTAGCCAGTTCATCACCATCTTTATTGTGTTTTAACAATAGCTATGACACTATTATTGCCTCAAACTGTTCATATCATTACAATACCAATACAATAAGCTGCAGTTTGCTATAAGAATCAGCTGCATTGAGGTGAGCCAACTAAAGCCTCATAAGAATCAGCTGCATTGAGGTGAGCCAACTAAAGCCTCGTAAGAATCAGCTGCATTGAGGTGAGCCAACTAAAGCCTTGTAAGAATAAGCTGCATTGTGGTGAGCCAACTAAAGCCTCGTAAGAATAAGCTGCATTGAGGTGAGCCAACTAAAGCCTCATAAGAATAAGCTGCAGAGGTGAGCCAACTAAAGCCTCGTAAGAATAAGCTGCATTGAGGTGAGCCAACTAAAGCCTTGTAAGAATAAGCTGCAGAGGTGAGCCAACTAAAGCCTCATAAGAATAAGCTGCATTGTGGTGAGCCAACTAAAGCCTCATAAGAATAAGCTGCAGAGGTGAGCCAACTAAAGCCTCATAAGAATAAGCTGCATTGAGGTGAGCCAACTAAAGCCTCATAAGAATAAGCTGCATTGAGATGAGCCAACTAAAGCCTCATAAGAATAAGCTGCATTGTGGTGAGCCAACTAAAGCCTCGTAAGAATAAGCTGCATTGTGGTGAGCCAACTAAAGCCTCATAAGAATAAGCTGCATTGTGGTGAGCCAACTAAAGCCTCGTAAGAATAAGCTGCATTGAGGTGACCCAACTAAAGCCTCGTAAGAATAAGCTGCATTGTGGTGAGCCAACTAAAGCCTCATAAGAATAAGCTGCATTGAGATGAGCCAACTAAAGCCTCGTAAGAATAAGCTGCATTGAGGTGAGCCAACTAAAGCCTCATAAGAATAAGCTGCATTGTGGTGAGCCAACTAAAGCCTCATAAGAATAAGCTGCATTGTGGTGAGCCAACTAAAGCCTCATAAGAATAAGCTGCATTGTGGTGAGCCAACTAAAGCCTTGTAAGAATAAGCTGCATTGAGGTGACCCAACTAAAGCCTCGTAAGAATAAGCTGCATTGAGGTGAGCCAACTAAAGCCTCGTAAGAATAAGCTGCATTGTGGTGAGCCAACTAAAGCCTCATAAGAATAAGCTGCATTGTGGTGAGCCAACTAAAGCCTCGTAAGAATAAGCTGCATTGGTGAGCCAACTAAAGCCTCGTAAGAATAAGCTGCATTGAGGTGAGCCAACTAAAGCCTCATAAGAATAAGCTGCATTGAGGTGAGCCAACTAAAGCCTCGTAAGAATAAGCTGCATTGAGGTGAGCCAACTAAAGCCTCGTAAGAATCAGCTGCATTGAGGTGAGCCAACTAAAGCCTCGTAGCGCTACGTGGCTATACATCTTCAGAAAAATAAAAGTTACACCAAAGTTGTCATCGGCGGCAATTATAATTTCTGTCATTTTGCTCACTCGTCATGACAACGAAAGTAATTATTTTAGATCGCTAGAGTAGTGAAGATAAAAATCCAGTCTCATGAATCATTTTTAAATCAAATATTTTTGGTGATTCCCTTATGGCAGTTAGCAACTGTGCCAGCACAATATAATAGACGCGTCTTCTTGTCAGAAGAGGACCTGCTCAGTGAAGTGAAGTAAGGCAAGTTTTGTTGATCTCACTGGACCTTCTAAGCACAGGTACATCTTGCTCGGCATAGCTAGTGCAAGTGCACAATAAGGACTCTAGATACACACATAGCATGCAGGCAAGTAGCTAGCTCACTCACTGCCAAGCAAGGACTCTAGATACACACATAGCATGCAGGCAAGTAGCTAGCTCACCCACTGCCAAGCAAGGACTCTAGATACACACATAGCATGCAGGCAAGTAGCTAGCTCACTCACTGCCATGCAAGGACTCTAGATGCACACACAGCATGCAGGCAAGTAGCTAGCTCACTCACTGCCAAGCAAGGACTCTAGATACACACATAGCATGCAGGCAAGTAGCTAGCTCACTCACTGCCAAGCAAGGACTCTAGATACACACAGCATGTAGGCAAGTAGCTAGCTCACTCACTGCCAAGCAAGGACTCTAGATACACACATAGCATGCAGGCAAGTAGCTAGCTCACTCACTGCCAAGCAAGGACTCTAGATACACACAGCATGTAGGCAAGTAGCTAGCTCACTCACTGCCAAGCAAGGACTCTAGATACACACATAGCATGCAGGCAAGTAGCTAGCTCACCCACTGCCAAGCAAGGACTCTAGATACACACATAGCATGCAGGCAAAGTAGCTAGCTCACTCACTGCCAAGCAAGGACTCTAGATGCACGCATAGCATGCAGGCAAGTAGCTAGCTCACTCACTGCCATGCAAGAACTCACTTCTTCAGAGGATTTGGCATAGCTGCTGAACTGCCTGCAGCCGCCTAGCTTGGACCCAGATTCAAAACAACCTATTCAAAATGGCTGCTTCAGAGCCACTCTTTTCTCGGGGCCTACAGACCCTGACAACTTCAACAGGATTTCTTGGGGTAACTTGAGCATGATACTCCATCTTGTGTGTGAACTGCATCTGCTGCATGGTTACAGCAAGTTACCCGTGCATTCCTACGTTACCCATGCATTCCCACGTTACCCATGCATTCCCACGTTACCCATGCATTCCCACGTTACCCATGCATTCCTACGTTACCCATGCATTCCTACGTTACCCATGCATTCCTACGTTACCCATGCATTCCTACGTTACCCATGCATTCCTACGTAAACCATGCGTTCCTATGTAACCCATGCATTCCTACGTAGGTGTACGTTGGTAGTTGTTAGCAAGTCCCTCGGAAACAACTTGAAAGCACCACTTTCTTACGGCTCGTCCCCTTCCAAATTATGTAACCCTCCGCCCCCCCCCCATACATTAGTGCCTTATTACCTTATAACAAAAATGTTTGTTTTTTAAATATAGAAACTATTCTCAATGAACTCTCAGTTGACTTGATAATCAACTTACGAAGAACAAATTCAAGTTGAGTATCATGAAAGTCATTTTATTATTATTATTATTATTATTATTATTATTATTATTATTATTATTATTATTATTATTATTGTTATTATTATTTCTATTTCAATTACATTTATTATTATTGTTACAATGATCTTAACAATAATCAAGGTTGAAATTACTCTCTTGAAACATCTCTCGATGATGCTCTAGCCTTCGCCAGGAATATACCATTCACCCTTTGAACTTGCACAGCCTTATGCAGGTTAGACCCACAATCACATTCAGCCGCTCACCCTTGTACAGTGCACCCCTCACCCTTGTACAGTGCACCCCTCAACCGAGTACAGTGGACCCCTCAACTATGTACAATGGACCCTCTCACACTTGTACAGTGGACCCCTCAATCTTGTACAGTGGACCCCCTCAACCTCATATAGTAAACCCCCTCAACCTTGCAGAGTGAATGCTAACATTGTTGGGCTCAACAAATGGAGCAAAACTAACTTCATTATGAAGAACAGAGGCTGAGATGTTTCTGCAGGTCATGAGAGCACCAGAATAAAACAGAGTAACATCAACAATCCTAGAGGGAGCTCCCAGACCACTCCTCTAAACATTGTTTGGAGCCAACCTTTCCCTACCTCAGTCAAAATCCAAATGCTAACAAAAGATGTGTGGTCAGGATAATTAATCAACCCCCCACACTTACTTAGACAAAATAGTTTGTGTATCTAAGGTTAAGGGGGCATAGTAGTTTCTTGCCCGTAGGGTCAGTGCAAGGAAAGTAAGCTGCATGTCACCTGTCCCACCTTGCCGACTAGTTGGCTGATCCCTAGCACCTCACCTCCCTCATGCAGTACCCACCACAGAGTACCACGCAACAGAAAGTTCTTCCCTAGATCATATTCACTGATGTTCAAGGCTCTCCCTCACATACACCCATCCTCACTCCCTCACTTTCCCCACAATGACTGTCCTCCCTCCCTCTCCCTCCACTCTCCCCCTCCTCACTGTCCTCCCTCCACTCTCCCCCTCCTCACTGTCCTCCCTCCACTCTCCCCCTCCTCACTGTCCTCCCTCCACTCTCCCCCTCCCCCCTGTCCTCCCTCCACTCTCCCCCTCCCCCCTGTCCTCCCTCCACTCTCCCCCTCCTCACTGTCCTCCCTCCACTCTCCCCCTCCTCACTGTCCTCCCTCCACTCTCCCCCTCCCCACTGTCCTTCCTACTGTTTCTCCCTCACCCGCACTTCCTCCTCCTCCCAACAGTTTTGTGGATAATATTTAATACAAAAAAACCCTCCATATAGAGTGCACCTACAGCTGGCAGGTGAGGGCAGATGGAGCCTTGAGGTGACATGTCGATTGCTCCCCCATAGCATCCGTCAGGAATAGAGAGAAGCATCGCAGAGGTTCATAGTCATCCACTGTACATGCATGTGTGTGGGTAGTGCCGTGTGCATGTATACGTACGTGCACAGGTAGGGGAGAAATGGATGATGACAAAGCAATACTAATTCATTGTTGCTTCCAACATGGCACTACCTACAAGAGATAGGCTGACTTACCTGAGGCGCCCACCGTGTAGGCCATGTGGGAGAATCCCTTGCGCACCTCCACCACTGCCAAGTCTGCAGTTTCCTTCAGGGCTGCCGGGCACAAGAATAAATGACTGAGCAGGTGATAAACATGGACTCCACTAAGCCTCTGCACTTGGACGTGTGCTGGTGACTAAGGCTACCCCCATATGGCTCTTCTTGTCCAACATGGTTCACCAAGCATTAATTTTGCACTGTACCTCGAGCTTTCCAGCAGAGCACCAACTCTGCAATGTCCTCGGAGAGAGACAGCCTGACGCTGACAGTGGACCCCAAGCCCGACGAACTGAGACACTCGAAATCCTCACCTGAGAAAAATACATTAGCATGTTCACACTTCCCGCACTCGAGCTCGACCTAGCCATCTCTCTACCTTTGCTGAGGAGTGCAGCGGCAGTGTTTCTGTAGTAGTAACAAGTGGGGCACACACGCTGCTTAAAGAACTGGCCAGGCACAGGAACTTTACTAGAGCAACTGTTCCTGTGGAAGACGTATCCACAAAAGCTGCAGTTTCTGCAACAGTTCCACAGGCTGAAGTCGCCCTTGCATTCCCCGCACCGTTTAGCTACGGGAGAATCATCTGGTAGCAGATACATGCAAGGGCTCTTCACCCAGCCAGCAGGAATCAAAGTCTTTGGCATAGTTGGCTAGCTATAATTATTGTGTACGATATGATAATTTATGATAATTGCCATTATATAGTCGAGCTTGCAATTCAACTTCTGCAACAGGTGGCAATACCACAAAATTTATCAAAATGTCAAAGGTCAGACTATGAATGCGGCGCAACAATACGAAGTCTACTTACCATGAACCAACATAATAAAACTCAAATACTGTATAGGAATATTGAAAATGAACTCTTTCTGGGCTAGCTATATGATGAGTTGGTTCCTGACTCTGATAAAGGCCTGCTGGTCAATGCACAGAGTGGAAGTGAAGGGGATGCAGGTGAGGTAGGATAGGCCTATCCAGGTGGTCTGCACCTCGTAGAGGAGGACAAAGAAGAGGACTAGCAGCATCACAGAGCCCATAACCCCCACCACAATCAGCACCTTCTTCACAATCACGAAATATTTGTCCTTGCGTTCATCTTGCTTGGTCAAGCGCCACACCTCCTTGTATGAGCCATAAGGAACCAGGACCCCCGAGATGAGAAATCCAAACATGAACCCACCAAAGTGGGCGTAGTTGTCTATATATGGGAATAAACCGAGGAAGAAAAGGACCCCACAGACAGCCATCAGCTTCAGGGCCTCTCTCAGTGGGTGGAGCAATAGGCGTGACTCAAATACCAAGAACACAAAGAAGAAGGCCACAATGCCGAGGACACTGCCGGCAGGACCAACCTGGAGAGCACATGACAGACACAAGGGACAGATAATGTGATGGCACATGTGAGCAATGGATGGCATGTGATGGGCAATGGATGGCATGTGATTTTTTTTTTTTTAAACTTCCAAAAACATGCTCAATAGCCACTGGCTAATACAAAGAGCACACAATACACACAACACATGAAATACATTATGAATGTTATGAAATTGTTTGTATGTAAGTTTAAATAAACTAAGAGAACGGGATTCCTTAATATTGTTCGGAAGAGCATTCCACTTACGAATGACAGAAGGGAAAAAAGATACATTAAAAGACTGAGTACGAGGGAAAATGAAAGTAAGGTTGAGGGGGTGGTATGATCTAATGTTGTAGGTGGAGGAGGCTGATGTGCAGGCAGTGAGGTTGGAAAGTCAGTGTAATTATGCAAAAGCTTAAAGAGAAGTATGAGTTTAGAGTTAAGACGACGAGAGGAGAGTGTAGGGAGTTTTAGATTAGAACGTAAGAGAGAATAGTCAGAGGACAAGTCTTTAGAACAAATTTTGCATGCAAAGAATTGTATTTTTTGGATAGACATGGAGAGGTGTGCAGATTGTGGGTCCCATAGAAAAGAACAGTATTCAAGGTGAGGTCTTATTAGAGAGGTGTATAGACGCAGGAGAGAAGAGGAGTCAGAGTGATGATAAAATTGTCGGTATAAGAGGCCTAAGAGACGACGAGACTTACTACAAATGAAGGATATGTGGGAAATGGATGGCATGTGATGAGCAATGGATGGCATGTGATGGGCAATGGAGGGCATGTGATGGGCAATGGATGGTGATGTGATGGGCAATGGAGGGCATGTGATGGGCAATGGAGGGCATGTGATGGGCAATGGAGGGCATGTGATGGGCAATGGATGGCATGTGATGGGCAATGGATGGCATGTGATGGGCAATGGAGGGCATGTGATGGGCAATGGATGGCATGTGATGGGCAATGGCATGTGATGGGAAATGGATGTCATGTGGGTTATATATGTCATGTGAGGGGTAATGCACATCATGTGATGGACACTATGTCACATGACGGGTAATATACGATGTGATATATAATGTACGGCATATGACGGGCACATCTCAGGCAAGTGGCCAAGAAGGGAGAAAGAGAACTCCCCTTATGATTCCCTCATCTTCAGCTTTGTAAAATAAATCACTGCCCTGCTCTGTCTCTACACTATCTCTCGGCTGCTTGCACACATGAAGCAGAGGCCAGCACTCCACACTGTTGCACATGAAGCAGAGGCTAGTGCTCCACACTGTTGCACATGAAGCAGAGGCTAGTGCTCCACACTGTTGCACATGAAGCAGAGGCCAGCACTCCACACTGTTGCACATGAAGCAGAGGCTAGTGCTCCACACTGTTGCACATGAAGCAGAGGCTAGTACTCCACACTGTTGCACATGAAGCAGAGGCTAGTGCTCCACACTGTTGCACATGAAGCAGAGGCTAACACTCCACACTGTTGCACATGAAGCAGAGGCTAGCACTCCACACTGTTGCACATGAAGCAGAGGCCAGCACTCCACACTGTTGCACATGAAGCAGAGGCTAGTGCTCCACACTGTTGCACATGAAGCAGAGGCCAGTACTCCACACTGTTGCACATGAAGCAGAGGCCAGCACTCCACACTGTTGCACATGAAGCAGAGGCTAGTACTCCACACTGTTGCACATGAAGCAGAGGCTAGTGCTCCACACTGTTGCACATGAAGCAGAGGCTAGCACTCCACACTGTTGCACATGAAGCAGAGGCCAGCACTCCACACTGTTGCACATGAAGCAGAGGCTAATACTCCACACTGTTGCACATGAAGCAGAGGCTAGCACTCCACACTGTTGCACATGAAGCAGAGGCCAGCACTCCACACTGTTGCACATGAAGCAGAGGCTAGGACTCCACCCACGTGTCCAGCTGGAGTTCTACTCACAAGGTGATGGTACATGTGTCCAGTTGCCATCTTATACAGGGGTTACTCGAGGGTCTCTAGGTGGTGCATGAGGCGTTAATTACTCGAGGGTCTGGTCCAGGAGAAGGTGCATGAGGGGTTAATTACTCGAGGGTCTAGGAGATGTTGAGAGATTGGGCCAACAATATCCCCCCTTGATCTGGAGATCATGATAACTGCCCCCCTCAGCATTGTACTAAGGGCTGCATACATAATTATGTGTAGACACATTCTACTTGAACCTATTTAACACCACAAGCGTCATATGGCACAAACTTGGACATAGTCAGGAAAAAAATTGTATCAAATCATAGAATTTGTACTAAGTATCTTTCTCCGTCTGCACATGCCCAATGGACTGCTCTATTGTAGTTATAAAACTTGATTTCCGGTTGGATGTCGTGTGAGCAAACTTTAATAATGTGCTGACGACCGCCTCTAGCCCTAGCCCTTAGTGAATGTTCCTGGAGCCCTAGCCCTTAGTGAATGTTCCTGGAGCCCTCGCCCTTAGTGAATGTTCCTTAGTGAGTGTTCCTGGAGCCCTAGCCCTTAGTGAATGTTCCTGGAGCCCTAGCCCTTAGTGAATGTTCCTGGAGCCCTCGCCCTTAGTGAATGTTCCTTAGTGAGTGTTCCTGGAGCCCTAGCCCTTAGTGAATGTTCCTGGAGCCCTAGCCCTTAGTGAATGTTCCTGGAGCCCTAGCCCTTAGTGAATGTTCCTGGAGCCCTAGCCCTTAGTGAATGTTCCTGTAGCCCTAGCCCTTAGTGAATGTTCCTGGAGCCCTAGCCCTTAGTGAATGTTCCTGTCCAGAGCCCTAGCCCTTAGTGAATGTTCCTGGAGCCCTAGCCCTTAGTGAATGTTCCTGGAGCCCTAGCCCTTAGTGAATGTTCCTGGAGCCCTAGCCCTTAGTGAATGTTCCTGGAGCCCTAGCCCTTAGTGAATGTTCCTGGAGCCCTAGCCCTTAGTGAATGTTCCTGGAGCCCTAGCCCTTAGTGAATGTTCCTGGAGCCCTCGCCCTTAGTGAATGTTCCTGGAGCCCACGCCCTTAGTGAATGTTCCTGGAGCCCTAGCCCTTAGTGAATGTTCCTGGGAGCCCTAGCCCTTAGTGAATGTTCCTGGAGCCCTCGCCCTTAGTGAATGTTCCTGGAGCCCTCGCCCTTAGTGAATGTTCCTGGAGCCCTAGCCCTTAGTGAATGTTCCTGGAGCCCTCGCCCTTAGTGAATGTTCCTGGAGCCCTAGCCCTTAGTGAATGTTCCTGGAGCCCTCGTCCTTAGTGAATGTTCCTGGAGCCCTCGCCCTTAGTGAATGTTCCTGGAGCCCTAGCCCTTAGTGAATGTTCCTGGAGCCCTCGTCCTTAGTGAATGTTCCTGGAGCCCTAGCCCTTAGTGAATGTTCCTAGAGCCCTAGCCCTTAGTGAATGTTCCTGGAGCCCTAGCCCTTAGTGAATGTTCCTGGCTTTTGCTACTGTTTCTGGAAGTTCTTCTTCAGTGGAAAGCTGTACAGGCACCTATGCCTACCAGAATCACTCTGAATGCCTTCACTCTTGAGCGAGGAGGTGCTCTGGATAGATTTCTTAGCTGAAATTTTGTTGTAGACATCGAGTGTCGTAGTGCTGCGTAGCTTTGGTTTGTAGCAACTGCAGCTTATTGCATTTCCATTCTAATGAGCTTATTCTGTGTAGCTAAAAATACATTACAACAGACCACAAATAAAGTCGGCCAACAGCTTAGCACATGCACTGGTGTGCACTAAAAGAAGACACTGCTATAGCTACACCAACACGTGAGGGAGCTAGAATATTGCTGTATTAGGCTGTGTGGTGCAGTGATGTGCACTAAAAGGAAGACTACTACAGCCAGACCAACAGTTAGCAGCTAGAATATTGCTGTATTAGGCTGTGTGGTGCAGTGTTGATCCTTAGCTAGTAGTGGCCTGACCTCCACACTACCCAGTGACTGAGGGCTTTCAAGGAGGCTGATGTAACACTTCAAAAGGGTCCATATGGCAACTCGATACCTTTTAGAAAGCCTCAACAGCTGCTTGTTATACATGTGGTGGTTGCTATGGCAGCAGGCTGGAGTGTGATGCAGTCCCTTAGTGGGTGACATTCAAAGATTCTAGGAACCCCCCCACCCAACATCCTTTCTTGGGAAAATAAGACTTCAACAAACCACACTACAATAAGTAGAATAGTAGGTCATTATAATAACACTTATTGATAAGGTCAAGTAAACACACTAGAGGCTCCATTCATGGACACTTATCACTTAAAATTAATATAATTATAAGAATCCTTATTACTTATTATGCAAAAATTCACTCTTCACATTGGGCACTAAGTGGGCACTAGCACAGTGGGAACCAGCACAGTTGGCACTAGCACCAGCACAGTGGGCACCAGCACAGTGGGCACTAGCACCAGCACAGTGGGCACCAGCACAGTGGGCACCAGCACAGTTGGCACCAGCACAGTGGGCACTAGCACAGTGGGCACCAGCAAAGTGGGCACCAGCACAGCACAGTGGGCACTAGCACCAGCACAGTGGGCACCAGCACAGTGGGCACTAGCACAACCAACACCAGCACAGTGGGCACCAGCTCAGTGGGCACCAGCACAGTGGGCACCCGCTCAGTGGGCACCAGCACAGTGGGCACCAGCACAGTGGGCACCAGCACAGTGGCACCAGCACAGTGGGCACTAGCACAGTGGCACGTGCCATCAACCATAAGGAATGATGTGCACAATATAGTCAATAATTTTGAGCATATATTCTAATAAAATAATAAACTGGATGACCTCAAGTGGCAGGAACTTTGACCTGCCCACCGGACGACCTCAAGTGGCAGGAACTTTGACCTTCCCACCGGACGACCTCAAGTGGCAGGAACTTTGACCTGCCTGCTCGACGACCTCGAGTGGCAGGAACTTTGACCTTCCCACTGGACGACCTCAAGCGGCAGAAACTTTGACCTGCCTGCTCGACGACCTCAAGTGGCAGGAACTTTGACATGCAATAGACAATAACTTGCTGGCTGAAGGAGTATCAGAATACTGAAGGGAAGGCCATGCAATACACAATAACTTGCTGGCTGAAGGAGTATCAGAATACTGAAGGGAGGGCCATGCAATACACAATAATTGCTGGCTGAAGGAGCATCAGAATACTGAAGGGAGGGCCATGCAATACACAATAACTTGCTGGCTGAAGGAGTATCAGAATACTGAAGGGAGGGCTATGCAATAGACATTTCGCTACACTCTTGACCTGGTTGTGTTCAGTATGTTTCCATGAGTACCTGTTTCCATGAGTACCTGTTTCCATGAGTACCTGTTTCCATGAGTACCTTTTCCATGAGTACCAGTTTCCATATGAGTACCAGTTTCCATATGAGTACCAGTTTCCATATGAGTACGAGTTTCCATATGAGTACCAGTTTCCATATGAGTACCAGTTTCCATGAGTACCTTTTCCATGAGTACCAGTTTCCATATGAGTACCAGTTTCCATGAGTAGTAGTTTCCATGAGTACCAGTGACCCTCTCTGGCCTTACTGGATCAGATGACACCATCAAAGTGCACGCCCTCCAGTTTTGCATGTCATGTGAGACTCTCACTACCTCTAGGCCTTACTGAAGGCCAGAGAGCTGACCCGACTCAGATCATTGCTGGGAATGTCCAGGGCCTGATCAATGAGACACTTGAGCGCCGGAACTTCAGGGAGCACAAGCAGGTATCAGGTGAACCCTTTGATGATTATCAGGCTTCGCTCAGGGAACTAGCCCAAACCTGCATTTCTATGACAACAACTGCCTCCAATTCCAGGAACAGCTGGCGGTGTCATCGATACTGACACGGTCCACAACTTCCTTAAGGAGCGGAATTGAACTCTACATAATACCATCAAAATCTGCCGGGCAATGGAGGATGCCACAAAGGAGTTCCACCCAAAGCTGTGGTACGTTCTGCCACACCCCCGATTCTGCCTCTAATGAGTCCATTCAAAGCTGCCAGCAAGTACAAGCACACACCATCCTCTGTGGACTCGTGAACCTGCCATAGCTGTGGCCAAGCAGAACACCCTGCCTGTCCTGCCTTCAAGTTAATGAGTAGAAACCGGAAACCATAACTACCTACACCTCCAGAAGTCCAAGCCCAGCAACTCGTCTGCCACACACAACTAGACGCTGCCCCCACACTCGTCTGCCACACACAACTAGACTAGACGCTGCCTCCACACTCGTCTGCCACACACAACTAGACGCTGCCTCCACACTCGTCTGCCACACACAACTAGACTAGACGCTGCCTCCACACTCGTCTGCCACACACAACTAGACTAGACGCTGCCTCCACACTCGTCTGCCGCACACAACTAGACGCTGCCTCCACACTCGTCTGCCACACACAACTAGACTAGACGCTGCCTCCACACTCGTCTGCCACACACAACTAGACGCTGCCTCCACACTCGTCTGCCACACACAACTAGACGCTGCCTCCACACTCGTCTGCCACACACAACTAGACGCTGCCTCCACACTCGTCTGCCACACACAACTAGACGCTGCCTCCACACTCGTCTGCCACACACAACTAGACTAGACGCTGCCTCCACACTCGTCTGCCACACACAACTAGACGCTGCCTCCACACTCGTCTGCCACACACAACTAGACGCTGCCTCCACACTCGTCTGCCACACACAACTAGACGCTGCCTCCACACTCGTCTGCCACACACAACTAGACGCTGCCTCCACACTCGTCTGCCACACACAACTAGACTAGACGCTGCCTCCACACTCGTCTGCCACACACAACTAGACGCTGCCTCCACACTCGTCTGCCACACACAACTAGACGCTGCCTCCACACTCGTCTGCCACACACAACTAGACTCTGCCCCCACACTCGTCTGCCACACACAACTAGACGCTGCCTCCACACTCGTCTGCCACACACAACTAGACTAGACGCTGCCTCCACACTCGTCTGCCACACACAACTAGACTAGACGCTGCCTCCACACTCGTCTGCCACACACAACTAGACGCTGCCTCCACACTCGTCTGCCACACACAACTAGACGCTGCCTCCACACTCGTCTGCCACACACAACTAGACGCTGCCTCCACACTCGTCTGCCACACGACTAGACGCTGCCTCCACACTCGTCTGCCACACACAACTAGACTAGACGCTGCCTCCACACTCGTCTGCCACACACAACTAGACGCTGCCCCCACAGACCAACAGCCTCCGTCTCTGAGGTCCTCAGCAGGTTGGTACTCTAGAGGATACGCCTCACCAGGATTATGTCTTTCGACCGCACTGACCTGCCTCCAACACTCATGGTCCACACACCGGCTTTGAAGGCCAAGCCACTATTGAGGTTCTCCCTGACCCTGGCACTGATATCAGCACTGCCAGCCTCGATCTTCTGGCCCACCTAAGTGAGCACATTCTTAACCTCCTGCCCTTAATGTCAGGCCCCGTGCCGTGAATGTTCTCAACCTCCTGCTCTCAATGTCAGGCCCCGTGCTGTGAATGGTAATTTCCTGACTCCCATCCATAGCCTCAACGTCATCATCAGTGTTGGGGGGCGTACTAAGAAGTGCCACATGTTCCTCTCACGCCTCCACACGTTCATGGTCATCATGAACCATAATCCGCTGGCCCCCACCCTTGTCTTCAGGGGCTCTGCATGCGCCTCTCGCCTCCAATTCATTGTGAAGTGGCAGAAGAGAATGATGACAGATGCTCTAGCATGGAATTAGCACTTATTAGGAAATGTGTAGAAGGTTCAAAGTCTAACGACAAAGTGAGTAAGCATTCCAAGAAATCCTAGTCACCTTTCCACCCTAGTTACTATAGTTACTATAGCTAGTGCTTGGTGAATACCCTATACTATTCCTGAGGTCGGTGGACATGTTAGTGCAGCCACCAGAGCAGGAGGCTAAACCCTGCACCTGCTGGACTGACTGCTGGACTGACAGCTGAGGACTTACAGGCATCAGGGTGGAGGACTGCTCCGCAATCCATGTGAGATTCAGTCCAAATCCATAATAGGACATGTGTGTGGTGTGTCATCACACTCCACCCTGCTCCACATGTGTGAGGCGTGTAATCACACTCCACCCTGCTCCACATGTGTGAGGCGTGTAATCACACTCCACCCTGCTCCACATGTGTGAGGTGTGTCATCACACTCCACCCTGCTCCACATGTGTGAGGCGTGTAATCACACTCCACCCTGCTCCACATGTGTGAGGTGTGTAATCACACTCCACCCTGCTCCACATGTGAGGTGTGTAATCACACTCCACCCTGCTCCACATGTGTGAGGCGTGTAATCACACTCCACCCTGCTCCACATGTGTGAGGCGTGTAATCACACTCCACAGTGCTCCACATGTGTGAGGTGTGTCATCACACTCCACCCTGCTCCACATGTGTGAGGTGTGTAATCACACTCCACCCTGCTCCACATGTGTGAGGTGTGTAATCACACTCCACCCTGCTTCACGTGTGTGAGGTGTGGTGAGGAGTTATAGGTTTCATACAGGGTTCCAAAGAGAGTTTTATACAGGATTTCATGCAGGGTTCCATGCAGGATTCCATACAGGGTTTCATACTGGGTTTCATACAGGTTTCATACAGGTTTCATACAGGTTTCATACAGGTTTCATACAGGTTTCATACAGGGTTCCATACAGCTTTCATACAGGGTTCCATACAGGTTTCATACAGGTTCCATACAGGGTTTTTGGTGAAGGTGGTAGGGGACATTTTGTGCACAGTAGAGATGGAATCCTTAAGTGCATATGCTGATCTTCAACCGTCTCACCATTATTCCTGATGAAGGCTAGAGCATCTAGTCATTATTCCTGATGAAGGCTGGAGCATCTAGTCATTATTCATGATGAAGGCTAGAGCATCTAGTCATTATTCCTGATGAAGGCTAGAGCATCTAGTCATTATTCCTGATGAAGGCTAGAGCATCTAGTCATTATTCCTGATGAAGGCTAGAGCATCTAGTCATTATTCCTGATGAAGGCTAGAGCATCTAGTCATTATTCCTGATGAAAGCTAGAGCATCTAGTCACTATTCCTGATGAAGGCTAGTCATTATTCCTGATGAAGGCTAGTCATTATTCCTGATGAAGGCTAGAGCATCTAGTCATTATTCCTGATGAAGGCTAGAACATCTAGTCATTATTCCTGATGAAGGCTAGAGCATGTAGTCATTATTCCTGATGAAGGCTGGAGCCCCTAGTCATTATTCCTGATGAAGGCTAGAGCATCTAGTCATTATTCCTGATGAAGGCTAGGGCATCTAGTCATTATTCCTGATGAAGGCTAGAGCATCTAGTCATTATTCCTGATGAAGGCTAGAGCATCTAGTCATTATTCCTGATGAAGGCTAGGGCATCTAGTCATTATTCCTGATGAAGGCTAGAGCATCTAATCATTATTCCTGATGAAGGCTAGAGCATCTAGTTATTATTCCTGATGAAGGCTAGGGCATCTAGTCATTATTCCTGATGAAGGCTAGAGCATCTAGTCATTATTCCTGATGAAGGCTAGAGCATCTAGTCATTATTCCTGATGAAGGCTAGGGCATCTAGTCATTATTCCTGATGAAGGCTAGAGCATCTAATCATTATTCCTGATGAAGGCTAGAGCATCTAGTTATTATTCCTGATGAAGGCTAGAGCATCTAGTCATTATTCCTGATGAAGGCTAGAGCATCTAGTCATTATTCCTGATGAAGGCTAGAGCATCTAGTCATTATTCCTGATGAAGGCTAGAGCATCTAGTCATTATTCCTGATGAAGGCTAGGGCATCTAGTCATTATTCCTGATGAAGGCTAGAGCATCTAATCATTATTCCTGATGAAGGCTAGGGCATCTAGTCATTATTCCTGATGAAGGCTAGAGCATCTAGTCATTATTCCTGATGAAGGCTAGAGCATCTAGTCATTATTCCTGATGAAGGCTAGAGCATCTAGTCATTATTCCTGATGAAGGCTAGAGCATCTAGTCATTATTCCTGATGAAGGCTAGAGCATCTAGTCATTATTCCTGATGAAGGCTAGAGCATCTAGTCATTATTCCTGATGAAGGCTAGAGCATCTAGTCATTATTCCTGATGAAGGCTAGAGCATCTAGTCATTATTCCTGATGAAGGCTAGAGCATCTAGTCATTATTCCTGATGAAGGCTAGAGCATCTAGTCATTATTCCTGATGAAGGCTAGAGCATCTAGTCATTATTCCTGATGAAGGCTAGAGCATCTAGTCATTATTCCTGATGAAGGCTAGAGCATCTAGTCACTATTCCTGATGAAGGCTAGAGCATCTAGTCATTATTCCTGATGAAGGCTAGTCATTATTTCTGATGAAGGCTAGAGCATCTAGTCATTATTCCTGATGAAGGCTAGAGCATCTAGTCATTATTCCTGAGGAAGGCTAGAGCATCTAGTCATTATTCCTGCTGAAGGCTAGAGCATCTCGTCGAAATGTCGAGAGAATATAATTTCAAGTTGATTATTGAGAAGGTGATTATAACTTCTCAACATCTTGCTTGTTCTATCAGTACAAATGAAGCTTATCAAAGATCACCAAAGATCACCTTAGATCTAGGCTCATGACATTCATCTTGGCAGATTAATTAATACGTATTGCTTCAAAGGGCCTCATCTTTCAACAGTTGACATCAATCAAATGTTAGATGTACACAAACAGCCAAAGCATTAGAATAGCTTGTCATCATTTGTTGGCCACATAATAATAATAATAATAATAATAATGATAATAATAATAATAATAATAATAATAATAATAATAATAATAATAATAATAATAATAATAATAATAATAATAATAATAATAATAATAATAATAATAAATGATGTTGAACTTTTGGTGGTGGGGGGAGGGGGGTGGGGGATCCCAGGTGCCCCCCCAAAAATGCACAAAAAGGCTCCTACTCATCAACCACTATTGCTTGCTTCCTAGCCCTCAACAAGATCTCAGCAGGGAGGAGCTAAATACCATGTTATATGCCTGGCAACTCACCTTCAAGGACTTCTACCTATCCCCCCTCCCACCCACCCCCCCCCCTCCCCCCCCCCCACACACACCCTACACACACACACACACACACACACACAAAACTTTTACTAGCACTTCAAATCACTGCAGTTTTCATCTGCTACATATTGAGCCTGGCTGAGTTGAGTCAGCAGCTGCTGCATATTGAGCCTGGCTGAGTTGAGTCAGCAGCTGCTACATATTGAGCCTGGCTGAGTTGAGTCAGCAGCTGCTACATATTGAGCCTGGCTGAGTTGAGTCAGCAGCTGCTACATATTGAGCCTGGCTGAGTTGAGTCAGCAGCTGCTACATATTGAGCCTGGCTGAGTTGAGTCAGCAGCTGCTACATATTGAGCCTGGCTGAGTTGAGTCAGCAGCTGCTACATGTTGAGCCTGGCTGAGTTGAGTCAGCAGCTACTACATGTTGAGCCTGGCTGAGTTGAGTCAGCAGCTGCTACATATTGAGCCTGGCTGAGTTGAGTCAGCAGCTGCTACATATTGGGCCTGGCTGAGTTGAGTCAACAGCTACTACATGTTGAGCCTGGCTGAGTTGAGTCAGCAGCTGCCACATATTGAGCCTGGCTGAGTTGAGTCAGCAGCTGCTACATATTGAGCCTGGCTGAGTTGAGTCAGCAGCTGCTACATATTGAGCCTGGCTGAGCTGAGCGAGCGAGCAGCTGCTACATATTGAGCCTGGCTGAGCTGAGTCAGCAGCTGCTACATATTGGGCCTGGCTGAGTTGAGTCGCTGAGTCAGCAGCTGCTACATATTGGGCCTGGCTGAGTTGAGTCAGCAGCTGCTACATATTGAGCCTGGCTGAGTTGAGTCAGCAGCTGCTACATATTAAGCCTGGCTGAGTTGAGTCAGCAGCTGCTACATATTGAGCCTGGCTGAGCTGAGCGAGCGAGCAGCTGCTACATATTGAGCCTGGCTGAGCTGAGTCAGCAGCTGCTACATATTGGGCCTGGCTGAGTTGAGTCGCTGAGTCAGCAGCTGCTACATATTGGGCCTGGCTGAGTTGAGTCAGCAGCTGCTACATATTGAGCCTGGCTGAGTTGAGTCAGCAGCTGCTACATATTAAGCCTGGCTGAGTTGAGTCAGCAGCTGCTACATATTGAGCCTGGCTGAGTTGAGTCAGCAGCTGTTACATATTGAGCCTGGCTGAGCTGAGCGAGCGAGCAGCTGCTACATATTGAGCCTGGCTGAGCTGAGTCAGCAGCTGCTACATATTGGGCCTGGCTGAGTTGAGTCAGCAGCTGCTACATATTGAGCCTGGCTGAGTTGAGTCAGCAGCTGCTACATATTGAGCCTGGCTGAGTTGAGTCAGCAGCTGCTACATATTGAGCCTGGCTGAGCTGAGCGAGCGAGCAGCTGCTACATATTGAGCCTGGCTGAGCTGAGTCAGCAGCTGCTACATATTGAGCCTGGCTGAGTTGAGTCAGCAGCTGCTACATATTGAGCCTGGCTGAGTTGAGTCAGCAGCTGCTACATATTGGGCCTGGCTGAGTTGAGTCTGAGTCAGCAGCTGCTACATATTGGGCCTGGCTGAGTTGAGTCAGCAGCTGCTACATATTGAGCCTGGCTGAGTTGAGTCAGCAGCTGCTACATGTTGAGCCTGGCTGAGCTGAGTCAGCAGCTGCTACATATTGAGCCTGGCTGAGCTGAGTCAGCAGCTGCTACATGTTGAGCCTGGCTGAGTTGAGTCAGCTCCCGGTGACTATTTACAATCCATGTATCAAGCATGTGCATGCACATTGGTGTGTGTGTGCGTGTATATGCTTAACTAATAAATATGTGAAAAATAACATCTGCTATGATTGGCTAGTGCTGGATTAATCCCGTAACTTCTTGAGGGAGCTGCTGGACTAACAAGTAACTTCTTGAGGGAGCTGCTGGACTAACAAGTAACTTCTTGAGGGAGCTGCTGGACTAACGAGTAACTTCTTGAGGGAGCTGCTGGACTAACAAGTAACTTCTTGAGGGAGCTGCTGGACTAACAAGTAACTTCTTGAGGGAGCTGCTGGTAACTTCTTGAGGGAGCTACTAAACTTTCCTAGAGGACCAAACATTATTTCTTAAGAACAATTAATGGTACTCATCACCCTGACCTGCCAAAAAGGAAATCAAGTATGAATTTACTCATGTGTACTCATGTGTAGACAGAAACACTTGATGATGCTTAAGCTATTAGGATTATTTTTCTTTTTAAATAGCAGGTGTTCATTACATTAGTAGGTAAAGGGTCGTCTAACTGTCTGCACCTCCTTGCTTGTGATTTTGAATAGGAAGCATCTTTGTCTTGTAGTGAATGCTGTGCTATGTAGCTGCACCAACCATCTCCTTAGAAGCCTTTCTCTAGCCAAAAACTTGACCATCGGCATTTTATTCTCGCAATGCGACAAAATTAATAGACCCCACCTCCAGATAACAATGACATGATAAAATATTGGCCTAATTTAATTAGCCAGTGCCTCCATAATTAAATTCCTCACCAATTATACGGTGTATAAATACATACACACACAAACACTATATAACAACTATATTATTAACAACTCTATTGGATTGGAAACAAGATCGCACAGTCCCTGTAGACTACTGGATGACCCTTTACCAATTAAAACATGAACTTCTCTATCATTACAAAGCAGTAGTGTTCAGTAGTCCAGTTTTAAATCATCTTGACAAGTCCATCCAATATAAAAGCGTTTTTGCTGTTCTACTTCACATATAAGACTAGCTGAACTACCAGGCAGTGCCCAGGACATTACCAGGAATTTCTCAGGCATAGCATGGGACACTGATACTAGCAGAGTTACCAGGCACTGCCAGGGATTTTAATACTAGCAGAACTACCAGGCACTGCCAGGGACACTGATACTAGCAGAACTGCCAGGCACTGCCAGGGACACTGATCGTAGCAGACCTATGTAACAGGCATTGCCAGGGACACTGATACTAGCAGAACTGCCAGGGACACTGATACTAGCAGAACTGCCAGGGACACTGATACTAGCAGAACTGCCAGGGACACTGATACTAGCAGAACTGCCAGGGACACTGATACTAGCAGAACTGCCAGGCACTGCCAGGGACACTGATACTAGCAGACCTAACAGGCACTGCCAGGGACACTGATACTAGCAGAACTGCCAGGGACACTGATACTAGCAGAACTGCCAGGCACTGCCAGGGACACTGATACTAGCAGAACTGCCAGGCACTGCCAGGGACACTGATACTAGCAGAACTGCCAGGGACACTGATATACTAGCAGAACTGCCAGGCACTGCCAGGGACACTGATACTAGCAGACCTAACAGGCACTGCCAGGGACACTGATACTAGCAGAACTGCCAGGCACTGCCAGGGACACTGATACTAGCAGAACTGCCAGGCACTGCCAGGGACACTGATACTAGCAGAACTGCCAGGGGCACTGATACTAGCAGAACTGCCAGGCACTGCCAGGGACACTGATACTAGCAGAACTGCCAGGCACTGCCAGGGACACTGATCGTAGCAGACCTATGTAACAGGCATTGCCAGGGACACTGATACTAGCAGAACTGCCAGGGACACTGATACTAGCAGAACTGCCAGGGACACTGATACTAGCAGAACTGCCAGGGACACTGATACTAGCAGAACTGCCAGGGACACTGATACTAGCAGAACTGCCAGGCACTGCCAGGGACACTGATACTAGCAGACCTAACAGGCACTGCCAGGGACACTGATACTAGCAGAACTGCCAGGGACACTGATACTAGCAGAACTGCCAGGCACTGCCAGGGACACTGATACTAGCAGAACTGCCAGGCACTGCCAGGGACACTGATACTAGCAGAACTGCCAGGGACACTGATATACTAGCAGAACTGCCAGGCACTGCCAGGGACACTGATACTAGCAGACCTAACAGGCACTGCCAGGGACACTGATACTAGCAGAACTGCCAGGGACACTGATACTAGCAGAACTGCCAGGCACTGCCAGGGACACTGATACTAGCAGAACTGCCAGGCACTGCCAGGGACACTGATACTAGCAGAACTGCCAGGCACTGCCAGGGACACTGATACTAGCAGAACTGCCAGGCACTGCCAGGGACACTGATACTACCAGCACTGCCAGGGACACTGATACTAGCAGAACTGCCAGGGACACTGATACTAGCAGAACTACCAGGCACTGCCAGGGACACTGATACTAGCAGAACTGCCAGGGACACTGATACTAGCAGAACTGCCAGGCACTGCCAGGGACACTGACCAGGCACTGCCAGGGACACTGATACTAGCAGAACTACCAGGCACTGCCAGGGACACTGATACTAGCAGAACTACCAGGCACTGCCAGGGACACTGATACTAGCAGAACTACCAGGCACTGCCAGGGACACTGATACTAGCAGAACTACCAGGCACTGCCAGGGACACTGATACTAGCAGAACTACCAGGCACTGCCAGGGACACTGATACTAGCAGAACTACCAGGCACTGCCAGGACACTGATACCAGGCACTGCCAGGGACACTGATACTAGCAGAACTACCAGGGACACTGATACTAGCAGAACTACCAGGCACTGCCAGGGACACTGATACTAGCAGAACTACTACCAGGCACTGCCATGGACACTTATACTAGCAGAACTGCCAGGCACTGCCAGGGACACTGATACTAGCAGAACTACCAGGCACTGCCAGGGACACTTATACTGGCAGAACTGCCAGGCACTGCCAGGGACACTGATACTAGCAGAACTACCAGGCACTGCCAGGGACACTTATACTAGCAGAACTACCAGGCACTGCCAGGGACACTGATACTAGCAGAACTACCAGGCACTGCCAGGGACACTGATCGTAGCAGACCTACCAGGCACTGCCAGGGACACTGATACTAGCAGAACTACCAGGCACTGCCAGGGACACTGATACTAGCAGACCTACCAGGCACTACCAGGGACACTGATACTAGCAGAACTACCAGGCACTGCCAGGGACACTGATACTAGCAGAACTACCAGGCACTGCCAGGGACACTGATACTAGCAGAACTACCAGGCACTGCCAGGGACACTGATACTAGCAGAACTACCAGGCACTGCCAGGGACACTGATACTAGCAGACCTACCAGGCACTACCAGGGACACTGATACTAGCAGAACTACCAGGCACTACCAGGGACACTGATACTAGCAGAACTACCAGGCACTGCCAGGGACACTGATACTAGCAGAACTACCAGGCACTGCCAGGGACACTGATACTAGCAGAACTACCAGGCACTGCCAGGAACACTGATACTAGCAGAACTACCAGGCACTACCAGGGACACTGATACTAGCAGAACTACCAGGCACTGCCAGGGACACTGATACTAGCAGAACTACCAGGCACTGCCAGGGACACTGATACTAGCAGAACTGCCAGGGACACTGATACTAGCAGAACTGCCAGGGACACTGATACTAGCAGAACTGCCAGGGACACTGATACTAGCAGAACTGCCAGGGACACTGATACTAGCAGAACTGCCAGGCACTGCCAGGGACACTGATACTAGCAGACCTAACAGGCACTGCCAGGGACACTGATACTAGCAGAACTGCCAGGGACACTGATACTAGCAGAACTGCCAGGCACTGCCAGGGACACTGATACTAGCAGAACTGCCAGGCACTGCCAGGGACACTGATACTAGCAGAACTGCCAGGGACACTGATATACTAGCAGAACTGCCAGGCACTGCCAGGGACACTGATACTAGCAGACCTAACAGGCACTGCCAGGGACACTGATACTACCAGCACTGCCAGGGACACTGATACTAGCAGAACTGCCAGGGACACTGATACTAGCAGAACTACCAGGCACTGCCAGGGACACTGATACTAGCAGAACTGCCAGGGACACTGATACTAGCAGAACTGCCAGGCACTGCCAGGGACACTGACCAGGCACTGCCAGGGACACTGATACTAGCAGAACTACCAGGCACTGCCAGGGACACTGATACTAGCAGAACTACCAGGCACTGCCAGGGACACTGATACTAGCAGAACTACCAGGCACTGCCAGGGACACTGATACTAGCAGAACTACCAGGCACTGCCAGGGACACTGATACTAGCAGAACTACCAGGCACTGCCAGGGACACTGATACTAGCAGAACTACCAGGCACTGCCAGGGACACTGATACTAGCAGAACTACCAGGGACACTGATACTAGCAGAACTACCAGGCACTGCCAGGGACACTGATACTAGCAGAACTACTACCAGGCACTGCCATGGACACTTATACTAGCAGAACTGCCAGGCACTGCCAGGGACACTGATACTAGCAGAACTACCAGGCACTGCCAGGGACACTTATACTGGCAGAACTGCCAGGCACTGCCAGGGACACTGATACTAGCAGAACTACCAGGCACTGCCAGGGACACTTATACTAGCAGAACTACCAGGCACTGCCAGGGACACTGATACTAGCAGAACTACCAGGCACTGCCAGGGACACTGATCGTAGCAGACCTACCAGGCACTGCCAGGGACACTGATACTAGCAGAACTACCAGGCACTGCCAGGGACACTGATACTAGCAGACCTACCAGGCACTACCAGGGACACTGATACTAGCAGAACTACCAGGCACTGCCAGGGACACTGATACTAGCAGAACTACCAGGCACTGCCAGGGACACTGATACTAGCAGAACTACCAGGCACTGCCAGGGACACTGATACTAGCAGAACTACCAGGCACTGCCAGGGACACTGATACTAGCAGACCTACCAGGCACTACCAGGGACACTGATACTAGCAGAACTACCAGGCACTACCAGGGACACTGATACTAGCAGAACTACCAGGCACTGCCAGGGACACTGATACTAGCAGAACTACCAGGCACTGCCAGGGACACTGATACTAGCAGAACTACCAGGCACTGCCAGGAACACTGATACTAGCAGAACTACCAGGCACTACCAGGGACACTGATACTAGCAGAACTACCAGGCACTGCCAGGGACACTGATACTAGCAGAACTACCAGGCACTGCCAGGGACACTGATACTAGCAGAACTACCAGGCACTGCCAGGGACACTGATACTAGCAGAACTACCAGGCACTGCCAGGGACACTGATACTAGCAGAACTACCAGGCACTGCCAGGGACACTGATACTAGCAGAACTACCAGGCACTGCCAGGACACTGATACCAGGCACTGCCAGGGACACTGATACTAGCAGAACTACCAGGGACACTGATACTAGCAGAACTACCAGGCACTGCCAGGGACACTGATACTAGCAGAACTACTACCAGGCACTGCCATGGACACTTATACTAGCAGAACTGCCAGGCACTGCCAGGGACACTGATACTAGCAGAACTACCAGGCACTGCCAGGGACACTTATACTGGCAGAACTGCCAGGCACTGCCAGGGACACTGATACTAGCAGAACTACCAGGCACTGCCAGGGACACTTATACTAGCAGAACTACCAGGCACTGCCAGGGACACTGATACTAGCAGAACTACCAGGCACTGCCAGGGACACTGATCGTAGCAGACCTACCAGGCACTGCCAGGGACACTGATACTAGCAGAACTACCAGGCACTGCCAGGGACACTGATACTAGCAGACCTACCAGGCACTACCAGGGACACTGATACTAGCAGAACTACCAGGCACTGCCAGGGACACTGATACTAGCAGAACTACCAGGCACTGCCAGGGACACTGATACTAGCAGAACTACCAGGCACTGCCAGGGACACTGATACTAGCAGAACTACCAGGCACTGCCAGGGACACTGATACTAGCAGACCTACCAGGCACTACCAGGGACACTGATACTAGCAGAACTACCAGGCACTACCAGGGACACTGATACTAGCAGAACTACCAGGCACTGCCAGGGACACTGATACTAGCAGAACTACCAGGCACTGCCAGGGACACTGATACTAGCAGAACTACCAGGCACTGCCAGGAACACTGATACTAGCAGAACTACCAGGCACTACCAGGGACACTGATACTAGCAGAACTACCAGGCACTGCCAGGGACACTGATACTAGCAGAACTACCAGGCACTGCCAGGGACACTGATACTAGCAGAACTACCAGGCACTGCCAGGGACACTGATACTAGCAGAACTACCAGGCACTGCCAGGGACACTGATACTAGCAGAACTACCAGGCACTACCAGGGACACTGATACTAGCAGAACTACCAGGCACTGCCAGGGACACTGATACTAGCAGAACTACCAGGCACTGCCAGGGACACTGATACTAGCAGACCTACCAGGCACTACCAGGGACACTGATACTAGCAGAACTACCAGGCACTGCCAGGAACACTGATACTAGCAGAACTACCAGGCACTGCCAGGGACACTGATACTAGCAGGCACTACCAGGGACACTGATACTAGCAGAACTACCAGGCACTGCCAGGAACACTGATACTAGCAGAACTACCAGGCACTACCAGGGACACTGATACTAGCAGAACTACCAGGCACTGCCAGGAACACTGATACTAGCAGAACTACCAGGCACTGCCAGGGACACTGATACTAGCAGACCTACCAGGCACTACCAGGGACACTGATACTAGCAGAACTACCAGGCACTGCCAGGGACACTGATACTAGCAGAACTAACAGGCACTGCCAGGGACACTGATACTAGCAGAACTACCAGGCACTGCCAGGGACACTGATACTAGCAGAACTACCAGGCACTGCCAGGGACACTGATACTAGCAGAACTACCAGGCACTGCCAGGGATATGACAATAATTTCTGGGAAACTGAAAGATTTTCCAGGTCAGTTTTTTGTGTGCCACACCCTTACTTAGTGTGATGCTCACAAGGCAAAAGTAAGTTTGTAAAAGTCTGTGGCCATGTGCCATGTGTCTGAATGCATAATAATACGATTCACTAGGTGCTACATATATGTACATGACTATCATGTGACTATCATGTGACTCGTGCATGAACAGCCATGTGAGCCTTGCCTGAGGGTTGTAAGGAGCAGCATAAGCACTGACGAGATTGCCACCAATGCCACTGAGGATGTAGATGGTACTGGTACGCAGCCAACCCAGTCTCTTCTCCACGTGTCGCAGGATGAAGAAACTAAAGGTCAGGGAGAGGAACAGGTGGAGCAGCCTGCAGGTGACACAGGGGAGGGTGGGAAGGAGGAGGGCGAGAGGGAGGGGGAGAAGGAGGGTGAGGAGGAGGAGGTGAGGGAGGAGGTGGAGCAGGGCAAGGTGAAGGTGAAGGAGGAGAGGTGTGAGGCAGAGAAGGGGTGAAGGAGGTGGAGGAGAATGGGGAGGTGGAAAAGTGAAGGAGGAGGATGTGAAGGAGGAGGATGGGAGGAGGATGTGAAGGAGGAGGAAGTGAAGGAGGAGGATGTGGGAGAAGGAAGTGAAGGAGGTGGATGTGGGAGAAGGAAGTGAAGAAGGAGGACGTGGGAGAAGGAAGTGAAGGAGGTGGAAGTGGGAGAAGGAAGTGAAGGAGGTGGATGTGGGAGAAGGAAGTGAAGGAGGAGGATGTGGGAGAAGGAAGTGAAGGAGGAGGATGTGGGAGAAGGAAATGAAGGAGGATGTGGGAGAAGGAAGTGAAGGAGGAGGGTGTGGGAGAAGGAAGTGAAGGAGGAGGATGTGGGAGAAGGAAGTGAAGGAGGAGGATGTGGGAGAAGGAAGTGAAGGAGGTGGATGTGGGAGAAGGAAGAGAAGGAGGTGGATGTGGGAGAAGGAAGTGAAGGAGGTAGGATGTGGGAGAAGGAAGTGAAGGAGGTGGATGTGGGAGAAGGAAGTGAAGGAGGAGGATGTGGGAGAAGGAAGTGAAGGAGGTGGATGTGGGAGAAGGAAGTGAAGGAGGTGGATGTGGGAGAAGGAAGTGAAGGAGGAGGATGTGGGAGAAGGAAATGAAGGAGGAGGATGTGGGATAAGGAAGTGAAGGAGGATGTGGGAGAAGGAAGTGAAGGAGGTGGATGTGGGAGAAGGAAGTGAAGGAGGAGGATGTGGGAGAAGGAAGTGAAGGAGGTGGATGTGGGAGAAGGAAGTGAAGGAGGTGGATGTGGGAGAAGGAAGTGAAGGAGGTAGGATGTGGGAGAAGGAAGTGAAGGAGGTGGATGTGGGAGAAGGAAGTGAAGGAGGAGGATGTGGGAGAAGGAAGTGAAGGAGGTGGATGTGGGAGAAGGAAGTGAAGGAGGATGTGGGAGAAGGAAGTGAAGGAGAAGGATGTGGGAGAAGGAGGCGGATGTGGGAGAAGGAAGTGAAGGAGGAGGACGTGGGAGAAGGAAGTGAAGGAGGTGGAAGTGGGAGAAGGAAGTGAAGGAGGTGGATGTGGGAGAAGGAAGTGAAGGAGGAGGATGTAGGAGAAGGAAGTGAAGGAGGAGGATGTGGGAGAAGGAAGTGAAGGAGGAGGATGTGGGAGAAGGAAGTGAAGGAGGTGGATGTGGGAGAAGTGAAGGAGGAGGATGTGGGAGAAGGAAGTGAAGGAGGTAGGAGAGAATGTACGAATGACAAAGAGTGAGAGAGGAAAGAGAGAAAGAAGAGAGAGAGAGGAGAGAAGCAGAAGAGACGAGTTATAGAAGCAACAAACATGGCGATATTGAGGATGGAAGTTGGCACTGTACCCAGCATGGAGGAAGATAGCGAGCCAGAGCCGGTAGAACTGGTCGGGCTGGTTGAACTCACGGAAGGGGAGGAGACCACAAATGTCATTCAGACAGTCCACCTATTACCAGCACATCAAACAACAATCAGTAAAATGGTTAGGGCCAATGCAATCCCTTGCACCAGAAGACTCCAAACCTTCCAATGCATGTCCACGACCAGGGTTTCATACAGGGGGGGGGGAGGGGACTAGCCCTAGCCCCCCCCAGCCAGAGTCCCCCCCCCCCCCCCCCCCCCCCCAGGATTTTCAAAAATTATGATGTCATAGTGCAACATTGACATTGACATTTTGCTAACATTATAGTAATTTAGAAAACAGAATTTTATAAAGCAATACGACGATTTTTCTCCTTGAATATGTCCAAAATTGCACTAAAATCTACTGAAGTCAGTTCAGGCCCTTCAATTGCAATTCGTGAGCCTAGCAAGGTTGATGTCACTTAGTCTATTTCGAAGACGTGTCTTCACAATCTTCATCCGACTAAAAGAACGTTCGACAGTAGCTGTTGCAATTGGAAGAGTTAGCAAAATATCCAGTAACTTGAAAATCTCTGGGAAGATCTCTTTGTATGCTCCTGAAAGCTCCATCTCTGTCTTCATATCCTGTAGAGTGGGTGGTTTACTTAGTTTCTTTTTCTCCATCATTTTCTTCTTCTCTTGTGCCAAGACTCTCTTAAAAACTCTCCACTCAGCAAAGATTTCTTCTCCATCCACGAGAGGTGGAGAAGTGAAGGTTTCACCATCAAACTCTACATTTGCTTCTTTTCCATAGAAGTTAACTAGAGTTTGCAGTTGTGGATTGCCATACTCAAGAAGAGCAGTATCTTCTGTTGGCAGCGAAGCAGGGTCAAAGATCGATGAGGAGACAAGTAGCTCCACAGCACCATCAGTGAAACGGCCATTTATATTGGAAACAAGTTTGTCAATATATGGAATAGCTGTTGAATTGCGGTACTCACTCATTGATGTGGCAGCTGCACTGCCAGTTCTAGTTGAACTCCTCCTGCATGTGATGTCATGTTCACTAGCAAGCATGTCAACAGTTGTTTCCACCAGAGAACACCATTCTGCATCCTCATTCTTGAGGCATTTCAGCTCTGAAACGATGCTCTCAAGGATGATTGGCAACTTGCTGAAATCAGTTGCCTTGCTTTGCATAAAGCAATTGAGCTTAGCAAGAAGATCAAGCACGGATGATAGCAGAATGATAGTGGCCACTCCACTATAAGAGCCCAACACCAACGCTATGCCATATGCTTCTGCGTCACCACAAACTTCATAGAGTGTGTGCAAAAGTAGTTTATCAGAGCAGGAAGCTCCTTGCAAATGGCTCGCACACATCTCTCATGAGATAGCCATCTTGTTTGGTTTGGTTTGACTACTTTCAGCTCTGGAAAATTTAGGACTGACTGCACATTTTTCAGAGCTTCTGCTTTTTTGGGGGAATAATAAAACAATTTCCACAAGCTGGCCATTGTGCCCAACATCTTTTTCACGGTAGCAACAGACTCGGCTGCTTGCATGGAAGCAAGCTGCAACCTGTGGCAGGAGCAGTGGATGTAGAGAGCATGGGCTGCATGCACCCTCATCCTTCTTTGCACTCCACTTCTGCAACCAGAGAATGTTGCAGCACCGTCATACCCTTGTCCAACAATTGAGAGTAATCAAGATTCTTCTCACTGATGAAGGAAGTTAGAGCATGTGTAATTTCTTCAGCATCAATGGATTTGATTGAGATGAAGAATCGTCAAAAAGTGTTCCTCTGGGTGACCATCCACAAGCCACCGGGAAAAAATCGATAGCTCCTGTGTGGAAATGTCTTGACTCTCATCTGCTAGAATTGAGAAGAACGGGCTGGATTTCAGATTTCTATCAGCTTTCTGTCAAGCCATGTGTCAATGGCTTCAATCAGTGACGTAGTGCTGAACTTGGAGGTGTACTGGGCATTAGATGGGTCTTCATTGATATGTTGCTCAAGTAATTTATCCCCATTGGCAACTAGGAGCTGGATCAAATGTGGATAAACACTCATATGAGGAATTCTATTCTTGACCAGAAAGTAGACTTCTCTAAACAGATTGAATAACACACACCAGGGGTATTTCTTCTCCAATTCTTTTTTAAATGAAAGTTTTTCCCTGTAGACCTTCCTCTTTTCACTAGCACTGAGTTTGTTCTTCTTCTTCTGAGGCTCCTGCTGATTGTCAGTTGTCTGGGAGAGACTGGAAGAGGAATGGGCAGCTTCCTGATCAGTCAACGAGTCTGATGCATCACTGCTTGTCCTCTTTTGAAAGTAGGCTCTGAGATCCATGTTTGTGAATGATTTCTTCAGGGAGATCAACCCACCAGGGGGAAAAAATCAAGGAGCAGTGCTCTTACAAACTCAACAGGCAACTAACAGACAATACTTTATTAGACTAGTATTTACAGATTTCTCTTTTATACTTAACCCTTTCACCGTCGACTTCATTTTGAGATTTTGACCTATTTTTACTTTAATTTTTGTATCTGATCATTGGTTCAGAAAAGTCCCCGGCAACCGCATATCACATGATTGACAAAGAGTTACTGATCAACTTGGTGATAAATACGTTGCCTAGCAACCAAACCACAAACAAATTTTTGATTCGAATACTTTTTATCACTGCATTTATCGACTATTACAAGTATATTTTATGGTTTTTCAGATCAAATACTAAAATATGGTCGCTTATCGAACTGCAAACAGCATATAATCTGGAAAATGTACATTTTTTGGCATAATTTATGAATATTGAATGCCCTAATTTTTCTATTTTGCAGGATATAGCCATGTTTGTCAGTCTATAAGAGTATTGACTGTTGTCAAGCACCACGAGGAAGGTCTGGCTGTATTGAAAGTTGAAAATTTCAAGATGTTGCAGAAAGGCACAATAAAGCAAAGACTCATCAAGAAAACATACGTGTACTATACATTTCTGCATGCATAAATGATAAAGAAAAGAAGTATACATGTACATGCCTAACACATGTACATACTACAAAAGCAATACCAAGAAAATCTCGAAGAGAAAAGGAAGCTAGTGCGAGTAGTCAGAGAGTGTGTGGAATTCCCTGAAGCATGTCCTTCCACGCACAGCACAAAGGCAGTGACAAAAGGTCTCGTGCCTCTTACCTCTGGCCCCGACTTCTTCCTTGGCCTTTTCCTCTTTCTTGGCTTTTTCCTCTTCCTTGGCCTTTTCCTCGGCCTCGGCATCCAACACGCCCCCTGTCTCAGCGATCAGAAGGTAACAGTGATACTTCTGAGTCAGAAGATGGAACTACATCAAATGAAGGAGAAGATGGTAGGAGAGATTGTAGGAGCACTTGGGGGCGAGTTTGCAGGACCACTCAGAGGTTCAGCAGATTCAAGATCAGTGGCTAAACCTATATAAAAGATTATTATTATGAACTTTACAACCTAGTGAACTTTATAACTAGGAACTTTATAACCTAGTGATATATATTTCTGGCTTATTATGTCTCTTGATAGCTCAAATATTATATTCCATTCTATAGATATCTACTCATACTTACCAAGCAACTCATACTTTTCATCAGGAGTCATAAAAGCTCCATCAGAAGTGTTTGGTCCAACATCCTGAGGAGTTGAAGTTAAAGCTCTGGACAAAAAGCTGCCAACTCCTTAGGGTCTAATACCTCATCACCAAGGAAGGAAGACACTTGACCTTCATCATTTTCATCTCTATCATAGTCAGAGAGGTCGAAACCGCCATCAAACAACAGCGCGAGCACGATCAAATCTTTCAGCCATTATTTTGCTTGAATTCAAAATTGTTTGACATCATAGTTACCTACGTGCTACGGTTCTTAAATTTTTTGGTGAAATAGAACAGTCCATCGTGCACATTTACGGTAAGTTTTGAATATGTAGTCAACGGTTTATTTTTAATAATTATTAACGCGGTGGTCACTCAATCTCGCGCTTCTATGCGCTTATGATGGTGAAGCGGTTAACTCAGCATACAATCAATCAATACCAATCAACAGCACATTCACAACACATAACCACAACTTTCTGGCACAAACACACAAACATATCCACCTAAAGCAATTAGAAGCAATCAACACAATCATAAACTATCCTGCTGCACACAAACATGTCCCCACAAGCCAATCATGTACCCACAAGCCAATCAACAACATATTATATATCACCAAAAGTTTTAGCAAGTGACTGCCATACCCACAGATAATCAGTGGCTAACACTTTCCAGCTACTGTGGGCGATGCTAAGCTGGATATTTCCCCCCCCCCCCCCCCCCCCCAACCAAAAATCCTGTATGAAACCCTGACGACTCATTGCTACTTGACTGCAGTTAATAAAGCATATGTAGTGGAGGTCACCAATGATGCAGTCAAGCTAGCCACTCAAGACTTGATGCTGGACTCTAGCACTCACAGTAGTCATAGCCACTCAAGACTTGATGCTGGACTCTAGCACTTACAGTAGCTATAGCCACTCAAGACTTGATGCTGGACTCTAGCACTTACAGTAGTTATAGCCACTCAGGACTTGATGCTGGACTCTAGCACTCACAGTAGTTATAGCCACTCAGGACTTGATGCTGGACTCTAGCACTCACAGTAGTTATAGCCACTCAAGACTTGATGCTGGACTCTAGCACTCACAGTAGTTATAGCCACTCAAGACTTGATGCTAGACTCTAGCACTCACAGTAGTTATAGCCACTCACTTGATGCTGGACTCTAGCACTCACAGTAGTTATAGCCACTCAAGACTTGATGCTGGACTCTAGTAATCACAGTAGTTATAGCCACTCAAGACTTGATGCTGGACTCTAGCACTCACAGTAGTTATAGCCACTCACTTGATGCTGGACTCTAGTAATCACAGTAGTTATAGCCACTCAAGACTTGATGCTGGACTCTAGCACTCACAGTAGTTATAACCACTCAGGACTTGATGCTGGGACTCTAGCACCCACAGTAGTTATAGCCACTCAAGACTTGATGCTAGACTCTAGCACTCACAGTAGTTATAGCCACTCAAGACTTGATGCTGGACTCTAGCACTCACAGTAGTTATAGCCACTCAAGACTTGATGCTGGACTCTAGCACTCACAGTAGTTATAGCCACTCAAGACTTGATGCTGGACTCTAGCACTCACAGTAGTTATAGCCACTCAAGACTTGATGCTGGACTCTAGCACTCACAGTAGTCATAGCCACTCAAGACTTGATGCTGGACTCTAGCACTCACAGTAGTTATAGCCACTCAAGACTTGATGCTGGACTCTAGCACTCACAGTAGTTATAGCCACTCAAGACTTGATGCTGGACTCTAGCACTCACAGTAGTTATAGCCACTCAAGACTTGATGCTGGACTCTAGCACTCACAGTAGTTATAGCCACTCAAGACTTGATGCTGGACTCTAGCACTCACAGTAGTTATAGCCACTCAAGACTTGATGCTGGACTCTAGCACTCACAGTAGTTATAGCCACTCAAGACTTGATGCTGGACTCTAGCACTCACAGTAGTTATAGCCACTCAAGACTTGATGCTGGACTCTAGCACTCACAGTAGTTATAGCCACTCAAGACTTGATGCTGGACTCTAGCACTCACAGTCGTCATAGCCACTCAAGACTTGATGCTGGACTCTAGCACTCACAGTAGCTATGGCCACTCAAGACTTGATGCTGGACTCTAGCACTCACAGTCGTCATAGCCACTCAAGACTTGATGCTGGACTCTAGCACTCACAGTAGTTATAGCCACTCAAGACTTGATGCTGGACTCTAGCACTCACAGTAGTTATGCCACTCAAGACTTGATGATGGACTCTAGCACTCACAGTAGTTATAGCCACTCAAGACTTGATGCTGGACTCTAGCACTCACAGTAGTTATAGCCACTCAAGACTTGATGCTGGACTCTAGCACTCACAGTAGTTATAGCCACTCAAGACTTGATGCTGAACTCTAGCACTCACAGTAGTTATTGCCACTCAAGACTTGATGCTGGACTCTAGCACTCACAGTAGTTATAGCCACTCAAGACTTGATGCTGGACTCTAGCACTCACAGTAGTCATAGCCACTCAGGACTTGATGCTGGACTCTAGCACTCACAGTAGTCATAGCCACTCAGGACTTGATGCTGGACTCTAGTAATCACAGTAGTTATAGCCACTCAAGACTTGATGCTGGACTCTAGCACTCACTGTAGTCATAGCCACTCAAGACTTGATGCTGGACTCTAGCACTCACAGTAGCCACTCAAGACTTGATGCTGGACTCTAGCACTCACAGTAGTCATAGCCACTCAAGACTTGATGCTGGACTCAGCACTCACAGTAGTTATAGCCACTCAAGACTTGATGCTGGACTCAGCACTCACAGTAGTTATAGCCACTCAAGACTTGATGCTGGACTCTAGCACTCACAGTAGTTATAGCCACTCAAGACTTGATTGGACTCTAGCACTCACAGTAGTTATAGCCACTCAAGACTTGATGCTGGACTCTAGCACTCACACAAGACTTGATGCTGGACTCTAGCACTCACAGTAGTCATAGTCACTCAAGACTTGATGCTGGACTCTAGCACTCACAGTAGTCATAGCCACTTAAGACTTGATGCTGGACTCTAGCACTCACAGTAGTTATAGCCACTCAAGACTTGATGCTGGACTCTAGCACTCACAGCCACTCAAGACTTGATGCTGGACTCTAGCAGTTATAGCCACTCAAGACTTGATGCTGGACTCTAGCACTCACAGTAGTTATAGCCACTCAAGACTTGATGCTGGACTCTAGCACTCACAGTAGTCATAGCCACTCAAGACTTGATGCTGGACTCTAGCACTCACAGTAACTCAAGACTTGATGCTGGACTCTAGCACTCACAGTAGTTATAGCCACTCAAGACTTGATGCTGGACTCTAGCACTCACAGTAGTTATAGCCACTCAAGACTTGATGCTGGACTCTAGCACTCACAGTAGTTATAGCCACTCAAGACTTGATGCTGGACTCTAGCACTCACAGTAGTTATAGCCACTCAAGACTTGATGCTGGACTCTAGCACTCACAGTAGTTATAGCCACTCAAGACTTGATGCTGGACTCTAGCACTCACAGTAGTTATAGCCACTCAAGACTTGATGCTGGACTCTAGCACTCACAGTAGTTATAGCCACTCAAGACTTGATGCTGGACTCTAGCACTCACAGTAGTTATAGCCACTCAAGACTTGATGCTGGACTCTAGCACTCACAGTAGTTATAGCCACTCAAGACTTGATGCTGGACTCTAGCACTCACAGTAGTTATAGCCACTCAAGACTTGATGCTGGACTCTAGCACTCGCAGCCACTCAAGACTTGATGCTGGACTCTAGCAGTTATAGCCACTCAAGACTTGATGCTGGACTCTAGCACTCACAGTAGTCATAGCCACTTAAGACTTGATGCTGGACTCTAGCACTCACAATAGTTATAGCCACTCAAGACTTGATGCTGGACTCTAGCACTCACAGTAGTTATAGCCACTCAAGACTTGATGCTGGACTCTAGCACTCACAGTAGTTATAGCCACTCAAGACTTGATGCTGGACTCTAGCATTCGCAGTAGTTATAGCCACTCAAGACTTGATGCTGGACTCTAGCACTCACAGTAGTCATAGCCACTCAAGACTTGATGCTGGACTCGAGCACTCACAGTAGTCATAGCCACTCAAGACTTGATGCTGGACTCTAGCACTCACAGTAGTCATAGCCACTCAAGACTTGATGCTGGACTCTAGCACTCACAGTAGTTATAGCCACTCAAGACTTGATGCTGGACTCTAGCACTCACAGTAGTTATAGCCACTCAAGACTTGATGCTAGACTCTAGCACTCACAGTAGTCATAGCCACTCAAGACTTGATGCTGGACTCTAGCACTCACAGCCACTCAAGACTTGATGCTGGACTCTAGCACTCACAGTAGCTATAGCCACTCAAGACTTGATGCTGGACTCTAGCACTCACAGTAGTTATAGCCACTCAATACTTGATGCTGAACTCTAGCACTCACAGTAGTTATAGCCACTCAAGAGACTTGATGCTGGACTCGAGCACTCACAGTAGTCATAGCCACTCAAGACTTGATGCTGGACTCTAGCACTCACAGTAGTTATAGCCACTCAAGACTTGATGCTGGACTCTAGCACTCACAGTAGTTATAGCCACTCAAGACTTGATGCTGGACTCTAGCACTCACAGTAGTTATAGCCACTCAAGACTTGATGCTGGACTCTAGCACTCACAGCCACTCAAGACTTGATGCTGGACTCTAGCACTCACAACATGTGCAGCAAAAGGAAGAGAAAGCATATTTGAAGGGGCTAAACCTCTCCTATTTCCCCTCCCCCATATGGGATTTCCATGTTAGGAAACAAGACTGTGCCCAAGTGGGCCACCACCAGGTCATGACTGTGCCCAAGTGGGCCACCACCAGGTCATGCCTGTGCCCAAGTGGGCCACCACCAGGTCATGACTGTGCCCAAGTGGGCCACAGCCAGGTCATGACAGTGCCCAAGTGGGCCACCACCAGGTCATGACTGTTCCCAAGTGGGCCACCACCAGGTCATGACAGTGCCCAAGTGGGCCACCACCAGGTCATGACAGTGCCCAAGTGGGCCACAGCCAGGTCATGCCTGTGCCCAAGTGGGCCACAGCCAGGTCATGACAGTGCCCAAGTGGGCCACCACCAGGTCATGAAAGTGCCCAAGTGGGCCACCACCAGGTCATGACAGTGCCCAAGTGGGCCACAGCCAGGTCATGCGTGTGCCCAAGTGGGCCACCACCAGGTCATGACTGTGCCCAAGTGGGCCACCACCAGTTAGAGGAACATTTTATGAGGACTGCTTGTGGCCCACTTGGGCACAGTCATTGGAAATCCATGTTTGGTTTTAAATACATACAGTACAACATTTTTGTTCTCCTGAATAATTAATCACTCCACCTGAGGGCAAGAACCCACTTAATAAATAATCACTTCACCTGAGGGCTGGGACCCTCTTAATAATCACTTCACCTGAGGGCAAGGAAACTCCTCAATTAATAATAATAATCACATCATCTGACCTGAGAGCACAGGAATGCATCTTGGTGAAATCCTCCACTTAGAAAGTTGCATTGCTCCCTGGTGGTGATGATACAGTTGGCCTGGATGCCATAGCAACAAGGACGACTTGTGACCTCACAGGTCAAGTGAGGGTCTGTAGCATTAGCATTGGTGTCTAGGAAACATATAGGCCAGGTCAGGATGTCCAGAGGGTCCCAGATATCGGTGGAGAAACTCCGGGATGGCTCCAGACAAGTGCTGCACATGCAGACAAGGAAACAAACACACACTAAAAGTTAAAGCAGGGGAGGAGGAGAGGAGGGTGGGCGAGGGAGGAGGCTAGGAGAGTGGGTGAGGGAGGAGGGTAAAGGGTGGGCAGGGGAGGCGGGTAAAGGGTGGGCAGGGGAGGCGGGTAAAGGGTGGGCAGGGAAGGCGGGTAAAGGGTGGGCAGGGGAGGCGGGTAAAGGGTGGGGCAGGGGAGGCGGGTAAAGGGTGGGTGGGGCAGGGGAGGCGGGTAAAGGGTGGGCAGGGGAGGCGGGTAAAGGGTGGGTGGGGGAGGCGGGTAAAGGGTGGGTGGGGGAGGCGGGTAAAGGGTGGGTGGGGGAGGCAGGTAAATGGTGGGCAGGGGAGGCGGGTAAAGGGTGGGTGGGGGAGGCGGGTAAAGGGTGGGCAGGGGAGGCGGGTAAAGGGTGGGTGGGGGAGGCGGGTAAAGGGTGTGCAGGGGAGGCGGGTAAAGGGTGTGTGGCGAGAGAAGGGGGAAAAATCATTTAGCTTGAAATCGATTGTATTGCTCTAGGCATTGTCCCAGCCCTGAAGGCCTAATACAGCACTGATCTGTACATCAATGATGTATCTACAATGATGATGATGTAATCCTTGGATTGTAATAAGCAGCCAAGTGTCGATATCCCTAAACTGGTGCAAGCTTGAGCACCTCATGCCCTGCAACATTATAACATTATGGAATAGAGAATTCTGAAACAGAAATGTGCATGTGGCAGTATGGACGTGGGAGGAGTTTTGTTAAGAGTACTTGGAAGCAGCTTCCCTTGAAGATGGGAAGGCACTCCACTACTAAGAGTGAGGTCATCAGGCAGTGCCACTAAGAGTGAGGTCACCAGGCAGTGCCACTAAGAGTGGGGTCATCAGGCAGTGCCACTAAGAGTGGGGTCACCAGGCAGTGCCACTAAGAGTGAGGTCACCAGGCAGTGCCACTATGAGTGAGGTCATCAGGCAGTGCCACTAAAAGTGAGGTCATCAAGCAGTGCCACTAAGAGTGAGGTCACCAGGCAGTGCCACTAAGAGTGAGGTCACCAGGCAGTGCCACTAAAAGTGAGGTCACCAGGCAGTGCCACTAAAAGTGAGGTCACCAGGAAGTGCTCTCTGCAGGGATTCTCAGAGTACTGAAGTGGAAGACTATGCAGAGGTTGACAAGAACGAGTTGAAATGATTAGTTTGCTATTGTGACACTGAAGATTGGTATACTCGCCACCATTAGCATATTTCTCCTCATTGCATCAGTCAATCTTCTTATTCATGCCAACACTGTAGCCAGTTCTACATCCCTGTTCCTCTGTCCATAGAGAGTGGCAGACTTCTCCCTGTTCCTCTGTCCATACAGAGCGGCAGAGTTCTCCCTGTTCCTCTGTCCATACAGAGTGGCAGAGTTCTCCCTGTTCCTCTGTCCATAGAGAGTGACAGAGTTCTCCCTGTTCCTCTGTCCATACAGAGTGGCAGAGTTCTCCCTGTTCCTCTGTCCATAGAGAGTGGCAGAGTTCTCCCTGTTCCTCTGTCCATACAGAGCGGCAGAGTTCTCCCTGTTCCTCTGTCCATAGAGAGTGGCAGAGTTCTCCCTGTTCCTCTGTCCATACAGAGCGGCAGAGTTCTCCCTGTTCCTCTGTCCATAGAGAGCAGCAGAGTTCTCCCTGTTCCTCTCTCCATACAGAGTGGCAGAGTTCTCCCTGTTCCTCTGTCCATAGAGAGTGGCAGAGTTCTCCCTGTTCCTCTGTCCATAGAGAGTGGCAGAGTTCTGCCTGTTCCTCTGTCCATACAGAGTGGCAGAGTTCTCCCTGTTCCTCTGTCCATACAGAGTGGCAGAGTTCTCCCTGTTCCTCTGTCCATAGAGAGCGGCAGAGTTCTCGCTGTTCCTCTGCCATACAGAGTGGCAGAGTTCTCCCTGTTCCTCTGTCCATAGAGAGTGGCAGAGTTCTCCCTGTTCCTCTGTCCATAGAGAGTGGCAGAGTTCTCCCTGTTCCTCTGTCCATAGAGAGTGGCAGAGTTCTCCCTGTTCCTCTGTCCATACAGAGTGGCAGAGTTCTCCCTGTTCCTCTGTCCATACAGAGCGGCGGAGTTCTCCCTGTTCCTCTGTCCATAGAGAGTGGCAGAGTTCTCCCTGTTCCTCTGTCCATACAGAGTGGCAGAGTTCTCCCTGTTCCTCTGTCCATACAGAGTGGCAGAGTTCTCTCTGTTCCTCTGTCCATACAGAGTGGCAGAGTTCTCCCTGTTCCTCTGTCCATAGAGAGCGGCAGAGTTCTCCCTGTTCCTCTGTCCATACAGAGTGGCAGAGTTCTCCCTGTTCCTCTGTCCATAGAGAGTGGCAGAGTTCTCCCTGTTCCTCTGTCCATACAGAGTGGCAGAGTTCTCCCTGTTCCTCTGTCCATACAGAGTGGCAGAGTTCTCCCTGTTCCTCTGTCCATACAGAGTGGCAGAGTTCTCCCTGTTCCTCTGTCCATACAGAGCGGCAGAGTTCCCCCTGTTCCTCTGCCATACAGAGTGACAGAGTTCTCCCTGTTCCTCTGTCCATACAGAGCGGCAGAGTTCTCACTGTTCCTCTGTCCATACAGAGCGGCAGAGTTCTCACTGTTCCTCTGTCCATACAGAGTGGCAGAGTTCTCCCTGTTCCTCTGTCCATAGAGAGTGGCAGAGTTCTCCCTCTTCCTCTGTCCATATAGAGTGGCAGAGTTCTCCCTGTTCCTCTGTCCATACAGAGTGGCAGAGTTCTCCCTGTTCCTCTGTCCATACAGAGTGGCAGAGTTCTCCCTGTTCCACTGTCCATACAGAGTGGCAGAGTTCTCCCTGTTCCTCTGTCCATACAGTGGCAAAGTTCTCCCTGTTCCTCTGTCCGTAGAGAGTGGCAGAGTTCTCCCTGTTCCTCTGTCCATAGAGAGTGGCCGAGTTCTCCCTGTTCCTCTGTCCATACAGAGTGGCAGAGTTCTCCCTCCTCTGTCCATACAGAGCGGCAGAGTTCTCCCTGTTCCTCTGTCCATGGAGTGGCAGAGTTCTCCCTGTTCCTCTGTCCATACAGAGCGGCAGAGTTCTCCCTGTTCCTCTGTCCATAGAGAGTGGCAGAGTTCTCCCTGTTCCTCTGTCCATACAGAGTGGCAGAGTTCTCCCTGTTCCTCTGTCCATACAGAGTGGCAGAGTACTCCCTGTTCCTCTGTCCATAGAGAGTGGCAGAGTTCTCCCTGTTCCTCTGTCCATAGAGAACGGCTGCCTCACTATGACTGATAATATAGTTCGCATCATGACAAAAAGGTTGCAGCCATCTCCATGGCTACTAACATGCTGATGAACTGAGTAGCCATGTCAGAATGAAACTCCTGTCAACTATTAGTCATGCAGCCAGTCCTCACTAGTCTGTGAAGCCACTTTCTTTCCTCTAGCTTCAAATCTTCTGTTTTCTCAATCTGTCTCTTCATTAAGACAACCATTCCATAAGCCTACTTTATTTCAGGGGGGAGACAGTTCATTTTAACACATGCCATGCAAGGCAATACCCAAGTTTCCCATTCAACTCCCCCCCACTCCCGAGGGCTGCTTCACTCGCCAAGGAAAGAGAAGAATCAGTGGAGAGAAAGAGGCTTTACGTATGTACGGAGAGAAGGTACAGTCAGAGAGAGCATGAAGACTGCAGAAGAGAGGGGAGAAGAGAGGAAGACATGTGAAAGAAAAGGTGGAGGAAGAACAGGATTTGAGAAGGCGACATTGAGCTCTTGTCCTTACTCGGGGGAGGTGCCACACACAGCTCTGGTCTTGTTCGTCAACAAATGGAAATCTGAAAACCTCTTCTGTGTACAGGAAAAGACAGAATCACATTATTATTATGCACTTTGACCCAATATACAACATCCACCTTAAAGCCGGGCTCACATGCACTGACTCTACCCTAAAGCCTGGCTCTCTCACTAGACATGCACTGACTCCACCCTAAAGCCTGGCTCTCTCACTAGACATGCACTGGCTCCACCCTAAAGCCTGGCTCTCTCACTAGACATGCACTGACTCCACCCTAAAGCCTGGCTCTCTCACTAGACATGCACTGACTCCACCCTAAAGCCTGGCTCTCTCACTAGACATGCACTGGCTCCACCCTAAAGCCTGGCTCTCTCACTAGACATGCACTGGCTCCACCCTAAAGCCTGGCTCTCTCACTAGACATGCACTGACTCCACCCTAAAGCCTGGCTCTCTCACTAGACATGCACTGACTCCATCCTAAAGCCTGGCTCTCTCACTAGACATGCACTGACTCCACCCTAAAGCCTGGCTCTCTCACTAGACATGCACTGACTCCACCCTAAAGCCTGGCTCTCTCACTAGACATGCACTGACTCCACCCTAAAGCCTGGCTCTCTCACTAGACATGCACTGACTCCACCCTAAAGCCTGGCTCTCTCACTAGACATGCACTGGCTCCACCCTAAAGCCTGGCTCTCTCACTAGACATGCACTGACTCCACCCTAAAGCCTGGCTCTCTCACTAGACATGCACTGACTCCACCCTAAAGCCTGGCTCTCTCACTAGACATGCACTGACTCCACCCTAAAGCCTGGCTCTCTCACTAGACATGCACTGACTCCACCCTAAAGCCTGGCTCTCTCACTAGACATGCACTGACTCCACCCTAAAGCCTGGCTCTCTCACTAGACATGCACTGACTCCACCCTAAAGCCTGGCTCTCTCACTAGACATGCACTGGCTCCACCCTAAAGCCTGGCTCTCTCACTAGACATGCACTGGCTCCACCCTAAAGCCTGGCTCTCTCACTGGACATGCACTGACTCCACCCTACAGCCTGGCTCTCTCACTGGACATGCACTGACTCCACCCGAAAGCCTGGCTCTCTCACTAGACATGCACTGACTCGACCCTAAAGCCTGGCTCTCTCACTAGACATGCACTGACTCCACCCTAAAGCCTGGCTCTCTCACTAGACATGCACTGACTCCACCCTAAAGCCTGGCTCTCTCACTAGACATGCACTGACTCCACCCTAGAGCCTGGCTCTCTCACTAGACATGCACTGGCTCCACCCTAAAGCCTGGCTCTCTCACTAGACATGCACTGGCTCCACCCTAAAGCCTGGCTCTCTCACTAGACATGCACTGACTCCACCCTAAAGCCTGGCTCTCTCACTAGACATGCACTGACTCCATCCTAAAGCCTGGCTCTCTCACTAGACATGCACTGACTCCACCCTAAAGCCTGGCTCTCTCACTAGACATGCACTGGCTCCACCCTAAAACCTGGCTCTCTCACTAGACATGCACTGGCTCCACCCTAAAGCCTGGCTCTCTCACTAGACATGCACTGACTCCACCCTAAAGCCTGGCTCTCTCACTAGACATGCACTGACTCCACCCTAAAGCCTGGCTCTCTCACTAGACATGCACAGACTCCACCCTAAAGCCTGGCTCTCTCACTAGACATGCACTGACTCCACCCTAAAGCCTGGCTCTCTCACTGGACATGCACTGACTCCACCCTAAAGCCTGGCTCTCTCACTAGACATGCACTGGCTCCACCCTAAAGCCTGGCTCTCTCACTAGACATGCACTGGCTCCACCCTAAAGCCTGGCTCTCTCAGTAGACATGCACTGACTCCACCCTAAAGCCTGGCTCTCTCACTAGACATGCACTGACTCCACCCTAAAGCCCGCTAGACATGCACTGGCTCCACCCTAAAGCCTGGCTCTCTCACTAGACATGCACTGGCTCCACCCTAAATCCTGGCTCTCTCACTAGACATGCACTGGCTCCACCCTAAAGCCTGGCTCTCTCACTAGACATGCACTGACTCCACCCTAAAGCCTGGCTCTCTCACTAGACATGCACTGACTCCACCCTAAAGCCTGGCTCTCTCACTAGACATGCACTGACTCCACCCTAAAGCCTGGCTCTCTCACTAGACATGCACTGACTCCACCCTAAAGCCTGGCTCTCTCACTAGACATGCACTGACTCCACCCTAGAGCCTGGCTCTCTCACTAGACATGCACTGGCTCCACCCTAAAGCCTGGCTCTCTCACTAGACATGCACTGGCTCCACCCTAAAGCCTGGCTCTCTCACTAGACATGCACTGACTCCACCCTAAAGCCTGGCTCTCTCACTAGACATGCACTGGCTCCACCCTAAAGCCTGGCTCTCTCACTAGACATGCACTGACTCCACCCTAAAGCCTGGCTCTCTCACTAGACATCCCCTTCATTAGACCATTCTTAATTAAAGGGAGGCGGTGGGGATGGAGGAGAGGTGTACATCACATCATGTGTTGTGTTTTCTTAGAGGAGTTGTGCTTGTGTATTCCAGTAGAAGAACATGCAGGATATTCAGTAACTTCATTACCTGGCAGAATTGTTCCGTGGTCTGGAAGCAACCTGACCTGTCCCTGTGCACACAGCAACCCGACGTCAGGTTCTCCCTGGTCCTGTCTCCCTCGATGCCCATGAATAGCTGGCTGTCTTTACGCATACAGGGTGTGAATAATGCTCCCAGAAGGACAAGGGCTTGTTGCGGAGGCCCCAGCCACACGCTGGAGACGACCATCTTGCTGACAGTGGCGGAGGACAAGTCCGTTTGCCTCACAATTGCTCTCTCTTCAATCAGATCCCAGCCGTAAGGGGCAAAGCCGTAGACAGCGAGAGCTATGACCATCACCATTGCATGCACCAGCATTAACCAGTAGGTAAAGTATGGACGCCTGCAACAAACCACATTAGCCACGACTGCAAGTATGTTTGTACATACACCACAAGCCACACTGGGAGACTAACTTGTGCAGGAACTGGGAGTCCAAATCTCGCTGGATCTCAGGAGTCAAGTGCTTGTACTTCAATTGAAGTAGTTTAGAGACGCCCCCAAGACCCCCGTAGCCACTCAAGTACCCCCCACTCAGTGTCACTTTCCCCCACAGTTCCTTGACACGGCCTCTTCTCCCATCTTTGGTCTTGTGAGGGTCAGAGTTTATCACCTTCTCTTCTACTATGGTGGAGCCTGGCTGCACTTTCACTGTCACCGAAGTCAGCCGCATCAAAGAAGGAGGAACGCTGAGGAGGCGAGGGAAATAGAGGAGAGAGGGGAGGAATGGAGGAGAGGAAGGTGAGGGGAGGAAGGGGAGGGGAGGAAGGGGAGGGGAGGAAGGGGAGGGGAGGAAGGGGAGGAGAGGAAGGGGAGGGGAGGAAGGGGAGGGGAGGAAGGGGAGGGGAGGAAGGGGAGGGGAGGAAGGGGAGGGGAGGAAGGGTAGGGGAGGAAGGTGAGGGGAAGAAGGTGAGGGGAGGAAGGGGAGGGGAGGAAGGGGAGGAGAGGAAGGGGAGGGGAGGAAGGGGAGGGGAGGGGAGGAAGGGGAGGGGAGGAAGGGGAGGGGAGGAAGGGGAGGGGAGGAAGGGGAGGGGAGGAAGGGGAGGGGAGGAAGGTGAGGAGAGAAGAGAAAGAGAGGAAGTGGAGGGGGAGGAAGGGGTAATACATACATGTAGATGGAGAGTAGAGAAAGTAAAAGGTTAGAGAGAGACAGGTGATGAAGGTATGGAGAAGAGGAAAGAAGATGGTGTTGAAGTATAGAGTGCACCATGAGATAGAAGATGGTGTTGAAGTATAGAGTGCACCATGAGATAGAAGATGGTGTTGAAGTATAGAGTGCACCATGAGATAGAAGATGGTGTTGAAGTATAGAGTGCACCATGAGATAGAAGATGGTGTTGAAGGATAGAGTGCACCATGAGATAGAAGATGGTGTAGATGTATAGAGTGCACCATGAGATAGAAGATGGTGTTGAAGTATAGAGTGCACCATGAGATAGAAGATGGTGTTGAAGTATAGAGTGCACCATGAGATAGAAGATGGTGTTGAAGTATAGAGTGCACCATGAGATAGAAGATGGTGTTGAAGTATAGAGTGCACCATGAGATAGAAGATGGTGTTGAAGTATAGAGTGCACCATGAGATAGAAGATGGTGTTGAAGTATAGAGTGCACCATGAGATAGAAGATGGTGTTGAAGTATAGAGTGCACCATGAGATAGAAGATGGTGTTGAAGTATAGAGTGCACCACGAGATAGAAGATGGTGTTGAAGTATAGAGTGCACCACGAGATAGAAGATGGTGTTGAAGTATAGAGTGCACCATGAGATAGAAGATGGTGTTGAAGTATAGAGTGCACCATGAGATAGAAGATGGTGTAGAAGTATAGAGTCCACCATGAGATAGAAGATGGTGTTGAAGTATAGAGTGCACCATGAGATAGAAGATGGTGTTGAAGTATAGAGTGCACCATGAGATAGAAGATGGTGTTGAAGTATAGAGTGCACCATGAGATAGAAGATGGTGTTGAAGTATAGAGTGCACCATGAGATAGAAGATGGTGTTGAAGTATAGAGTGCCCCATGAGATAGAAGATGGTGTTGAAGTATAGAGTGCACCATGAGATAGAAGATGGTGTTGAAGTATAGAGTGCACCATGAGATAGAAGATGGTGTTGAAGTATAGAGAGCACCATGAGATAGAAGATGGTGTTGAAGTATAGAGTGCACCATGAGATAGAAGATGGTGTTGAAGTATAGAGTGCACCATGAGATAGAAGATGGTGTTGAAGTATAGAGTGCACCATGAGATAGAAGATGGTGTTGAAGTATAGAGTACACCATGAGATAGAAGATGGTGTTGAAGGATAGAGTGCACCATGAGATAGAAGATAGAGTGCACCATGAGATAGAAGATGATGTTGAAGTATAGAGTGCACCATGAGATAGAAGATGGTGTTGAAGTATAGAGTGCACCATGAGATAGAAGATGGTGTTGAAGTATAGAGTGCACCATGATAGAAGATGGTGTTGAAGTATAGAGTGCACCATGAGATAGAAGATGGTGTTGAAGTATAGAGTGCACCATGAGATAGAAGATGGTGTTGAAGTATAGAGTGCACCATGAGATAGAAGATGGTGTTGAAGTATAGAGTGCACCATGAGATAGAAGATGGTGTTGAAGTATAGAGTGCACCACGAGATAGAAGATGGTGTTGAAGTATAGAGTGCACCACGAGATAGAAGATGGTGTTGAAGTATAGAGTGCACCACGAGATAGAAGATGGTGTTGAAGTATAGAGTGCACCACGAGATAGAAGATGGTGTTGAAGTATAGAGTGCACCATGAGATAGAAGATGGTGTTGAAGTATAGAGTGCACCATGAGATAGAAGATGGTGTAGAAGTATAGAGTGCACCATGAGATAGAAGATGGTGTTGAAGTATAGAGTGCACCATGAGATAGAAGATGGTGTTGAAGTATAGAGTGCACCATGAGATAGAAGATGGTGTTGAAGTATAGAGTGCACCATGAGATAGAAGATGGTGTTGAAGTATAGAGTGCACCATGAGATAGATGGTGTTGAAGTATAGAGTGCACCATGAGATAGAAGATGGTGTTGAAGTATAGAGTGCACCATGAGATAGAAGATGGTGTTGAAGTATAGAGTGCACCATGAGATAGAAGATGGTGTTGAAGTATAGAGTGCACCATGAGATAGAAGATGGTGTTGAAGTATAGAGTGCACCATGAGATAGAAGATGGTGTTGAAGTATAGAGTGCACCATGAGATAGAAGATGGTGTTGAAGTATAGAGTGCACCATGAGATAGAAGATGGTGTTGAAGTATAGAGTGCACCATGAGATAGAAGATGGTGTTGAAGTATAGAGTGCACCATGAGATAGAAGATGGTGTAGAAGTATAGAGTGCACCATGAGATAGAAGATGGTGTTGAAGTATAGAGTGCACCATGAGATAGAAGATGGTGTTGAAGTATAGAGTGCACCATGAGATAGAAGATGGTGTTGACGTATAGAGTGCACCATGAGATAGAAGATGGTGTTGAAGTATAGAGTGCACCATGAGATAGAAGATGGTGTTGAAGTATAGAGTGCACCATGAGATAGAAGATGGTGTTGAAGTACTGTATAGAGTGCACCATGAGATAGAAGATGGTGTTGAAGTATAGAGTGCACCATGAGATAGAAGATGGTGTAGAAGTATAGAGTGCACCATGAGATAGAAGATGGTGTTGAAGTATAGAGTGCACCATGAGATAGAAGATGGTGTTGAAGTATAGAGTGCACCATGAGATAGAAGATGGTGTTGAAGTATAGAGTGCACCATGAGATAGAAGATGGTGTTGAAGTATAGAGTGCACCATGAGATAGAAGATGGTGTTGAAGTATAGAGTGCACCATGAGATAGAAGATGGTGTTGAAGTATAGAGTGCACCATGAGATAGAAGATGGTGTTGAAGTATAGAGTGCACCATGAGATAGAAGATGGTGTTGAAGTATAGAGTGCACCATGAGATAGAAGATGGTGTTGAAGTATAGAGTGCACCATGAGATAGAAGATGGTGTTGAAGTATAGAGTGCACCATGAGATAGAAGATGGTGTTGAAGTATAGAGTGCACCATGAGATAGAAGATGGTGTTGAAGTATAGAGTGCACCATGAGATAGAAGATGGTGTTGAAGTATAGAGTGCACCATGAGATAGAAGATGGTGTTGAAGTATAGAGTGCACCATGAGATAGAAGATGGTGTTGAAGTATAGAGTGCACCATGAGATAGAAGATGGTGTTGAAGTATAGAGTGCACCATGAGATAGAAGATGGTGTTGAAGTATAGAGTGCACCATGAGATAGAAGATGGTGTTGAAGTATAGAGTGCACCATGAGATAGAAGATGGTGTTGAAGTATAGAGTGCACCATGAGATAGAAGATGATGTTGAAGTATAGAGTGCACCATGAGATAGAAGATGGTGTTGAAGTATAGAGTGCACCATGAGATAGAAGATGGTGTTGAAGTATAGAGTGCCCCATGAGATAGAAGATGGTGTTGAAGTAGAGTGCACCATGAGATAGAAGATGGTGTTGAAGTATAGAGTGCACCATGAGATAGAAGATGATGTTGAAGTATAGAGTGCACCATGAGATAGATGATGTTGAAGTATAGAGTGCACCATGAGATAGAAGATGGTGTTGAAGTATAGAGTGCACCATGAGATAGAAGATGGTGTTGAAGTATAGAGTGCACCATGAGATAGAAGATGGTGTTGAAGTATAGAGTGCACCATGAGATAGAAGATGGTGTTGAAGTATAGAGTGCACCATGAGATAGAAGATGGTGTTGAAGTATAGAGTGCACCATGAGATAGAAGATGGTGTTGAAGTATAGAGTGCACCATGAGATAGAAGATGGTGTTGAAGTATAGAGTGCACCATGAGATAGAAGATGGTGTTGAAGTATAGAGTGCACCATGAGATAGAAGATGGTGTTGAAGTATAGAGTGCACCATGAGATAGAAGATGGTGTTGAAGTATAGAGTGCACCATGAGATAGAAGATGGTGTTGAAGTATAGAGTGCACCATGAGATAGAAGATGGTGTTGAAGTATAGAGTGCACCATGAGATAGAAGATGGTGTTGAAGTATAGAGTGCACCATGAGATAGAAGATGATGTTGAAGTATAGAGTGCACCATGAGATAGAAGATGGTGTTGAAGTATAGAGTGCACCATGAGATAGAAGATGGTGTTGAAGTATAGAGTGCACCATGATATAGAAGATGGTGTTGAAGTATAGAGTGCACCATGAGATAGAAGATGGTGTTGAAGTATAGAGTGCACCATGAGATAGAAGATGGTGTTGAAGTATAGAGTGCACCATGAGATAGAAGATGGTGTTGACGTATAGAGTGCACCATGAGATAGAAGATGGTGTTGAAGTATAGAGTGCACCATGAGATAGAAGAGTGTGTTGAAGTATAGAGTGCACCATGAGATAGAAGATGGTGTTGAAGTATAGAGTGCACCATGAGATAGAAGATGGTGTTGAAGTATAGAGTGCACCATGAGATAGAAGATGGTGTTGAAGTATAGAGTGCACCATGAGATAGAAGATGGTGTTGAAGTATAGAGTGCACCATGAGATAGAAGATCGTGTAGAAGTATAGAGTGCACCATGAGATAGAAGATGGTGTTGAAGTATAGAGTGCACCATGAGATAGAAGATGGTGTTGAAGTATAGAGTGCACCATGAGATAGAAGATGGTGTTGACGTATAGAGTGCATGAATGGACAAGCAATTCTCTCCTCTATGGCTTACACCAACCACACCTTGCAGCAGGGGCAGAGTCGGTCTCCTCATAAGGAGAGATCTCCTTGCCAAAGAAATCCTCTTCTTCTTGCTCCTTCCAAGACAAGAAAAGATAATAATATTCATGAGGTATGATGTGCTTAAAGATGGCTGTACCAGTATAGTTGGTGTGAGGGAGAATGGAGCAGAGGCGTGGCCATCTATATCGGCATCGACCTCATCCTCCTCTTCCTCCCCAAACATGAAGCTCTTCTTCCTCCGCCTGTCCACCCCCGGTATCTCCACCAGCTCCACAGCAGCCGACTTCTGCTTACACACCAGCACACACACACACACACACCATAAACATCACAACATATATGCCACACTCACACATCACACACACACAAACTCATCACTAGGCAAACACATCCATTGGTGTATTGGTGTATCGAGACACCATGGACACCTCTATACCAGTTAGCACCACATGTCAATACACCCATGGGTGTATACATACACTTATCTGCACCCCTACAACAGTAATACCACATTCGCCCCCCTAGGTCCCCCCTAGACTCAAGTCTCCCCTAGACTCAACCCCTAGGTCCCCCCTGGACTCAAGTCCGCCCCCCTCCCTAGAATTTAATTTGGAGGAAATAACTAGCTACATCTATTCCTACACCTTCACCTCCTACATCTATTCCTGCACCTTCACCTCCTACATCTATTCCTACACCTTCACCCCCTACATCTATTCCTACACCTTCACCTCCTACATCTATTCCTACACCTTTACCTCCTACATATATTCCTATACCTTCACCCCCTACATCTATTCCTACACCTTCACCTCCTACATCTATTCCTACACCTTCACCTCCTACATCTATTCCTACATCTTCACCTCCTACATCTATTCCTACACCTTCACCTCCTACATCTATTCCTACACCTTCACCTCCTACATCTATTCCTACACCTTTGCCCCCTACATCTATTCCTACACCTTCACCTCCTACATCTATTCCTACACCTTCACCCCCTACATCTATTCCTACACCTTCACCTCCTACATATATTCCTACACCTTCACCTCCTACATCTATTCCTGCACCTTCACCTCCTACATCTATTCCTACACCTTCACCTCCTACATCTATTCCTACACCTTCACCCCCTACATCTATTCCTACACCTTCACCTCCTACATCTATTCCTGCACCTTCACCTCCTACATCTATTCCTACACCTTCACCTCCTACATCTATTCCTACACCTTCACCCCCTACATCTATTCCTACACCTTCACCTCCTACATCTATTCCTACACCTTCACCTCCTACATCTATTCCTACACCTTCACCCCCTACATCTATTCCTACACCTTTGCCCCCTACATCTATTCCTACACCTTCACCTCCTACATCTATTCCTACACCTTCACCCCCTACATCTATTCCTACACCTTCACCTCCTACATATATTCCTACACCTTCACCCCCTACATCTATTCCTGCACCTTCACCTCCTACATCTATTCCTACACCTTCACCTCCTACATCTATTCCTACACCTTCACCCCCTACATCTATTCCTACACCTTCACCTCCTACATCTATTCCTGCACCTTCACCTCCTACATCTATTCCTACACCTTCACCTCCTACATCTATTCCTACACCTTCACCTCCTACATCTATGTATTCCTATACCTTCACCTCCTACATCTATTCCTACACCTTCACCTCCTACATCTATTCCTACACCTTCACCTCCTACATCTATTCCTACACCTTCACCCCCTACATCTATTCCTACACCTTCACCTCCTACATCTATTCCTATACCTTCACCTCCTACATCTATTCCTACACCTTCACCCCCTACATCTATTCCTACACCTTCACCTCTTACTACATCTATTCCTACACCTTCACCTCCTACATCTATTCCTACACCTTCACCTCCTACATCTATTCCTACACCTTCACCTCCTACATCTATTCCTACACCTTCACCTCCTACATCTATTCCTACATCTATTCCTACACCTTCACCCCCTACATCTGTATTCCTACACCTTCACCTCCTACATCTATTCCTACACCTTCACCTCCTACATCTATTCCTACACCTTCACCTCCTACATCTATTCCTACACCTTCACCCCCTACATCTATTCCTACACCTTCACCTCCTACATCTATTCCTACACCTTCACCTCCTACATCTATGATTCCTACACCTTCACCTCCTACATCTATTCCTACACCTTCACCTCCTACATCTATTCCTACACCTTCACCTCCTACATCTATTCCTGCACCTTCACCTCCTACATCTATTCCTACACCTTCACCTCCTACATCTATTCCTACACCTTCACCCCCTACATCTATTCCTACACCTACACCTCCTACATCTATTCCTATACCTTCACCCCCTACATCTATTCCTACACCTTCACCTCCTACATCTATTTCTACACCTTCACCTCCTACATCTATTCCTACACCTTCACCTCCTACATCTATTCCTACACCTTCACCTCCTACATCTATTCCTACACCTTCACCTCCTACATCTATTCCTACACCTTCACCTCCTACATCTATTCCTACACCTTCACCTCCTACATCTATTCCTACACCTTCACCTCCTACATCTATTCCTGCACCTTCACCCCCTACATCTATTCCTACACCTTCACCCCCTACATCTATTCCTACACCTTCACCTCCTACATCTATTCCTACACCTTCACCTCCTACATCTATTCCTACACCTTCACCTCCTACATCTATTCCTACACCTTCACCCCCTACATCTATTCCTACACCTTCACCCCCTACATCTATTCCTACACCTTCACCTCCTACATCTATTCCTACACCTTCACCTCCTACATCTATTCCTACACCTTCACCTCCTACATCTATTCCTACACCTTCACCTCCTACATCTATTCCTACACCTTCACCTCCTACATCTATTCCTACACCTTCACCTCCTACATCTATTCCTACACCTTCACCTCCTACATCTATTCCAACACCTTCACCCCCTACATCTATTCCTACACCTTCACCTCCTACATCTATTCCCACACCTTCACCCCCTACATCTATTCCTACACCTTCACCTCTTACATCTATTCCTACACCTTCACCTCCTACATCTATTCCTACACCTTCACCTCCTACATCTATTCCTGCACCTTCACCCCCTACATCTATTCCTACACCTTCACCTCCTACATCTATTCCTACACCTTCACCCCCTACATCTGTATTCCTACACCTTCACCTCCTACATCTATTCCTACACCTTCACCTCCTACATCTATTCCTACACCTTCACCTCCTACATCTATTCCTACACCTTCACCCCCTACATCTATTCCTACACCTTCACCTCCTACATCTATGTGTATTCCTATACCTTCACCTCCTACATCTATTCCTACACCTTCACCTCCTACATCTATTCCTACACCTTCACCTCCTACATCTATTCCTACACCTTCACCTCCTACATCTATTCCTACACCTTCACCTCCTACATCTATTCATACACCTTCACCTCCTACATCTATTCCTACACCTTCACCTCCTACATCTATTCCTACACCTTCACCTCCTACATCTATTCCTACACCTTCACCTCCTACATCTATTCCAACACCTTCACCCCCTACATCTATTCCTACACCTTCACCTCCTACATCTATTCCCACACCTTCACCCCCTACATCTATTCCTACACCTTCACCTCTTACATCTATTCCTACACCTTCACCTCCTACATCTATTCCTACACCTTCACCTCCTACATCTATTCCTGCACCTTCACCCCCTACATCTATTCCTACACCTTCACCTCCTACATCTATTCCTACACCTTCACCCCCTACATCTGTATTCCTACACCTTCACCTCCTACATCTATTCCTACACCTTCACCTCCTACATCTATTCCTACACCTTCACCTCCTACATCTATTCCTACACCTTCACCCCCTACATCTATTCCTACACCTTCACCTCCTACATCTATGTGTATTCCTATACCTTCACCTCCTACATCTATTCCTACACCTTCACCTCCTACATCTATTCCTACACCTTCACCTCCTACATCTATTCCTACACCTTCACCTCCTACATCTATTCCTACACCTTCACCTCCTACATCTATTCCTATACCTTCACCTCCTACATCTATTCCTTCACCTTCACCTCCACATCTATTCCTACACCTTCACCTCCTACATCTATTCCTACACCTTCACCTCCTACATCTATTCCTACACCTTCACCCCCTACATCTATTCCTACACCTTCACCTCCTACATCTATTCCTACACCTTCACCTCCTACATCTATTCCTACACCTTCACCCCCTACATCTATTCCTACACCTTCAACTCCTACATCTATTCCTGCACCTTCACCTCCTGCATCTATTCCTGCACCTTCACCCCCTACATCTATTCCTACACCTTCACCTCCTACATCTATTCCTACACCTTCACCTCCTACATCTATTCCTACACCTTCACCTCCTACATCTATTCCTACACCTTCACCCCCTACATCTATTCCTACACCTTCACCTCCTACATCTATTCCTACACCTTCACCCCCTACATCTATTCCTACACCTTCACCCCTACATCTATTCCTACACCTTCACCTCCTACATCTATTCCTACACCTTCACCTCCTACATCTATTCCTACACCTTCACCTCCTACATCTATTCCTACACCTTTACCTCCTACATCTATTCCTGCACCTTCACCTCCTACATCTATTCCTACACCTTCACCTCCACATCTATTCCTAGACCTTCACCTCCTTCATCTATTCCTACACCTTCACCTCCTACATCTATTCCTACACCTTCACCCCCTACATATATTCCTACACCTTCACCTCCTACATCTATTCCTACACCTTCACCCCCTATATCTATTCCTACACCTTCACCTCCTACATCTATTCCTACACCTTCACCTCCTACATCTATTCCTACACCTTCACCCCCTACATCTATTCCTACACCTTCAACTCCTACATCTATTCCTACACCTTCACCTCCTACATCTATTCCTGCACCTTCACCTCCTACATCTATTCCTGCACCTTCACCTCCTACATCTATTCCTGCACCTTCACCTCCTACATCTATTCCTACACCTTCACCCCCTACATCTATTCCTACACCTTCACCCCCTACATCTATTCCTGCACCTTCACCTCCTACATCTATTCCTACACCTTCACCTCCTACATCTATTCCTGCACCTTCACCTCCTACATCTATTCCTGCATCTTCACCTCCTACATCTATTCCTACACCTTCACCCCCTACATCTATTCCTACACCTTCACCTCCTAGTACATCTATTCCTGCACCTTCACCTCCTACATCTATTCCTACACCTTCACCTCCTACATCTATTCCTACACCTTCACCTCCTACATCTATTCCTACACCTTCACCTCCTACATCTATTCCTACACCTTCACCTCCTACATCTATTCCTACACCTTCACCTCCTACATCTATTCCTACACCTTCACCCCCTACATCTATTCCTGCACCTTCACCCCCTACATCTATTCTTACACCTTCACCTCCTACATCTATTCCTACACCTTCACCTCCTACATCTATTCCTACACCTTCACCTCCTACATCTATTCCTGCACCTTCACCTCCTACATCTATTCCTACACCTTCACCTCCTACATCTATTCCTACACCTTCACCTCGTACATCTATTCCTACACCTTCACCCCCTACATCTATTCCTACACCTTCACCCCCTACATCTATTCCTACACCTTCACCCCCTACATCTATTCCTACACCTTCACCCCCTACATCTATTCCTACACCTTCACCCCCTACATCTATTCCTACACCTTCACCCCCTACTACACCTTCACCCCCTACATCTATTCCTACACCTTCACCCCCTACATCTATTCCTACACCTTCACCCCCTACATCTATTCCTACACCTTCACCCCCTACATCTATTCCTACACCTTCACCCCCTACATCTATTCCTACACCTTCACCTCCTACATCTATTCCTACACCTTCACCTCCTACATCTATTCCTACACCTTCACCTCCTACATCTATTCCTGCACCTTCACCCCCTACATCTATTCCTACACCTTCACCTCCTACATCTATTCCTACACCTTCACCCCCTACATCTATTCCTACACCTTCACCTCCTACATCTATTCCTACACCTTCACCTCCTACATCTATTCCTACACCTTCACCTCCTACATCTATTCCTACACCTTCACCTCCTACATCTATTCCTGCACCTTCACCTCCTACATCTATTCCTACACCTTCACCCCCTACATCTATTCCTACACCTTCACATCCTACATCTATTCCTACACCTTTACCCCCTACATCTATTCCTACACCTTCACCCCCTACATCTGTTCCTACACCTTCACCCCTACATCTATTCCTACACCTTCACCTCCTACATCTATTCCTACACCTTCACCTCCTACATCTATTCCTACACCTTCACCTCCTACATCTATGTATTCCTATACTTTCACCTCCTACATCTATTCCTACACCTTCACCTCCTTACATCTATTCCTACACCTTCACCTCCTACATCTATTCCTACACCTTCACCTCCTACATCTATTCCTACACCTTCACCTCCTACATCTATTCCTACACCTTCACCCCCTACTACACCTTCACCTCCTACATCTATTCCTATACCTTCACCTCCTACATCTATTCCTACACCTTCACCACCTACATCTATTCCTACACCTTCACCCCCTACATCTATTCCTACACCTTCACCCCCTACATCTATTCCTGCACCTTCACCCCCTACATCTATTCCTACACCTTCACCTCCTACTACACCTTCGCCCCCTACATCTATTCCTACACCTTCACCCCTACATCTATTCCTGCATCTTCACCTCCTACATCTATTCCTACACCTTCACCGCCTACATCTATTCCTACACCTTCACCTCCTACATCTATTCCTGCACCTTCACCTCCTAAATCTATTCCTACACCTTCACCTCCTACATCTATTCCTACACCTTCACCCCCTACATCTATTCCTGCACCTTCACCCCCTACATCTATTCCTACACCTTCACCCCCTACATCTATTCCTGCACCTTCACCCCCTACATCTATTCCTACACCTTCACCTCCTACATCTATTCCTACACCTTCACCTCCTACATCTATTCCTACACCTTCACCCCCTACTACACCTTCACCCCCTACATCTATTCCTGCACCTTCACCCCCTACATCTATTCCTACACCTTCACCTCCTACATCTATTCCTACACCTTCACCTCCTACATCTATTCCTACACCTTCACCCCCTACATCTATTCCTACACCTTCACCCCCTACTACACCTTCACCCCTACATCTATTCCTACACCTTCACCTCCTACATCTATTCCTACACCTTCACCTCCTACATCTATTCCTACACCTTCACCTCCTACATCTATTCCTACACCTTCACCCCCTACATGTATTCCTACACCTTCACCTCCTACATCTATTCCTACACCTTCACCTCCTACATCTATTCCTACACCTTCACGCCCTACATCTATTCCTGCACCATCACCTCCTACATCTATATTCCTGCACCTTCACCCCCTACATCTATTCCTACACCTTCACCCCCTACATCTATTCCTACACCTTCAACTCCTACATCTATTCCTACACCTTCACCTCCTACATCTATTCCTACACCTTCACCTCCTACATCTATTCCTACACCTTCACCCCCTACATCTATTCCTGCACCTTCACCCCCTACATCTATTCCTACACCTTCACCTCCTACATCTATTCCTACACCTTCACCTCCTACATCTATTCCTACACCTTCACCCCCTACATCTATTCCTACACCTTCACCCCCTACATCTATTCCTACACCTTCACCCCCTACATCTATTCCTGCACCTTCACCTCCTATATCTATTCCTACCCCCTACATCTATTCCTACACCTTCACCCCCTACATCTATTCCTACACCTTCACCCCCTACATCTATTCCTACACCTTCACCCCCTACATCTATTCCTACACCTTCACCTCCTACATCTATTCCTACACCTTCACCTCCTACATCTATTCCTACACCTTCACCTCCTACATCTATTCCTACACCTTCACCCCCTACTACACCTTCACCCCCTACATCTATTCCTGCACCTTCACCCCCTACATCTATTCCTACACCTTCACCTCCTACATCTATTCCTACACCTTCACCTCCTACATCTATTCCTACACCTTCACCCCCTACATCTATTCCTACACCTTCACCCCCTACTACACCTTCACCCCTACATCTATTCCTACACCTTCACCTCCTACATCTATTCCTACACCTTCACCTCCTACATCTATTCCTACACCTTCACCTCCTACATCTATTCCTACACCTTCACCCCCTACATGTATTCCTACACCTTCACCTCCTACATCTATTCCTACACCTTCACCTCCTACATCTATTCCTACACCTTCACGCCCTACATCTATTCCTGCACCTTCACCTCCTACATCTATATTCCTGCACCTTCACCCCCTACATCTATTCCTACACCTTCACCCCCTACATCTATTCCTACACCTTCAACTCCTACATCTATTCCTACACCTTCACCTCCTACATCTATTCCTACACCTTCACCTCCTACATGTACATCTATTCCTACACCTTCACCCCCTACATCTATTCCTGCACCTTCACCCCCTACATCTATTCCTACACCTTCACCTCCTACATCTATTCCTACACCTTCACCTCCTACATCTATTCCTACACCTTCACCCCCTACATCTATTCCTACACCTTCACCCCCTACATCTATTCCTACACCTTCACCCCCTACATCTATTCCTGCACCTTCACCTCCTATATCTATTCCTACCCTCTACATCTATTCCTACACCTTCACCCCCTACATCTATTCCTACACCTTCACCCCCTACATCTATTCCTACACCTTCACCCCCTACATCTATTCCTACACCTTCACCTCCTACATCTATTCCTACACCTTCACCTCCTACATCTATTCCTACACCTTCACCTCCTACATCTATTCCTACACCTTCACCCCCTACATCTATTCCTACATCTTCACCTCCTACATCTATTCCTACACCTTCACCTCCTACATCTATTCCTACACCTTCACCCCCTACATCTATTCCTGCACCTTCACCCCTCAAATTTGAGAAGTGAAATGGCATGTACAAGGAAGTTAGAGAACAAGTCTTCTACTCATCAGATAATGTTTGTGCTGATGCTAGAGCTATCTTCATTACATAAGAGAGGTTTGCTTCTCCAAGGCCATTTCTCAACTTGGTTTTAATCTTTCGTTCAACAGACGCAGTACAAACAGGAATTGATGTTAGCCAAAGTGCTTATTGGGGAAATATTGTTATGATGATTTCATTGGTCACCAGTTCCTGCAATTGTGATGCTAAATCTTCCTTTGGCTTTTGAGTGAAGTAGTGTCAGAAGGTCTTCCATTCAGTGTGAATTCCAGGTGCTATGAGGGCTGGTTTAGAGCATTCTTCACCTTCAAGAGTCTCTGCTGTTCTGGCCACTCCATTATGACAATCTTCACTATAATGATGAATTCAGAAGATTCAGGAGTGGGATTTTCTCTTGATCAGAACCAACAGCTACAACATTCCTGAGAACTGAAGCGACTGGAAATGTTACTTTTCAGACAGGAGGTGAAGGTATCCATCCCCATAGTGTCGTGGAAGGATTTTATATCAGCCACGGTTATCTTTATATAGTTGACTTCCTCCAGACTTGCTTCAATAGCCTGCAACTCCAGTACCCAGTTAGCAGAAGGCTACAGTGCACCATCAAGTGTACGTAAAGTTGCGTCAACAAGGGAGGATATGATGGTGAGGTCAAGCTTTACGTTTGAGAGTTTTGCTAAGCTTCGCTACTTGAGGCAAGACATGATCGAGGAGGAGTAGAGCCGAAGGTGTGGACTTCTTACTCAAAACTTTACTTATCCCCAAAGCTACTGGCTCATGTGTCTTTGCAGCTCTCTCTCTCTGTGTTTGTACGCATCATTCATGAGACCACCCACGTGGGTCAGGTGACTTGCCGATCATCAACTCGGGCATGTTGAGTACACACTGGACATCCTTCACACACTCTGTTCTTTTTGGCGTACAGTGGAAGAATTTCCACAGAGTAGTAAGTGTATTGCCCATTTTAGGGGTCCAAAATTAAAAAAAAAAAGCATACCTCCCTCCCCCACTCAGAGATGGCACTCTCTGCCCAGTCACCCCTTCTATGTCTAAAGTTTCATTTCCCCCTGCTTGGGTAAATCCCGCGACATTCAATCCCAAAATTATGATTGTCATAATATGCACATGTAATTGTCATTAATATTATAGCTGGTGGATTTGACCATCCTCAACTTTAATTCTACTTGCACTTCTTACTTAAAACTGTACCTGCAGCACACACAACACTGTGTGTGCTGCAGGTACAGCTTAGTCAGTGTTGTGTGTGCTGCAGGTACAGCTTAGTCAGTGTTGTGTGTGCTGCAGGTACAGCTTAGTCAGTGTTGTGTATGCTGCAGGTACAGCTTAGTCAGTGTGTGTGTGCTGCAGGTACAGCTTAGTCAGTGTTGTGTGTGCTGCAGGTACAGCTTAGTCAGTGTGTGTGTGTGCTGCAGGTACAGCTTAGTCAGTGTCGTGTGTGCTGCAGGTACAGCTTAGTCAGTGTTGTGTGTGCTGCAGGTACAGCTTAGTCAGTGTTGTGTGTGCTGCAGGTACAGCTTAGACAGTGTTGTGTGTAGGTACAGCTCACAGCCTCAGCAGATAAAGAACATGAGAGAGCGACTGAGAAAAGGCTTGTAATAAATTTCGAGTTATAGGGTCAAAGGACACAAAATTCTCAGATACTAACATGGTCGTCAGTGTTACTCTATGAAGAACCATCAATACAGCTCCAGTGGGAGAAGATAATGTGGCAGCCCATCACCATGTTATCCTCGGCCGCTACTTAGCATACCTCACTCATGTTAACTAGAACAACGAAACCTTCACATGCACATTTTGACACACACTCTCCCAAGCAACCCCCCAAACTTACCCCCCCCCCCCCCCCCCTCCTCCCAGATACACACACATTATTCTCCCAGGCACATGCACGCATGCTAGCCAACTCCCACCCACACACCACACACACCTTGGCATGTGTCTTGATGGAGCTCAAGACCACCTTCCAGAGGTCTGGTTTCAGTTCAGTACTAATGGCTTGGTTCCTTCCAGTGGACTTGTTCTGCCTGTAACTCTGCACACTCATCATGGCTTGCTGCTGACCTATAGAGAACTGCTGCGCAAAGTACGAGGCATCAGGAACCACAGAAGTTTGCGTGAAGGACGAGAAAGGAGAAAATTCACGCCGAGATGCGTGACGGACAATGGACCTGTCCCTCGGATGATGTGAGGTTTGCATGAACGAGCCGTCTACCTCCTCCCCTCCACCCTCCACCTCACCCAACACAAGTCCCTTGACGATGTCCCAGTGTCTGCTCTCAGATTGCGTTGGCTTCAGCCCCACTGCTACAGACATACCACTGGGAAAAAACCACCACAAAAGTTATTGCTACGAGTAACCAAAGAATACTACCAGCTTACCTAACAACAGATTTTGTGATGAATTTCCACCACGTCTGCTGCTCGTCCTCTGGACGTGGCTCACGACCTGGCTCTGGACGAGGCTCTGGACTAATTGACCTGTAGCTCTCAGCGCTCGAGGAAGGCAACCTACTCATCGTCTGCCACATTTCAGGTTCACTAGAACTAGCACGTCCAGAACTACGCTGCTCACTTCCACCTCTAACCCTGCGGGACTCAGAGTTAGTTATCTCGCCAAATACACCCTCGTCAGCCATCACTCCTTTATTCAGGCGAGCTATTCCGGCGGCACACAATTAACTCTACACAACCGCTTCACGGGTATACTTGGCACAAGCATGCAGTAGGATGCTGCAATTATAGCACCCTGGAAAGCTCGCGCGGTGATAATTAAGATGGGCGACTATGAAGAGAATCTGTCTCGGTGTTTGGAGCAGGCTAAGCAGTTATTTTCTGCAAAGTTTAGAGGAGAAGCTCCTATTATTGCAGTATGTGCACCAGGACGCGTCAACCTCATAGGAGAACACACAGACTACAACAATGGTCTAGTCCTACCCATGGCAAGTTGAGAATGCCTTGAGGGAGGGTGGGTTCAGAATGTTGGCTTACACTGGACTCCATTAGTTCATATGCAAGTTCATATGCAAAACAATGAAAGCTACCTCTGCCTTGTTTGAAAGTACAGCTCCATTTTTTTGTGTGGTAAATTTTGACAAAACACATTCCATCTTGTCTGTGCAGTGAGTGCTTCCCTGTTTGTTAGAGTGAGAGAGTATGTGCAAGTGTTGTAGATTGTCCTTTGATGGAGCCATGTCTGTTCCTCTTCAAACCATAACAGATGTGCAAATGGGAGTCCCTTAAAATGGGAGTCCCTTAATGATTTGATCTTGATATAGCTGAGCCTGTCAAGGCCATCACATATATATTACAGCACAGTGTGGGACGATTTAGTAACTAACCTAATAACAATCTATATTAAATCAACAATAAAATTATCCACAATATTAAGTTACGAGTGTCCCGCTGCTCAAGGAGGGGGGGGACGGGAGGGGACCAAAGATCATTCCTCAGCTAACCATACAACAGTTCCTTTCTCCTCTGCCACCACTTCCCTACCCAATATATAACACACTCACCCACCTCCTCCGTTACTGCATCACTTACTCCCTCCACATCTTTCCCCAAAAAGCAATGCCACCTTTCCATCCTTACTCACTCTTCTAAATTCATCCAGCCACTGTCCTGCCCCTCCAGAGCCCCTGCCTATTATGCTGTGCTCCAGAGCCCCTGCCTATTATGGTGTGCTCCAGAACCCTGCCTATTATGGTGTGATCCAGAGCCCCTGCCTATTATGCTATGCTCCAGACCCCTGCCTATTATGCTATCCAGAGCCCCTGCCTAATATGGTGTGCTCCAGAGCCCCTGCCTATTATGCTGTGCTGCCTATTATGCTGTGCTCCAGAGCCCCTGCCTATTAGGGTGTGCTCCAGAGCCCCTGCCTATTATGGTGTGCTCCAGAGCCCCTGCCTATTATGGTGTGCTCCAGAGCCCCTGCCTATTATGGTGTGCTCCAGAGTATTATGGTGGGCTTCAGAGCCCCTGCCTATTATGGTGTGCTCCAGAGCCCCTGCCTATTATGCTGTACTCCAGAGCCCCTGCCTATTATGCTGTCCAGAGCCCCTGCCTATTATGCTATGCTCCAGAGCCCCTGCCTAATATGGTGTGCTCCAGAGCCCTGCCTATTATGCTGTGCTCCAGAGCCCCTGCCTATTATGGTGTGCTCCAGAGCCCCTGCCTATTATGGTGTGCTCCAGAGCCCCTGCCTATTATGCTGTGCTCCAGAGCCCAGGGCTGCCTATTATGGTGTGCTCCAGAGCCCTGCTGTGCTCCAGAGCCCCTGCCTATTATGGTGTGCTTCAGAGCCCCTGCCTATTATGGTGTGCTCCAGAGCCCCTGCCCTATTATGGTGTGCTCCAGAGCCATATCAGCCATTTTGTGTTCTATAACAAATGCAAGGACCAAGTCATGCTCATTAATCCAGCATATGAGGCTCACTAAGGCAGGATTAGAGTCAGCCAGGATTAGAGTCAGCCAGGATTAGAGTCAGCCAGGATTAGAGTGAGGACAGCAGATACTTGGCAAGTTTGTCAGTCAGGATTAGAGTCAGCCAGGATTAGAGTCAGCCAGGATTAGAGTGAGGACAGCAGATACTTGACAAGTTTGTCAGCCAGGATTAGAGTCAGCCAGGATTAGAGTCAGCCAGGATTAGAGTGAGGACAGCAGGTACTTGACAAGTCTGTCAGTCAGGATTAGAGTCAGCCAGGATTAGAGTGAGGACAGCAGGTACTTGACAAGTCTGTCAGTCAGGATTAGAGTCAGCCAGGATTAGAGTGAGGACAGCAGATACTTGGCAAGTTTGTCAGCCAGGATTAGAGTCAGCCAGGATTAGAGTCAGCCAGGATTAGAGTGAGGACAGCAGATACTTGGCAAGTTTGTCAGCCAGGATTAGAGTCAGCCAGGATTAGAGTCAGCCAGGATTAGAGTGAGGACAGCAGATACTTGACAAGTTTGTCAGCCAGGATTAGAGTCAGCCAGGATTAGAGTCAGTCAGGATTAGAGTCAGCCAGGATTAGAGTCAGCCAGTTAGAGCGAGGACAGCAGATACTTGACAAGTTTGTCAGCCAGGATTAGAGTCAGCCAGGATTAGAGTCAGTCAGGATTAGAGTGAGGACAGCAGATACTTGGCAAGTTTGTCAGCCAGGATTAGAGTCAGCCAGGATTAGAGTCAGCCAGGATTAGAGTGAGGACAGCAGATACTTGGCAAGTTTGTCAGCCAGGATTAGAGTCAGCCAGGATTAGAGTGAGGACATTGGCAAGTTTGTCAGCCAGGATTAGAGTCAGCCAGGATTAGAGTGAGGACAACAGATGCAAGTTAGTCAGCCAGTATTAGAGTCAGCCAGGATTAGAGTGAGGACAGCAGATACTTGGCAAGTTTGTCAGCCAGGATTAGAGTCAGCCAGGATTAGAGTGAGGACATTGGCAAGTTTGTCAGCCAGGATTAGAGTCAGCCAGGATTAGAGTGAGGACAACAGATGCAAGTTAGTCAGCCAGTATTAGAGTCAGCCAGGATTAGAGTGAGGACAGCAGATACTTGGCAAGTTTGTCAGTCAGGATTAGAGTCAGCCAGGATTAGAGTCAGCCAGGATTAGAGTGAGGACAGCAGATACTTGACAAGTTTGTCAGCCAGGATTAGAGTCAGCCAGGATTAGAGTGAGGACAGCAGGTACTTGACAAGTCTGTCAGTCAGGATTAGAGTCAGCCAGGATTAGAGTCGGCCAGGATTAGAGTGAGGACAGCAGATACTTGGCAAGTTTGTCAGCCAGGATTAGAGTCAGCCAGGATTAGAGTCAGCCAGGATTAGAGTGAGGACAGCAGATACTTGACAAGTTTGTCAGCCAGGATTAGAGTCAGCCAGGATTAGAGTGCGGACAGCAGATGCTTGACAAGTTTGTCAGCCAGGATTAGAGTCAGCCAGGATTAGAGTCAGCCAGGATTAGAGTGAGGACAGCAGATGCTTTACTCCAAGAAGATGTTGAATAAGTTGATGTGGGTGTAGGTGTGGTTTCATGTGTCTCCAGTGCAAGGTGCATGTTGTGGTTAGTGTTTGGCAAGGAGGTGGACGGTGTTGTGAAGTGCTCCTGGCTCAGGTGGAATATTTACCTACCAGGAATGGCTGCATTTACTGATCACATCATACAGATATGATTGCCTGCTCTTAGGAGTGGAATGAACCTGACAAATCATCAGTTATCTCTCCCAAATATCATTACAATAACCTTCTCAATAATAAACTTCAAATTGCATTCTCTCGATGTTTGGACATCTCTTAGGAGTGGAATGAACCTGACAAATCATCAGTTATCTCTCCCAAATATCATTACAATAACCTTCTCAATAATCAACTTCAAATTGCATTCTCTCGATGTTTGGACATCTCTTAGGAGTGGAATGAACCTGACAAATCATCAGTTATCTCTCCCAAATATCATTACAATAACCTTCTCAATAATCAACTTCAAATTGCATTCTCTCGATGTCCAAACATCGAGAGAATGCACATCAGGAATAATATTATTATAATATTATTCAGGAATAATATTATTATAATATAATATAATTATTCCTAATGAATATTATTCCTGGTGAAGGCTAGAGCATCTAGTCCAAACATCGAGAGAATGCAATTTGAAGTTGATTATTGAGAAGGTTATTATAATGTTATTATGTCAAGTGAGAGTTCATTGGGAGTTTAGCTAACCATACGTTACATCAAAACATGAATGTCTTTTAACATTTTCTTTTAACAGAGAACCTGTTATTTGTAGGGGGGGGGGGGGGAGATCTAGTCCCTAATTCATCAGTAACCGTACTAATTTCAAAACCCACAGTTACTCGAAATAGAAGCAGTTTCAAAGATATTACTAGAGATACTTGCATATTTGGTATTGGTATTGGGTTCAAGTTGACTGTAGCTGGGTGACTGGGCCCAGGATAGCTTAGGGTACTGGTTTCAAGACTGGGCCCAGGATAGCTTAGGGTACTGGTTTCAAGGTGGATCTAGCTACAGTCCTCCCATAGCTGCCTCAATGTAGCCTGCCCTCCCCTCTCTTCCTTGCTTCTCTCTAGTCCTCCCATAGCTGCCTCAATGTAGCCTCCCCTCCCCTCTCTTCCTTGCTTCTCTATAGTCCTCCCATAGCTGCCTCAATGTAGCCTGCCCTCCCCTCTCTTCCTTGCTTCTCTCTAGTCATCCCATAGTTGCCTCAATGTAGCCTGAGCTCAAGGTCTAGCTCAGAAGGGGTGTAGCTCGGGAATTTGGCTCAATATTGCTTTAGCTAGGATTCTGGGCTCAGGATGGCTATAGTTCAGGGACTTAGCACTGGGCTCGAGGTAGCTGTAGCTAGGGTACTGGGCTCAGGATGGTTGTAGCTAGGGTACTGGGCTCAGTATTACTGTAGCTAGGGTACTGGGCTCAGTATTGCTGTAGCTAGGGTACTGGGCTCAGTATTGCTGTAGCTAGGGTACTGGGCTCAGTATTGCTATAGCTAGGGTACTGGGCTCAGTATTGCTGTGGCTAGGGTACTGGGCTCAGTATTGCTGTAGCTAGGGTACTGGGCTCAGTATTGCTGTAGCTAGGGTACTGGGCTCAGTATTGCTGTGGCTAGGGTACTGGGCTCAGTATTGCTGTAGCTAGGGTACTGGGCTCAGTATTGCTGTGGCTAGGGTACTGGGCTCAGTATTGCTGTAGCTAGGGTACTGGGCTCAGTATTGCTGTAGCTAGGGTACTGGGCTCAGTATTGCTGTAGCTAGGGTACTGGGCCCAGTATTGCTGTGGCTAGGGTACTGGGCTCAGTATTGCTATAGCTAGGGTACTGGGCTCAGTATTGCTGTAGCTAGGGTACGTAACGGACATGCACCTTGTGCCTTTTGAATGCATGGTGCACAACTCTATGTAATGGGCATGTGACTCTAATGCATGGTGCAAACTTCTATGTAATGGACACATGACTCTAATGCATGATGCAGACCTCTATGTAATGGGCATGTGACTCTAATGCATGATGCAAACCTCTATGTAATGAACACGTGACTCTAATGCATGGTGCAAACCTCTATGTAATGGGCATGTGACTCTAATGCATGGTGCACAACTCTATGTAATGGACACATGACTCTAATGCATGATGCAAACCTCTATATAATGGGCACGTTACTCTAATGCATGGTGCAAACCTCTATGTAATGGGCATGTGACTCTAATGCATGGTGCAAGCCTCTATGTAATGAACACATGACTCTAATGCATGGTGCAAACCTCTAAGTAATGGGCACGTGACTCTAATGCATATGTAATGGGCACGTGACTCTAATACATGGTGCAAACCTCTATGTAATGGGCATGTGACTCTAATGCGTGGTGCAAACCTCTATGTAATGGACACATGACTCTAATGCATGGTTCAAACCTCTATGTAATGGGCACATGACTATAATAAATGGTGCAAACCTCTATGTAATGGGCATGTGACTCTAATGCATGGTGCAAACCTCTATGTAATGGACACATGACTAATGCATGGTGCAAACCTCTATGTAATGGGCACATGACTAATACATGGTGCAAACCTCTATGTAATGGGCACATGACTCTAATGCATGGTTCAAACCTCTATGTAATGGGCACATGACTCTAATACATGGTGCAAACCTCTATGTAATGGGCATGTGACTCTAATGCATGTGCAAACCTCTATGTAACGGACACATGACTCTAATGCATGGTTCAAACCTCTATGTAATGGGCACATGACTCTAATGCATGGTTCAAACCTCTATGTAATGGGCACGTGACTCTAATGCATGGTGAAAACCTCTGTAATAGGCACATGACTAATGCATGGTGAAAACCTCTATGTAATGGGCACGTGACTCTAATGCATGGTGCAAACCTCTATGTAATGGGCACATGACTCTAATGCATGGTGCGAACCTCTATGTAATGGGCACATGACTCTAATGCATGGTTCAAACCTCTATGTAATGGTCACGTGACTCTAATGCATGGTGCAAACCTCTATGTAATGGGCACGTGACTCTAATGCATGGTGAAAATTTCTGTAATAGGCACATGACTAATGCATGGTGCAAACCTCTATGTAATGGGCACGTGACTCTAATGCATGGTGCAAACCTCTGTAATGGGCACATGACTAATGCATAGTGCAAACCTCTATGTAATAGGCACATGACTCTAATGCATGGTGCAAACCTCTATGTAATGGGCACGTGACTCTAATGCATGGTGCAAACCTCTATGTAATGGACACATGACTCTAATGCATGGTTCAAACCTCTATATAATGGGCATGTGACTAATGGGCATGTGACTCTAATGCATGGTGCAAGCCTCTATGTAATGGGCACATGACTCTAATACATGGTACAAACCTCTATGTAATGGGCATGTGACTCTAATGCATGGTACAAACCTCTATGTAATGGGTACATGACTCTAATGCATGGTTCAAACCTCTATGTAATGGGCACGTGACTCTAATGCATGGTGCAAACCTCTATGTAATGGGCACGTGACTCTAATGCATGGTGAAAACCTCTGTAATAGGCACATGACTAATGCATGGTGCAAACCTCTATGTAATGGGCACGTGACTCTAATGCATGGTGCAAACCTCTATGTAATGGGCACATGACTCTAATGCATGGTGCAAACCTCTATGTAATGGGCATGTGACTCTAATGGATGGTGCAAACCTCTATGTAATGGGCACATGACTCTAATACATGGTGCAAACCTCTATGTAATGAACACATGACTAATGCATGGTTCAAACCTCTATGTAATGGGCACATGACTCTAATACATGGTGCAAACCTCTATGTAATGGACACATGACTAATGCATGGTGCAAACCTCTATGTAATGGGCACGTGACTCTAATGCATATGTAATGGGCATGTGACTCTAATGCATGGTGCAAACCTCTATGTAATGGGCACGTGACTCTAATGCATGGTGAAAACCTCTGTAATAGGCACATGACTAATGCATGGTGCAAACCTCTATGTAATGGGCATGTGACTCTAATGCATGGTGCAAACCTCTATGTAATGAGCATGTGACTCTAATGCATGGTGCAAACCTCTATGTAATGGACACATGACTCTAATGCATGGTGCAAACCTCTATGTAATGGGCGCATGACTAATACATGGTGCAAACCTCTATGTAATGGGCACATGACTCTAATGCATGGTTCAAACCTCTATGTAATGGGCACATGACTCTAATACATGGTGCAAACCTCTATGTAATGGGCATGTGACTAATGCATGGTGCAAACCTCTATGTAACGGACACATGACTCTAATGCATGGTGCGAACCTCTATGTAATGGTCACGTGACTCTAATGCATGGTGCAAACCTCTATGTAATGGGCACGTGACTCTAATGCATGGTGCAAACCTCTGTAATGGGCACATGACTAATGCATAGTGCAAACCTCTATGTAATAGGCACATGACTCTAATGCATGGTGCAAACCTCTATGTAATGGGCACGTGACTCTAATGCATGGTGCAAACCTCTATGTAATGGGCATGTGACTCTAATGCATGGTGAAAACCTCTATGTAATGGACACATGACTCTAATGCATGGTTCAAACCTCTATGTAATGGGCATGTGACTCTAATGGGCATGTGACTCTAATGCATGGTGCAAGCCTCTATGTAATGGGCACATGACTCTAATACATGGTACAAACCTCTATGTAATGGGCATGTGACTCTAATGCATGGTACAAACCTCTATGTAATGGGCACATGACTCTAATGCATGGTTCAAACCTCTATGTAATGGGCACGTGACTCTAATGCATGGTGCAAACCTCTATGTAATGGGCACGTGACTCTAATGCATGGTGAAAACCTCTGTAATAGGCACATGACTAATGCATGGTGCAAACCTCTATGTAATGGGAACATGACTCTAATGCATGGTGCAAACCTCTATGTAATGGGCATGTGACTCTAATGCATGATGCAAACCTCTATGTAATGAACATGTGACTCTAATGCATGGTGCAAACCTCTATGTAATGGGCATGTGACTCTAATGGATGGTGCAAACCTCTATGTAATGGACACATGACTCTAATGCATGGTTCAAACCTCTATATAATGGGCATGTGACTCTAGTGGGCATGTGACTCTAATGCATGGTTCAAACCTCTATGTAATGAACACATGACTCTAATGCATGGTGCAAACCTCTATGTAATGGACACATGACTCTAATGCATGGTGCAAACCTCTATGTAATGGAAACCTCTATGTAATGGGCACAGATTGAACTTTGTGGAGGACCAATGGGAGGGAGAAGAGCGTGAAGCTTGAGTGTACATAGGTGGAGTTGGGAGGGGAGGGGTCCTAGGAAGTGTGTGAGTGGGGAGAAGGGTGTGTATGGTTTTGTACAAACCTGAACTCGTACAGTGTGACTAGAGAACTTATGACCTGGTCCAATCTTGACCATATGCCCCTGCCTGCCTTCCAAGGGTGCAGAAATGGGCTTGGTGTAAATGGTCCTCCTTGTTTGTCCCTCTCTTCCCCCACCCCATACTACCTCATTATCTGACCCGTCCTCTACTAACTTATCCTCCATCATGCATCATGGTCTGTCATTGCAGGCTCTCCCCCGGATGACAGTTGTGGTTGGGAAGAAGTCGTGCTCTTCTCTCTGTTCTGTCTTCTCTGCTTCAATCAAGAGCTCAGACAGACCCATGTACGAGTTCTCTGTGCCTGTGTATCCCGGAGACAAGACCTCCGAACCTGTGACCACTGACCCTGAAGCTCCATCCTGGACCAAGTACATTGTGGGAGTGGTCGGTCTGATGAATGCGAAGTCTGATGTTCCAGCATTTGACGCTGTCATTACCACTTGTGTGCCGCTAGGAGGTGGGGTCTCTAGCTCTGCTGCTCTGGAGGTTGCCATGGCATTGTTTGTGGAGCAACTGCGAGGCAAAGAGAAGAGGTCACCAGTAGATCTTGCCCTCCTCTGCCAGCAGGCTGAGCATCGCTACGCTGGTGAGTTAGAACAACCGAGCTGCCTTCATGTTGTGTGTTGGTGCATGACCTCTGTGTTGTTGTGTGATGGTGCATGACCTCTGTGTTGTTGTGTGAGGTGCATGACCTCTGTGTTGTGTGATGGTGCATGACCTCTGTGTTGTTGTGTGATGGTGCTTGACCTCTGTGTTGTTGTGTGATGGTGCATGACCTCTGTGTTGTTGTGATGGTGCATGACCTCTGTGTTGTTGTGTGATGGTGCATGACCTCTGTGTTGTTGTGTGATGGTGCATGACCTCTGTGTTGTTGTGTGATGGTGCATGACCTCTGTGTTGTTGTGTGAGGTGCATGACCTCTGTGTTGTTGTGTGAGGTGCAGGACCTCTGTGTTGTTGTGTGATGGTGCATGACCTCTGTGTTGTTGTGTGATGGTGCATGACCTCTGTGTTGTTGTGTGATGGTGCATGACCTCTGTGTTGTTGTGTGATGATGCATGACCTCTGTGTTGTTGTGTGATGGTGCAGGACCTCTGTGTTGTTGTGTGATGGTGCAAGACCTCTGTGTTGTTGTGTGATGACCTCTGTGTTGTTGTGATGGTGCATGACCTCTGTGTTGTTGTGTGAGGTGCATGACCTCTGTGTTGTTGTGTGATGGTGCATGACCTCTGTGTTGTTGTGTGATGGTGCATGACCTCTGTGTTGTTGTGTGATGGTGCATGACCTCTGTGTTGTTGTGTGATGATGCATGACCTCTGTGTTGTTGTGTGATGGTGCAGGACCTCTGTGTTGTTGTGTGATGGTGCAAGACCTCTGTGTTGTTGTGTGATGACCTCTGTGTTGTTGTGATGGTGCATGACCTCTGTGTTGTTGTGTGAGGTGCATGACCTCTGTGTTGTTGTGTGATGACCTCTGTGTTGTTGTGTGATGACCTCTGTGTTGTGTGATGTGCATGACCTCTGTGTTGTGTGATGACCTCTGTGTTGTTGTGTGATGGTGCATGACCTCTGTGTTGTTGTGTGATGGTGCATGACCTCTGTGTTGTTGTTGTGATGGTGCAAGACCTCTGTGTTGTTGTGTGATGGTGCATGACCTCTGTGTTGTTGTGTGATGGTGCATGACCTCTGTGTTGTTGTGTGATGGTGCATGACCTCTGTGTTGTTGTGTGATGACCTCTGTGTTGTTGTGTGATGGTGCATGACCTCTGTGTTGTTGTGTGATGGTGCATGACCTCTGTGTTGTTGTGTGATGGTGCATGACCTCTGTGTTGTTGTGTGAGGTGCATGACCTCTGTGTTGTTGTGTGATGTTGGGCATGACCTCTGTGTTGTGTGATGGTGCATGACCTCTGTGTTGTTGTGTGATGGTGCATGACCTCTGTGTTGTTGTGTGAGGTGCATGACCTCTGTGTTGTTGTGTGATGGTGCATGACCTCTGTTGTTGACGCTTGGTGCGTGACCTCTGTGTTGTGTGGTGCTTGACCTCTGTGTTGTTGACGCTTGGTGCGTGACCTCTGTGTTGTGTGGTTGATGGTGCGTGACCTCTGTATTGTGGTGCTTGGTGCGTGACCTCTGTATTGTGTTGTGCTTGGTGCGTGACCTCTGTATTGTGTGGTACTTGGTGCATGACCTCTGTGTTGTGGTGTGATGGTGCATGACCTCTGTGTTGTGGTGTGATGGTGCATGACCTCTGTGTTGTTGACGCTTGGTGTGTGACCTCTGTGTTGCTTGGTGCGTGACCTCTGTGTTGCTTGGTGCGTGACCTCTGTGTTGTGTGGTACTTGGTGCATGACCTCTGTGTTGTTGTGTGATGGTGCATGACCTCTGTGTTGTGCATGGCTTGTAAGTGGTCTATAAAGAACTGGAGTACAACAATATCTTTCAAAGAACTCTCAGTTGACATACACTGTAATAACATTAAAATCACCTTCTCAAAAATCAACTTCAAATTGTATTCGCTCAGCGTTTCGACTAGAGGCTCCAGCCTTCATCAGGAATAATGAGACGCTAAGGCTCGCGTGATCCTGCTATATAACCGGTAGCTAGCTATCCACCTCGTTCCAGTACACGCGCTTAGCACGTGCACCAGATTTAAATTAAAAAAAAATAATTTAAATTTAAAAAAATTAAATAAACAAAACAACAATTATATACATATAAATTATATACATATAAATACTACATATAAATACTACATATAAATACATATAATAATTATACATATAATAATAATAATAATAATAATAATAATAATAATAATAATAATAATAATAATAATAATAATAATAATAATAATAATAAATATAAACAAATTTAAAAAAAATTAATAATAATAAAATTTAGGTAGTAAACAGATAATGAATAAATAATAAAATTTAAAAAAATGATAATGATAATGATAATTAAATAAATAAATAAATATAATGATGATGAATGAAATGAATGAAATGAATGAATAAATAAAAAATAAAATAAAAATAAAAAAAATGAATAAAAAAATAAAATGTAATTATGGTGGTCGTGGCTTCAAGTTCAGGCTCTTCAGAGTAGCTCCCCAGCAGCCAGGCAAGTCCATTCCACAGTCTCCATTGAACTGCTCACACTTTGCTGCTAGGCTGCTGTGCAATGCCTCCTTCACTAGCAGTTCCTTCTGTCTTCTGGCCTGGTCCAAGATGGTGGCTTCCTCCCACAAAATCGGATGTCCATTATCTCATGCATGCTCAGCAATTGCAGACTTCTCTTTCGCACACTTTCTACAGGCATCTTGATGTTCTTTCACTCTGGTCTCCAGTCTTCTGATGGTCTGCCCTATGTAGTATTTCCCACAGCTACAAGGGATGCGGTACACAACACATGAGTGCATATTAGCTGGTAAAACATCCTTCACTCTGCTCAGTTGTGTCCTCAGAGTTCTTCCTGATCTGAAGACGACTTTGATGTTGAACTTCCTGCAGACCCTCCTGACGTCTTTCTCATCCCTGCTGCATAAGGAATCACTATCATAGGATCCTTCTTTTTAGACCCCTCATTGCCTGTACTGGTGTATACATCTTCCTTTCTGCGTTTAGATGTTTCTGCAGATGATAGGTTGATGAAGGCTTGCGGATAACCGTTCTCTATGAAGACTTTATTCAAATAATGTTCTTCCTTCCAAAGGTCCTCCTTCTCAGTACTCTTCTGGCTCTATCATACAAGCTCTTCACCACTCCTCTTTTGATATGGAGAGGATGATGTGAAGGTACCGGTTGTTCTGCGTGGGATTTCTGTAAACGGTTGCAGTTAGCCTTCCATCTTCCTTCCTGTGTAGGTGGCAGTCCAGAAATGGCAATGATCCGTCCACTTCAAGCTCCATGATAAATTTTATGGATGGCCTGATGTTGTTCAGATAGTCCAACAACTCCTGCTCACTTCCCTTCTTCACAATGCAGATGGTATTATCCACTTATCTCTTCCAAACCCTTGGCTTCAGTGGGGCAGTTGTGAGTGCCCATTCTCCAAAGAATTCCATATAAAGGTTGGCTACCACTGCAGACACTGGAGAGCCCATTGCTGCACCCTCTTTCTGCTTGTAGTACTTGTTTCTTTACCCCTTTTTCCCTTCTTCATATACCTGAAGTACATAGGTGGATTTCAGGCACAACTCCAACAGCTCAGAAACCCTGTCAGCACCTAGTGTAGTCCTCTCACGCAAGCTCTCGTATTTTGTCAACATTTCAAAATTTACTTCCACAGCCTCATCAATGGGAACATTGGTAAAAAGTGAAGACACATCAAAACTGACAAGACTCTCATCCCGTGCCAAACATTCACCGTGAATACATTGCCCAGAATCCTTGCCATATGTACTTGTATTTCCAGCTAGAGGTGATATAAAATGTGCTATGAACTTGGAAAGATTATACGACAGTGCATGCATACAAGACACAATAGGCCTAAGGGGAACCTCAGGTTTATGCATCTTAGGCAGCCATAAATCAGTGGTGGTCTACTTCCAGTGGCCCTAATTCTATTGTATAATGCAGTTGTTATTTCTCTCATCTTCTCCATATTCTTTAACACACAATTCACCTTGCTTTCCTGTGCCTTGGTTGGATCCTTCTTCAGTATTCCTTATGTTTTGGTTTCCAGCATTCCTGTCAGCTTCCTGTCCTTTGTCATCAGCACTGTTGTCTTCCCTTTGTCTGCTGGTAAGATTACAAGCTCTTCCATCTTCCTCAGCTCTCCCAGGGCCTTCTGTTCCTTCATCAGGTTGTCCTTTGGTTATCTTGCTCTTCTCAAAATTCCACATATTCTTCCTCGAAGCTCATGCACCATCCTCCAGCTTACTGGCCATCTCTTCCATTATTATTATTATTTGTTCTTGTTATTTATTATATATTATTATTATTATTATTATTATTATTATTATTGTTGTTGTTGTTATTGTTATTGTTGTTGTTGTTATTATTATTATTTGTTCTTGTTATTTATATATGTAATATTTATAATTATATGTAATTGTTGTTTTATTTTATTTATTTATTATTTTATTTATTATTTATTATTTATGTATATTTTTTATTTATTGTTCATTTAATGCATTAGCTACTTATATGCATGGAGTTTGGCCAGGGTTGGTTGGGGTGTCTTGACAGTATTGAGGCCCTGGCCTGAGCAAAGGCCTGCGGGCACTTCCCACCAACACACTGAAGTGAAAACTAAACGTATAAGTAATTAATTCCAAAATCACTTGCTTGCTCATGCATTTAACAACTTTGAGTCCACACTCAATCTGTGTCGTATCCAAAATATACTTCTTAGCAACACATTGTCGTATCCCCAGAGTTGCCAACTGTGCAGAGTCCCGGAATTTTGGGCATTGTCCCGGTGGTGTCCTTGTCCCGGAATTTACAGATATGCGCACCTTGCGCTTCCACTCGCTTAGATGGCCACTGCAGTCCCAAGCATGTTTAGTTTAGTCCTTTAACACTCGTAAAGCAACCAAAAAAGGACACTTTTTAGGAGAGAAAAACCAAATTACGGTTTGCCAAACGACCTTTGACCTTGTTTCGATTGGAGGTGTGGCACCCACATGAAACTTCCCAACCAGTGATAATTGCTGCAATATCAGCAAAATGGCCAGTGCAAAGAAGCAGAAGAGAGAATGCCATTTTTGACAGATTAAAACACTCTCATCGCCATAAGCGCCTACAGGCGCGAACTCGACATCGCTCGCGAACGGAGCTACAGATTTAATTTTACCAGGGGGTGCGCGAAAGATAGTTAAAATTACTATCAAAGAAAAATTCCAGGTAGCACGTGATTCCGAACTGGTCACGGCAACAAAAATATAATTATATCTTTTTTGGGACAATGATGACTTTACTTCACTGTGACCGTCCCTATAGCTTCTGTATGCTCTTCTTCGGTGGAAAGCTGCAGAGCCATCTACTGCAGACTCGCTATCAATAAAAATCCTACGGAGCAGAGAAAAAAGTCGCACCTCTGTTGTTAGTGACTTTTTAACTGTTGTAGACATAGAGATGCGTAACTTGTGTTTGCCTGCCTCATAGAGCCGATTCATATACCAAGTTATAGCTCTTTCAATTTGCAATCGAATGATATGCTTTGTTTCAAAATTTAATGGTTACAAAAAAGTTATGAAATTCAAAAATTTAAATTCAAAAAAAGTGTTAAGCTAAAGTTGGCAGTGAAAGGGAAAGAATTTCAGGAATTTCAGGGGATAGGCAAGAAAGACAAAGGTATAAATAAAACAATATAAATAAAACAAATATAATGAAATTGATTTACAAAGTAAATAAGCATGGAATACAGGAAATATAGGGTAAATAATAACATCATGGGGACAGGGAAATGCGCATGCTATTGAGGGGGCATGGTCGGAGTCCCTGAATTAACTTATGGAAAGTTGGCAAGTATGTATCCCATCCCAATAACACTGTAGGACCGTGGCAGCACAGGTCATATCCGAGCAGCACTGGTCATATCCGAGCAGCACTGGTCATATCCTAGCAACACTGGTCATATCCGAGCGGCACATGTCATACCCTAGCAACACATGTCATACCCTAGCAACACATGTCATACCCTAGCAACACATGTCATACCCTAGCAACACATGTCATACCCTAGCAGCACATGTCATATCCCAGCAGCACAGATCATATCTTAGCAGCACAGGTCATATCCTAGCAACACAGGTCATATCCTAGCAACACAGGTCATATCCTAGCAACACAGGTCATATCTTAGCAACACAGGTCATATCTCAGAGCAGAAAATAGCAGCCAGCCATGGCCAATTTCTGACCAATGCATCTGCAGGACCGAGCAAGAGCTTATGGTCTTCCATATGGACCAGCCAATGTTTGTGGGTTAATCTTTATCAAGACATGTGCAGTGTGTCAGACACCTGCAGTCCTACGTGTAGTAATGCGTGTGCTAGTAATCATGCGCTAGTTCCACCTGGCTTCTTGTTGCTTAGCTAACAAGCCTGAGACAAGTTGTTATACAAAAATTTATCTCCACAAGTTGTTAGCACTGCTAAGCACAGTAGCGACACCTCAGCCCAAAGCTCAAAGAAAACAACAGTGATGAAAATGGGAGGGTTTTTTTTTTGGTTTTTCCCTTCTTTCCCGCAAAATGAGGCTTGACTGCAGTCCTCTGAGAATTGTGGAGTAGCCCTTTGACATCACAACATCTGAGCATCAGTTGGAGCAGCTGTAGACATCGAAACAGCTAACGAATAATCACCCGTAGTCACCTCTCGACATCGGCACAACTGAATGAACGTTCAATTATCAACGTTCAATTATCGCCTTCGCTGACCGTCAATTGAACCAGCTCCTAGAAACTCGAGAGATGGCAAACAAGTCGACTGGAGTGGCTTCATTATTACCGCAGCTCACTGGCTGCTTGATTACTCCAGTACTCTCGTAGCTGACTATTGCTCGAACGCAGTATCTAGACATCACTACAGTTGACTGATGCTTAATGCATTAGCTCTCTACATCACTCACAGGCCACTCGACTGGACACTGGATTAGCTCTTGGAATCCACAAAGCTGACCTACACTGCTTGAATGCTGCAGCTCTGTACAGCAACAAGGGTCACATCCTAGCAACCCAGTTCATATCCTAGCAGCACTGGTCATATCCTAGCAGCACATGTCATATCTTAGCAACACTGGTCATATCCTAGCAACACTGGTCATATCCTAGCAACACAGGTCATATCCTAGCAACACATGTCATATCTTAGCAACACAAGTCATATCCTAGCAACACAGGTCATATCCTAGCAACCCAGTTCATATCCTAGCAACACATGTCATATCCTAGCAACCCAGTTCATATCTTGGCAACCCAGTTCATATCCTAGCAACGCAGGTTGTATCCTAGCAACACAGGTCATATCCTAGCAACCCAGTTCATATCCTAGCAACACAGGTCATATCCTAGCAACCCAGTTCATATCCTAGCAACACAGGTCATATCCTAGTGACAGAATAGGTTGTCTTCACCTGCTGACCCTCTAATCGACAACATTATTATGGAATTATTTTTTATGAATGATTTTCACATTATTTTGCATGTAGGAATTATTTTGCATGTAGTGATGAAGAAAGCACCTGGCAATCAGCTGTAACTGACGAGTTGATGGACATTCTATCATTTTCGTTGCTTAGCAACAAGCCACATTGTTGTATATGTCATTATAACAAACAGGAACTAAAAACTCCCTCCCCGTAAGTTTTAGTGGGTCACATCTGCTGTACAACAGGTCACCAACACTTATTCAGTGGCAAGGTGTTTGCTATGCATCCAAGAACAAAATGATGAATTTTGGTTGCTTAGCTACAAACCACATAGCTGTGAATATCATTATATACATGTGTTAATACACTTTTGGCACTATTACGACTCTGCATCCAGTGACTGGATCTAGGCAGCATGCACTTGCATAGTTCATATCCAATGACTGGATCTAGGCAGCGTGCACTTGCATAGTTCATATCCAGTGACTGGATCTAGGCAGCGTGCACTTGCATAGTTCATATCCATGACTGGATCTAGGCAGCGTGCACTTGCATAGTTCATATCCATGACTGGATCTAGGCAGCGTGCACTTGCATAGTTCATATCTAGTGACTGGATCTAGGCAGCGTGCACTTGCATAGTTCATATCCATGCTGGATCTAGGCAGCGTGCACTTGCATAGTTCATATCCATGACTGGATCTAGGCAGCGTGCACTTGCATAGTTCATATCCATGACTGGATCTAGGCAGCGTGCACTTGCATAGTCCATATCCAGTGACTGGATCTAGGCAGCGTGCACTTGCATAGTCATATCCAGTGACTAGATCTAGGCAGCGTGCACTTGCATAGTTCATATCCAGTGACTGGATCTAGGCAGCGTGCACTTGCATAGTTCATATCCATGACTGGATCTAGGCAGCGTGCACTTGCATAGTTCATATCCATGACTGGATCTAGGCAGCGTGCACTTGCATAGTTCATATCCATGACTGGATCTAGGCAGCGTGCACTTGCATAGTTCATATCCATGACTGGATCTAGGCAGCATGCACTTGCATAGTTCATATCCATGACTGGATCTAGGCAGCGTGCACTTGCATAGTTCATATCCATGACTGGATCTAGGCAGCGTGCACTTGCATAGTTCATATCCATCACTGGAACAATAAGAAGCTATATCATTCCAACATCCAAAAGGTCATTGCCAACTATACCTGCCTAGTTCTTCTCCAGTCTGGCTTGGCCGTACTTCATCCATGTCATCATCAGAAACAGTACTATAAACCAGGCGTCCATTTTATTTGGATGAGATAGGCACAACCTGGGCTAGGGCTAGGGCTATGTATATATATATATATATATACTGTATACCAGACATGTGCTCAGTCAACATAGCACTCCAGTACTCTCAGACATGTGCTCAGTCAACATAGCACTCCAGTACTCTCAGACATGTGCTCAGTCAACATAGCACTCCAGTACTCTCAGACATGTGCTCAGTCAACATAGCACTCCAGTACTCTCAGACATGTGCTCAGTCAACATAGCACTCCAGTACTCTCAGACATGTGCTCAGTCAACATAGCACTCCAGTACTCTCAGACATGTGCTCAGTCAACATAGCACTCCAGTACTCTCAGACATGTGCTCAGTCAACATAGCACTCCAGTACTCTCAGACATGTGCTCAGTCAACATAGCACTCCAGTACTCTCAGACATGTGCTCAGTCAACATAGCACTCCAGTACTCTCAGACATGTGCTCAGTCAACATAGCACTCCAGTACTCTCAGACATGTGCTCAGTCAACATAGCACTCCAGTACTCTCAGACATGTGCTCAGTCAGCATAGCACTCCAGTACTCTCAGACATGTGCTCAGTCAACATAGCACTCCAGTACTCTCAGACATGTACTCAGTCAACATAGCACTCCAGTACTCTCAGACATGTGCTCAGTCAGCATAGCACTCCAGTACTCTCAGACATGTGCTCAGTCAACATAGCACTCCAGTACTCTCAGACATGTGCTCAGTCAACATAGCACTCCAGTACTCTCAGACATGTGCTCAGTCAACATAGCACTCCAGTACTCTCAGACATGTGCTCAGTCAACATAGCACTCCAGTACTCTCAGACATGTGCTCAGTCAGCATAGCACTCCAGTACTCTCAGACATGTGCTCAGTCAGCATAGCACTCCAGTACTCTCAGACATGTGCTCAGTCAACATAGCACTCCAGTACTCTCAGACATGTTCTCAGTCAACATAGCACTCCAGTACTCTCAGACATGTGCTCAGTCAACATAGCACTCCAGTACTCTCAGACATGTGCTCAGTCAACATAGCACTCCAGTACTCTCAGACATGTGCTCAGGCCCCAGTACTCTCAGACATGTGCTCAGTCAACATAGCACTCCAGTACTCTCAGACATGTGCTCAGTCAACATAGCACTCCAGTACTCTCAGACATGTGCTCAGTCAACATAGCACTCCAGTACTCTCAGACATGTGCTCAGTCAACATAGCACTCCAGTACTCTCAGACATGTGCTCAGTCAACATAGCACTCCAGTACTCTCAGACATGTGCTCAGTCAACATAGCACTCCAGTACTCTCAGACATGTGCTCAGTCAACATAGCTCTCCAGTACTCTCAGACATGTGCTCAGTCAACATAGCACTCCAGTACTCTCAGACATGTGCTCAGTCAACATAGCACTCCAGTTACTCTCAGACATGTGCTCAGTCAGCATAGCACTCCAGTTACTCTCAGACATGTGCTCAGTCAACATAGCACTCCAGTACTCTCAGACATGTGCTCAGTCAACATAGCACTCCAGTTACTCTCAGACATGTGCTCAGTCAACATAGCACTCCAGTACTCTCAGACATGTGCTCAGTCAACATAGCACTCCAGTACTCTCAGACATGTGCTCAGTCAACATAGCACTCCAGTACTCCCAGACATGTGCTCAGTCAACATAGCACTCCAGTACTCCCAGACATGTGCTCAGTCAACATAGCACTCCAGTACTCTCAGACATGTGCTCAGTCAACATAGCACTCCAGTACTCTCAGACATGTGCTCAGTCAACATAGCACTGCAGTCTCAGACATGTGCTCAGTCAACATAGCACTCCAGTACTCTCAGACATGTGCTCAGTCAACATAGCACTCCAGTACTCTCAGACATGTGCTCAGTCAGCATAGCACTGCAGTCTCAGACATGTGCTCAGTCAACATAGCACTCCAGTACTCTCAGACATGTGCTCAGTCAGCATAGCACTCCAGTACTCTCAGACATGTGCTCAGTCAACATAGCACTCCAGTACTCTCAGACATGTGCTCAGTCAACATAGCACTCCAGTACTCTCAGACATGTGCTCAGTCAACATAGCACTCCAGTACTCTCAGACATGTGCTCAGTCAACATAGCACTCCAGTACTCTCAGACATGTGCTCAGTCAGCATAGCACTCCAGTACTCTCAGACATGTGCTCAGTCAACATAGCACTCCAGTACTCTCAGACATGTGCTCAGTCAGCATAGCACTCCAGTACTCTCAGACATGTGCTCAGTCAACATACTAGCACTCCAGTACTCTCAGACATGTGCTCAGTCAACATAGCACTCCAGTACTCTCAGACATGTGCTCAGTCAACATAGCACTCCAGTACTCTCAGACATGTGCTCAGTCAACATAGCACTCCAGTACTCTCAGACATGTGCTCAGTCAACATAGCACTCCAGCACTCTCAAACATGTGCTCAGTCAACATAGCACTCTGGACAGTACTCTCAGACATGTGCTCAGTCAACATAGCACTCTGGACAGTACTCTCAGACATGTGCTCAGTCAACATAGCACTCCAGTACTCTCAGACATGTGCTCAGTCAACATAGCACTCCAGTACTCTCAGACATGTGCTCAGTCAACATAGCACTCCAGCACTCTCAAACATGTGCTCAGTCAACATAGCACTCTGGACAGTACTCTCAGACATGTGCTCAGTCAACATAGCACTCTGGACAGTACTCTCAGACATGTGCTCAGTCAACATAGCACTCCAGTACTCTCAGACATGTGCTCAGTCAACATAGCACTCCAGTACTCTCAGACATGTGCTCAGTCAACATAGCACTCTGGACAGTACTCTCAGACATGTGCTCAGTCAACATAGCACTCTGGACAGTACTCTCAGACATGTGCTCAGTCAACATAGCACTCCAGTACTCTCAGACATGTGCTCAGTCAACATAGCACTCCAGTACTCTCAGACATGTGCTCAGTCAACATAGCACTCCAGTACTCTCAGACATGTGCTCAGTCAACATAGCACTCCAGTACTCTCAGACATGTGCTCAGTCAACATAGCACTCCAGTACTCTCAGACATGTGCTCAGTCAACATAGCACTCCAGTACTCTCAGACATGTGCTCAGTCAGCATAGCACTCCAGTACTCTCAGACATGTGCTCAGTCAACATAGCACTCCAATACTCTCAGACATGTGCTCAGTCAACATAGCACTCCAGTACTCTTTTCCCCCCTTCTCATTTATAGTTTAGCCATGTCGACAACAGCTCACCTCATGGTTGTACAATCAATGTCAGAGCTGCTAAGGTAAGCAGAGGTACTTTCTCCCTCATATCCACGCTGCCGCTCTCAGAGAGGTCAAAGTCTTCTTGAAAAAGTTGACTGATAACTTCATCTCCCTGTTTTAGCAAATTGCAATTCTTTTCCAGATACCGGAATTGAATTTCGACATCACGTTTGCCATAGTAACTGAAGTCATACATTCCTTATACGTGGCACAGTGTAGGGCAATGCTCTGAGCATGCTCGGGTATTTATTCTGATTTTCTACGGAATGGTTAGAATCGATTAGCAGTGGCCATTAGTCCTCGCATCATGATGCTTATACCGGTAAAGGGTTGACCTATCAACAAAAAAGTTATCCTAGCAACATGGAATGTTAACCTAGCAACGTGGAATGTTAGCCTAAATGTAGCAACGTGGACTGTTAACCTAACAGCATGGAATATTAACCTAGCAACGTGGAATGTCCACCTAGCAACGTGGAATGTTAACCTAGCAACGTGGAATGTTAACCTAACCGTGGAATGTCCACCTAGCAACGTGGAATGTTAACCTAACAGCGTGGAATGTTAACCTAGCAACATGGAATGTTATCCTAGCAACATGGAATGTTAACCTAGCAACATCGTGTCCATAATCCCATGAATCCTTCCTTGCGTGGTGTTGAGGAGTTCCTGTTGTTATAGGTAACCCGTGTGGCATCATGGACCAGTTTGTATCTATGATGGCCAAGGAGGGACACGCACTGATGATCGACTGCAGTGACAACTCTTCCTCTGCTATTCCCTTCAGCAACCCCAAGCTTGCAGTGCTGGTCATAGACTCGGGGAAGAAGCACGAGTTGGTGGATGGAGAGTATGCTCAGCGCAGGGACAGCTGCTATGCTGCTGCTAAGAAACTTGGTGTGGACTGGCTGCGCTCAGCTTCCATGCAGCTACTCAAACAAAGTAAACTGTACATAGATTTGTTGTAATGTCTAATGTCATGTGATAGCCATGTGATATATTTGTAAGTCATGTGATAAATATGCATTATTGAGTTTGCATGAGTTAATTGCCTCAGTCACGTGATGGTCATGTGATAATGGTCATGTGATTGATATATTGCTGTAGAGTGTGATGGTTTAGGAGGTGTGGAGTACCGCAGGGCGAGACATGTCATCTCTGAGATTGCCAGGACCCAGCGAGCAGTTGAAGTATTACAGCAGCAAGACTATGAGACCTTCGGCAAACTCATGAATGAAAGTCATGATTCCCTGAGGTGAGTCAGGGCTGGCTCACAATGTGGCACTCACCTATCTCCATGAGGTGAGTCATGGCTGGCTCACAATGTGGCACTCACCTATCTCCCTGAGGTGAGTCATGGCTGGCTCACAATGTGGCACTCACCTATCTCCCTGAGGTGAGTCAGGGCTGGCTCACAATGTGGCACTCACCTATCTCCATGAGGTGAGTCATGGCTGGCTCACAATGTGGCACTCACCTATCTCCCTGAGGTGAGTCATGGCTGGCTCACAATGTGGCACTCACCTATCTCCCTGAGGTGAGTCAGGGCTGGCTCACAATGTGGCACTCACCTATCTCCCTGAGGTGAGTCATGGCTGGCTCACAATGTGACATTCACCTATCTCCATGAGGTGAGTCATGGCTGGCTCACAATGTGGCACTCGCCTATCTCCCTGAGGTGAGTCATGGCTGGCTCACAATGTGGCACTCACCTATCTCCCTGAGGTGAGTCATGGCTGGCTCACAATGTGGCACTCACCTATCTCCCTGAGGTGAGTCATGGCTGGCTCACAATGTGGCACTCACCTACATGTATCTCCCTGAGGTGAGTCATGGCTGGCTCACAATGTGGCACTCACCTATCTCCCTGAGGCGAGTCATGGCTGGCTCACAATGTGGCACTCACCTATCTCCCTGAGGTGAGTCATGGCTGGCTCACAATGTGGCACTCACCTATCTCCCTGAGGCGAGTCATGGCTGGCTCACAATGTGGCACTCACCTATCTCCCTGAGGTGAGTCATGGCTGGCTCACAATGTGGCACTCACCTATCTCCCTGAGGTGAGTCATGGCTACATATAGCTATCATGATTCACAATACAATGTTATTTGACCTCTACTCCACCATCAGGTGACAACAGCCGCAGCTGGAGGGCACATTGTGAGGTGTGGAGGTGTTCTGCTTATTGCTACATATTTTATTTAACATTGCCAGCAGCTAGCTAGCACATATCCAATCCTCACCATGAAAAATCTGCTACCACAACTATTGTAGTACTGCCTACTTAATTAAGTGGATCTGTTGTGAAGACTATCAGCAGCTGCTACATGTTAACAGCCAGAACACTACTAGCATTTTCCTATGTGGGCTTGACCCACTTTTTAAAATGGCAGACAGCAACTCCACCCTCCCTCACCCTCCCCTTCCCCCCCCAATTTAAAAAAGCTCGTATCTCAGCTAAAACTCACACCAGCAGCTTCTTGTTGTCTGGTTGGTTGGTTTCAGTCACTATTAGCTTCAAAACAATTCCAAGCGTGCCTTGAATACTTCACTAAGGGAGTAGGCCAGAATTGGGGGGGAAATCCTTCACTGAGGGAGTAGGCCAGAATTGGGGGGGGAAATCCTTCACTGAGGGAGTAGGCCAGAATTGGGGGGGGGGGGGGGAATCCTTTACTGAGGGAGTAGGCCAGAATTGGGGGGGGGAAATCCTTCACTGGGGGAGTAGGCCAGAATTGGGGGGGGGGGAAATCTTTCACTGAGGGAGTAGGCCAGAATTGGGGGGGGGGGGGGGGGGGGGGGGAATCTTTCACTGAGGAAGTAGGCCAGAATTGGGGGGGAAATCCTTCACTGGGGCAGTAGGCCAGAATTGGGGGGGAAATCCTTCACTGAGGGAGTAGGCCGATCAGGATCTGGCCTGATCTCCCCTTCTTCAATGACTGAGCCAAGAATTTACTATAGCTATAGCTAGCTATCTCATAGCTCAGAGAAAATAGCTAGTTTTAAGCTAGCTCACAATAGCTCAATAGTTCAGCTGCTGGAGATCAGAGAACAACCAAGGTATATAATATATGAGCTATGGCTACTAGGTCTATACAACTAATATATATACTACCTTTCAAGTTGGACCTAGTCTCAGGTAGTATATTAGTTGATCAGAGAACAACCAAGGTATATAATATATGAACTATGGCTACTAGGTCTATACAACTAATATATATACTACCTTTCAAGTTGGACCTAGTCTCAGGTACGTAGTATATTAGTTGAATAGACCTAGTAGCCATAATTTATATATTACATAATTATTTCTTTTCAGATTTTGCCATGTCCAAGAAACATACATACCTGGATTCATATGTACTATATGGCTTTGACTTTGTTGAGTGGAAAACACACACTTATCTTCATTATAGATAATCTGGTGTCGAGAAGCTGCTTCCAAAAAATGCTCGAGATTTATATCATGCTCTTTCTGATCTTTCCCACATATTGTAATGTTGTCAAGGTAAGGAAAAGTCGCCTGCAGCTGTTCTTCAGCTATTATGGTATCCATTGCTCTTTGAAAACATGCCACTCCATTAGTCACTCCAAATGGTACTCACATGTAAATTGGTACAACGCCTTACCAGCCTGGAATGCAGTGTAGGGTTTGTCAGTGTCTTTGATGAGGACTTGGTGGTAGGCACTGCGTAAATCGATGGTGCTGAAGACCAATAGTTATTGACAGTAAAATCAATACGGGGTAGGGGGTATGCATCCAGGAGAGTGAAACGATTTATCGTCTGTGAATAATCAATGACCAGATGCTTCTTGTGGCTTTCATTGTGGGTCACCACGACTTGGGTTCGCCATGGTGAGATACTGGGCTCTACGATTTCTTCCTTGAGTAGGCGTTGAACTTCTGTGTCAATGAACTTTCTGTCATCGTAGTTGTACCTCCGTGATTTTGTGGCGATAGGATGACGTCAGATTGGCAAAGAGATCCCGAGGTTCAACCTTCAACGTGCTGAGTCCACAAACCACACGAAGTGACTGAGGCCCACCATGATGGAAGGTGATACTCTGGTGCTGCTCAAGTCCAAGTATTATATCAGCACACAAGCCTGGGAGGATTGACACGTGAAGATCTGAGTACTTCTTACCTCCAAGCTCTAAACTAAGAATGAAGTATCCAAGAGTCTTTGCAGACAGCGAAGATTGGGCCATGGCAATGTCCCTATGTTTAGAATGTTTTTGGAGGCTAAGAGAATCTACAAGGCGGGGATGAACGAAACTCTCTGTGCTGCAGGAGTCTATTAGTGCCCTAGTACTTACACCTTTGAGAGTGACCTTAGAGCTGGACTTGAGTAGGGATGAGTCAGACAGTGTATTAGAATCGATCGCCGCTTGTATAGGGTACATAGCTGCAACAGAGTGGCTACGAGCAAGGTTAGACCTGCAGACTTTGGCAAAGTGCCCTTTTTTCTGACACTGCATGTCGCATCCTTAGCCGGGCATTTCAGGCGAGGGTGTTTGTTGTAACCACAGAAGTAACACTTAGCACCAGCAGTGACTGCAAGGGTACTGTCCAAGGATTCCTCAGTGTGGGCGTGGGATAAGGTTGTGGCAGTTGTTGGGCCAAGGAAGCTTGGCGAACTGTAGGATTCAGAGCTCTTCTGGGCAGCATCTAGGGACCGAGCCTCTGTGAACATCGTATTCAGGTCCAGAGTATTATTCTCAAGCAGTCTCGGCGAATGACATTGGACTGCAGTCCAGTGATGAAGGCATCACGTACAGCCTCATCTCTGTACATAGTCTCAGTAACATTCTGGAAGTTACAATCCTTAGACAGCGACTTGAGCGACTGAAGAAACTCGTCGAGCATCTCTCCACTTTTCTGTCGTCGGGTGGCCAATAGATGTCGGGAAAACACCTCGTTGGCGGGCTTTACATCTGGGCCTTCAGTAAGCCGATGGCCTCGTCGTAGTTTGTGCAATGCTCGATGTATTCAAAGATCCGTGGACTAACATAGTTCGTTAATACAAATAGCTTGTTAAGTTCCCTACTAGGCAGGACAGAAAGAAAGTTCTCGAAGGTGCGAAGCCAGTCCTCTAGCGGAACTCGAGCTTGGATCTGTATCTAGCTTCTCCGGTCGCAGGTGTCGGTCCATGAGTTTTAAGATGATGAGATTGTGATATAATCAGGAAAAGGAATTGCCTTCAGAACATTAGGCTCTTATCATCTTAAAACTCCAACACAGCAAACAAGATGACAATCAGGTAAGGTGAGATCACTAAAAGGACCAAAGGACCACATGCAGAAAAGGGAGGGAGAGAGGGGGAAAAATGGGAAATGAAAAACATTTGACAAAGTTATCATAACAAATCCTTCACTGGCCAGAATTGGGGGGAAATCCTTCACTGAGGAAGTAGGCCAAATTGGGGGGGGGGGGGGGGGGGGGGGGGTCCTTCACTGAGGGAATAGGCCAGAATTGGGGGAATCCTTCACTGAGGGAGTAGGCCAGAATTGGGGGGGGGGGGGGGGGGGGGGGGAATATTTCACTGAGGGAGTAGGCCATAGGCTAGAATTGGGGGGGGATCCTTCACTGAGGAAGTGGGCCAGAATTGCTGAAAGTGTTACAAAAACTCTTAGAACTCATCTTCAAGATCTGCATGTACTGTATTATAAGCAGAACTGGCCCAAGCTTAGTTCTGGGTGTGGTTTGTTGAGGTTTTGCTTCTGGGGAACTTTACCAAGTGCAGGGGTCTGTAGCTGATCCTCGACCGGCTATGGCTAATGGAATTCTCCTGTAACTGTTGCCAAGTCCTTGAAATAGGTTGCAGCTGACCTTGCAAGGGTACGTTCAGCAATAGCAACAAGACTAGACATGGCCTGTGGAGACATCTGTAGTGCACACACAGCAACAATATTCATGTTAGAAAGTGTTGATAGCCTTGGAGATACTGATGCTCTGGCTGGTGCAGTCCTCCTCTGCTCAGCTACAATAAAATACACAACCTCAGCAACAACTTGTTTGATAACCAACTTCTACAATGAACTCTCAGTTGCCAGAAGATGAGAGATAGGACTAGCCTCTGTACTTGAGAGTTCAACATCTCCTGCAGTGTGCTTTTATATTGGGATATTGGTGCACATGTACTGACAGGTGTCCTATACCGCACACGTAATTCCTCGTGGTGGATGGCGTGCCTGTGCTGTGCTTATGGCAGTGCAGCTAACCTTTTTAAAGTGTCTCCTATACTACTGAAGGAAAGGCCGCCAGCACACAAGCACCATGATGGTCTTAATAAGAGTGGATATTTAGAAGGTTATAGAGATTTTCTGAGGACTAGCAAACACGAACAAATCTTAGAAGCACAACTATCAAACTATCACTAGTTACAGTGCTAGGAGCTGCTGCCACAACTATCAAACCATCACTAGTTACAGTACTAGGAGCTGCTGCCACATCTATCAAACCATCACTAGTTACAGTACTAGGAGCTGCTGCCACAACTATCAAACCATCACTAGTTACAGTGCTAGGAGCTGCTGCCACAACTATCAAACCATCACTAGTTACAGTGCTAGGAGCTGCTGCCACAACTATCAAACCATCACTAGTTACAGTGCTAGGAGCTGCTGCCACAACTATCAAACCATCACTAGTTACAGTGCTAGGAGCTGCTGCCACAACTATCAAACCATCACTAGTTACAGTGCTAGGAGCTGCTGCCACAACTATCAAACCATCACTAGTTACAGTGCTAGGAGCTGCTGCCACAACTATCAAACCATCACTAGTTACAGTGCTAGGAGCTGCTCCCACAACTATCAAACCATCACTAGTTACAGTGCTAGGAGCTGCTGCCACATCTATCAAACCATCACTAGTTACAGTGCTAGGAGCTGCTGCCACAGCTATCAAACCATCACTAGTTACAGTGCTAGGAGCCGATGCCACAACTATCAAACCATCACTACCAACTAGTTACAGTGCCTGCTCTAGGTACATAAGCTTGCATAACCACCAGCTAGCTACATTGCCACCTGTTTTTCTGTCCTTGGCCTTTTGCCTTGATGTCTGTATGCTGTAGTAGGGACCCTTTACCAGATACATACCTGCCAAGTTCCTCAGGCCACACACCCTCAGGGTTCCAATGAGCTTCTTGTCCACAAACACCAAACACCATAATGAAACACCATAATCTTTTACTAGGCTTATGAAGCGGATGACTGCTAAGTTCTCATTTTGATTGGTCCAATGCTGTTTTGCTTACACTGGAGTGGCTAATCAGCTGTGACACGGTGTTACTATGTTGTGTTGTGTGACATGGTGTTACTATGTTGTGTTGTACTGCTGATTAATAATGTTAGCAAGTAAGTTCAGGCCCAGTACACATGTACACAGCAGAGGGGGTTCTCTCTGCTGTATTTCCTGTTACATTTTCTTGTGCTCTCTTTGCAAGACATTTACTATATTCTACTTGACACCTACTATTGTTGTTGTTGTTGTTGCTGTTGTTCTGTAGAGATGACTATGAAGTGAGCTGTGCTGAGCTGAATGAGCTGGTCACACTAGCCAGACAGGACAAACAGGTTTATGGTTCTCGTATGACTGGAGGAGGGTTTGGTGGGTGCACGGTCACGCTCCTTCCGAAAGGCATTGTAGACCAGACGATAGATAGGATCAAGGTAAGAGTGAATGTTGTACATTTGCATCTGAACATATAGGAGCAGCATGGCTAGCCTCTACAAGCAGAGCAGATAGTGGAGCAGCTGCTGGTAACATGGCTAGGCAGAGCAGATAGTGGAGCAGCTGCTGGGAGCATGGCTAGCCTCTACAAGCAGAGCAGATAGTGGAGCAGCTTCTGGGAGCATGGCTGGCCTCTACAAGCAGAGCAGATAGTGGAGCAGCTGCTGGGAGCATGGCTGGCCTCTACAAGCAGAGCAGATAGTGAAGCAGCTGCTAGGAGCAGGGCTGACCTTTACAAGCAGAGCAGATAGTGGAGCAGCTGCTGGGAGCATGGCTAGCCTCTACTAGCAGAGCAGATAGTGGAGCAGCTGCTGGGAGCATGGCTAGCCTCTACAAGCAGAGCAGATAGTGAAGCAGCTGCTGGGAGTCTCTACTAGCAGAGCAGATAGTGGAGCAGCTGCTGGGAGCATGGCTAGCCTCTACAAGCAGAGCAGGTAGTGAAGCAGCTGCTGGGAGCATGGCTGGCCTCTACAAGCAGAGCAGATAGTGGAGCAGCTGCTGGGAGCATGGCTAGCCTCTACAAGCAGAGCAGATAGTGGAGCAGCTGCTGGGAGCATGGCTAGCCTCTACTAGCAGAGCAGATAGTGGAGCAGCTGCTGGGAGCATGGCTAGGCAGAGCAGATAGTGGAGCAGCTTCTGGGAGCATGGCTAGCCTCTACAAGCAGAGCAGATAGTGGAGCAGCTGCTGGGAGCATGGCTAGCCTCTACAAGCAGAGCAGATAGTGAAGCAGCTGCTGGGAGCATGGCTGGCCTCTACAAGCAGAGCAGGTAGTGGAGCAGCTGCTGGGAGCATGGCTGGTCTCTACAAGCAGAGCAGATAGTGAAGCAGCTGCTGGGAGCATGGCTAGCCTCTACTAGCAGAGCAGATAGTGGAGCAGCTGCTGGGAGCATGGCTAGCCTCTACAAGCAGAGCAGATAGTGGAGCAGCTGCTGGGAGCATGGCTAGCCTCTACAAGCAGAGCAGATAGTGGAGCAGCTGCTGGGAGCATGGCTAGCCTCTACAAGCAGAGCAGATAGTGGAGCAGCTGCTGGGAGCATGGCTAGCCTCCACAAGCAGAGCAGATAGTGAAGCAGCTGCTGGGAGCATGGCTAGCCTCTACAAGCAGAGCAGATAGTGGAGCAGCTGCTGGGAGCATGGCTAGCCTCCATAAGCAGAGTAGATAGTGAAGCAGCTGCTGGGAGCATGGCTAGCCTCTACTAGCAGAGCAGGTAGTTTCTGCCTCTATGTATATAAATAAGGTGTGTGTAACTATGCCCTAGTTTTCTGTAGCTTAAGTGGTACCTCAAAATCTGAGCACATGAACTTGCGCAGCTGTGGCTCCAGATTGGTAGCTAAGTGCTAGATGGTTACCTGTGCCAAGAAGAAGCCTTACTCTACAAAATGAGTGTTTTCATTGATGCTAAAAAGTGATTAGGTGGTCAAGCATGGCCATTTAAAATGAGTTGCGACAGGAGAAATCATATTCATGAGGCCTCTACAAACTAAGTGCTTTTCCTACACTGTGACAGGAATAGGGTCTTAGTGTATCACCTAAGGGTCTCTGGTACCCTGCTCTAGCCTATTTCGCCACTTATTGGTACTGCTGCCACCAGGTACTTTAAGGCTAAGCACCAACCTATCCTAGCCTAGTGCCTACTAGCTAGTCAACCAGCTTGTTGTAAAGTATCTTGAGGCCAAGGTATCCGCACATTCAGTTACACACTCAGTATAGTGTCTCAACAACTCTGTAAAAACTGGGACCTTAATTAGAACTCCAGCCAGAGCCTGGTTATGACCATACAAGGACAAAACCATGTGCTAACCAATAACAATGTCCAGTGGTGAGCATGCTCAATTACCCAGCTAGCACACACATGTAATAAGGTGAACAATATCTAAATCGATCTAATTATGTACAGTCTCAGTCCCTTTGATCTTTCCTTTGCTTGTGTCACAGCTGCTCCTGTGACATACACACTTAAAGAAAATAGCATTTGTTTTTCGAGGATTTAAAGTTGCTTTAACTGAATTGTTTCGAGGTGATTGCAAGCCCTTACTGGACACAATTGCTAATAATTGGTGCAAATAATTTTTGCATCAAGATCATCTCCGCGAAAAATTTAGCTCCTTGTGAAAAAAAAGGTGTTATATTGTATTCCAGTAACCACAGTTACATTCCAGTATTTCCAGCTGATTAGCACATTCCAGCGAGTCACACTTCCAATTCAGGAGGTCCATGAACCCACTTTAGCTGCAGGCACGTTTGCATAGTTATAGCTACTGTTTGCAAGCAACATTTCAAAAGTGCACACAGAGATCAGCTAATAGCAAGTGCATACATGAAGGTTGCAGAATCTGTGGTGCTCCGAGGCTTAACCACAAGATTATGGGGGGAGGGGGAGATCCCTTCATTTATGGTTTAGTTTTCTTTATTAATTCACACGATTGCCACACCAAATATGGCCTTCATTTAGGAGAGTGTTAACAAAGATTCAAGAAGGTTCAAAGTATCATCCACCACTCCATGCCACATGCATTCTCCCTTCACACCCTCCACTTCCCTCCATGTCACATGCATTCTCCCTTCACAGCCCTCCACTCCTCTCCATGCCACATGCATTCTCCCTTCACACCCTCCACTTCCCTCCATGCCACATGCATTCTCCCTTCACAGCCCTCCACTTCCCTCCATGCCACATGCATTCTCCCTTCACAGCCCTCCACTCCTCTCCATGCCACATGCATTCTCCCTTCACACCCTCCACTCCTCTCCATGCCACATGCATTCTCCCTTCACACCCTCCACTTCCCTCCATGCCACATGCATTCTCCCATCACAGCCTCCACTCCTCTCCATGCCACATGCATTCTCCCTTCACACCCTCCACTCCTCTCCATGCCACATGCATTCTCCCTTCACACCCTCCACTCCTCTCCATGCCACATGCATTCTCCCTTCACAGCCCTCCACTCCTCTCCATGCCACATGCATTCTCCCTTCACACCCTCCACTCCACTCCATGCCACATGCATTCTCCCTTCACAGCCTCCACTCCTCTCCATGCCACATGCATTCTCCCTTCACACCCTCCACTCCTCTCCATGCCACATGCATTCTCCCTTCACACCCTCCACTCCTCTCCATGCCACATGCATTCTCCCTTCACACCCTCCACTCCTCTCCATGCCACATGCATTCTCCCTTCACACCCTCCACTTCCCTCCATGTCACATGCATTCTCCCTTCACACCCTCCACTTCCCTCCATGCCACATGCATTCTCCCTTCACACCCTCCGCTCCTACATTCTCCCTTCACAGCCTCCACTCCTCTCCATGCCACATGCATTCTCCCTTCACACCCTCCACTCCTCTCCATGCCACATGCATTCTCCCTTCACACCCTCCACTCCTCTCCATGCCACATGCATTCTCCCTTCACAGCCCTCCACTTCCCTCCATGCCACATGCATTCTACCTTCACACCCTCCACTCCACTCCATGCCACATGCATTCTCCCTCCATGCCACATGCATTCTCCCTTCACACCCTCCACTTCCCTCCATGTCACATGCATTCTCCCTTCACAGCCCTCCACTTCCCTCCATGCCACATGCATTCTCCCTTCACAGCCCTCCACTCCTCTCCATGCCACATGCATTCTCCCTTCACAGCCCTCCACTCCTCTCCATGCCACATGCATTCTCCCTTCACAGCCCTCCACTCCTCTCCATGCCACATGCATTCTCCCTTCACAGCCCTCCACTCCTCTCCATGCCACATGCATTCTCCCTTATCCTCACTAACTCCACGCCCACACATGCTTCGTCTCCTCCGTGGCTTCTTTGGTTCATCCCATTAAATGGGTGTTGGCTTATTTGTGTTCTTCATTCTCAAGAATTATCAATAGCCGGCACTTTAAGTTTGTCCAAGAGGTTTGGAGAGAGTCCTCTGTGGAATGTCTGTGGAGGGGGGGAATATCGCGTAACCTTGACAATATATAATCTGGGATTAGTTAGTGTTTCCAATTCCTTTAACATCATAAAATATGTGCTATGAAACTTGTCGTTAACAGACTAGTTTAGTAAATGTGGTAGGGCAAGAACATCATGGAGCTAAGTTGTGGAGCTTAGCTGGAGTCAGGCTGGTGGCTACTAGAGCTATGCCTAGTTAGGGCCAGGGTTGTGACTAGAGGCTGGCTATGACCAAACACTGGGAGTCAGGCTAGTGGCTATTCTTAATTAGTGCCAGGGTTGTGACTAGAGGCTGGCTAATGACCAAACACTGGGAGTCAGGCTAGTGGCTAACTAGAGCTATGCTTAGTTAGTGCCAGGGTTGTGACTAGAGGCTGTCTAATGACCAAACACTGGGAGTCAGGCTAGTGGCTAACTGGAGCTATGCTTAGTTAGTGCCAGGGTTGTGACTAGAGGCTGGCTATTGACCAAACACTGGGAGTCAGGCTAGTGGCTAACTAGAGCTATGCTTAGTTAGTGCCAGGGTTGTGACTAGAGGCTGGCTAATGACCAAACACTGGGAGTCAGGCTAGTGGCTATGCTTAGTTAGGGCCAGAGTTGTGACTAGAGGCTGGCTAATGACCAAACACTGGGAGTCAGGCTAGTGGCTAACTAGAGCTATGCTTAGTTAGGGCCAGGGTTGTGACTAGAGGCTGGCTAATGACCAAACACTGGGAGTCAGGCTAGTGGCTAACTAGAGCTATGCTTAGTTAGGGCCAGGGTTGTGACTAGAGGCTGGCTAATGACCAAACACTGGGAGTCAGGCTAGTGGCTAACTAGAGCTATGCTTAGTTAGGGCCAGGGTTGTGACTAGAGGCTGACTAATGACCAAACACTGGGAGTCAGGCTAGTGGCTAACTAGAGCTATGCTTAGTTAGTGCCAGGGTTGTGACTAGAGGCTGTCTAATGACCAAACACTGGGAGTCAGGCTAGTGGCTAACTGGAGCTATGCTTAGTTAGTGCCAGGGTTGTGACTAGTGGCTGACTAATGACCAAACACTGGGAGTCAGGCTAGTGGCTAACTAGAGCTATGCTTAGTTAGTGCCAGAGTTGTGACTAGAGGCTGGCTATTGACCAAACACTGGGAGTCAGGCTAGTGGCTAACTAGAGCTATGCTTAGTTAGTGCCAGGGTTGTGACTAGAGGCTGGCTAATGACCAAACACTGGGAGTCAGGCTCTTAGTAAGGGCCAGAGTTGTGACTAGAGGCTGGCTAATGACCAAACACTGGGAGTCAGGCTAGTGGCTAACTAGAGCTATGCTTAGTTAGGGCCGGAGTTGTGACTAGAGGCTGGCTAATGACCAAACACTGGGAGTCAGGCTAGTGGCTAACTAGAGCTATGCTTAGTTAGGGCCAGGGTTGTGACTAGAGGCTGGCTAATGACCAAACACTGGGAGTCAGGCTAGTGGCTAACTAGAGCTATGCTTAGTTAGTGCCAGGGTTGTGACTAGAGGCTGACTAATGACCAAACACTGGGAGTCAGGCTAGTTGCTAACTAGAGCTATGCTTAGTTAGGGCCAGGGTTGTGACTAGAGGCTGGCTAATGACCAAACACTGGGAGTCAGGCTAGTGGCTAACTAGAGCTATGCTTAGTTAGGGCCAGGGTTGTGACTAGAGGCTGGCTAATGACCAAACACTGGGAGTCAGGCTAGTGGCTAACTAGAGCTATGCTTAGTTAGGGCCAGGGTTGTGACTAGAGGCTGACTAATGACCAAACACTGGTAGTCAGGCTAGTGGCTAACTAGAGCTATGCTTAGCAGGGGCGTAGGAAGATGATTTCACTTAGGGTGGCCCCAAAGTGAGGGGCGGGGGAGTTCAGGGGAGAAAATAACTGGTTATAGTGTGCAATGTGACCATTTGGGATTGGGATTGGGATTTATTTCCACTACAGGTATATGATTTTTGTCTAATTAGCAGCAAATAATAATGAACCAAAAACTGTCATGTAAATAATCATGTTATATAACAAATATCGATTAGAAACTATTTCCAAAATAATTAGTTCTGCCTGACACAAAATCCTTTGCTATGGTACGTAAATCATATTCATCAGTTTTTGATTGGTGCACATATAATAAAAATAGGTTGTTAAGTCTGCAGTGGGTCGTTGTACTTTGCAAGTACGTTTTAATTCGGCAGAGAGCTGTTTCTGCTGTTGCAGAAGTTAACTGGAAATGTCAGGTATATTCTTAGGAGTTTGTCAACTTCACTGAGCATACCTTTGCAGATAGAACTTTCAACCATTGTACTGGCAATTGATCTCACACTTGTTATTTTTGATATTCTTGGAGTGGAAATTCGTATCATATCTTTGACCAGTGTTAACTGTATCTTCAACAGGTCCTGATCAATATCGTCTGCCAATAAAGTTTGTACATCTTCAGGGAGTAACTCAGTTTGATTTCCATTAGCAACATCAAGTAACATCGATTCAATCTTCTCAGTTATCCTGATATCCCTCTGGTCAAATCTCTTCTCCACCTCTCCAGCAGCTAACTCAATTGCTTGATATGGCGATACTTGTCTTTGTGACTTTGGTACTCGTGTGGACTTCATCCATCATCTAGCCTTCTTGGTGCCTTCCTCCTTTGAGGAAGGCTTGGTTCTTCAGTCAGTGCAATGCATGAAAGAGAATTTGGTAAAAATGGTCAAACTTGTCCTCTGAGATATGAAACAGGAGGAGACAACTTTAGCGCTTCTTACAGCCTCTTGAATAGTAATATCCTTTAGCTTGTAAATTGAGAGAAAGCTGTTCTGCGGAAGAAAAAATGAGGTAAGCAGGTTTCAAACCAAAGAAGGTATCAAACTTTTCCATCTTGTTTAGGATTGCACTAGCCTTAGCTGCATAGTTATCATGCCCTCTTTGAATGTCCTCCAAAGGAGACTGCAAGATTTCATAATTTTTCAGTATGCTCTGGATTGATGTGTGCCTAACAGTCCAACGAGTTGGACAAAGCATTCTCAATGACGGTGTTACATCTCCACTAATTGACCCTTATTTCTTTTTTCAAGTTGTCAAATATGGCAAGCCTGGAGAAAATTTAATTAGTTGTACCAATTCATATATCAGTCATGACATTTCTCAGAAGGTCACAGTCATTTGTCACATCTTTTAGGCATAGATTCAAACTGTGAGCTAAACAATGAACATACAATGCTTTGTTAGATACCAAGGCTTGGACACCGTTTCTAATGCCACTTATGTTGGCAACACCATCGTAGCCCTGACCTCGGCATTGGGTCATGGGTAAAGAGCACCTACGTAACTAAGATATCCTTGATTGCATCAAAAATGCTGCTTTAGTTGTTGAGAAGCTGGATGAGACCAAGAGTGGCTTCATAAATGATATAATCACTATCCACCCAACGAATGGACAAGGACATTTGCTCGTTGTGGGAAATGTCAGTAGCCTCATCAGCTATAATGGAAAACCAATTGGCAGCTCTAATTTCAGCTAACATATCCCCGAGCACAGCCTGCCATTGTCTGTATGAGTTCGTTGACTATTTCAAGGGAAATGTATTCTTTGCTTGCCAAGACTTCATTCTCTTGGCACTCTTTTGCCTGAGGCAATAGCAATTGATACAAATTACCTTCAAATGATTCAATCTCTTCTTTCCCCCCCCCCCCCCCCCCCCCCCCCGAAAAGCTAAGTCTTGTCGTGATAGATATTGAGTACATTGAAGTCACTTCAGTAACATCCTCGCATGATGTTGTTGGTTTGCAGCATATGCAGTACACAACTGAGAAGCCGCCCCTGAGCTACTAGGTTTGGCTGACAACTTTAACACGGCTTCAGTGTGCATGCTACTCTCTTCATGCTCACAGAACTTTTGGAGGGCCTTTTTCCAATTAAAAAACCTGTTAGAAATGAAAGCTGACTTTTGATACCTTGGGAAGGTGAGTAAATCTTGAAAATATGCACTACGACAAGTTGAACAAAACACTTTGCATTGAGATGTACAGACAGAGATCCAGGGATGAATCTGGTACCAGCTAACTTGTATGGTCCTTGAGTGTAATTTAGAATTAGCCTGTTTACTTCTATAATATGAATGGCTCACTGTTGACTCCATAAGATTCAGTGGTTGATGGGGCGTGCTGGGATGAGCATAGCACTGACACTGACAGGCTGTTTCCTCTTGGGTTTCATTACTTGAAGTGAGACTTAAATCTTCACGATCAGAGCCAGTAGCTGAACTAGCAGTGCTGCATGTACCTATATTCCATGTACCTGTGTTTAATTTGGCAAATTAATAATAAACTGTATATTTCAACTTACTTAGTGAAGCTTCTTGACTTGATGACTGACCAGGGTCAAAAGCAGAAGTAGGAAAAAAAACTTTAAAAACTTCTTATTCTCTTCTGTGACATTGCTGGGCTGTTCTTGCCAAGCACATGGTCAATATACAGTAGGGTTCAAGTTGAAGCTTGAACTTGTCAGCTGTTCAGAGCCACACTCAGGTCATTTACTATTTATGATTTAATGAATATATCAATCATGGTTTATTGATTTCCTGTGTTGTCATAGTACAGTAGAATGTCAGTTATCCGAACACGGTGGGACAGGAGAGTGTTCGGATAATGAAATGTTCGGATAACTGAAGTCACGTTAATTAACCACAATGATTGTGTAAATATACATACTGTATAAGCAAATCAAATTTATATTACATATTGGAATCTTTGTCCAGTACATGTACTTTAAAAAATTGTGATTGTTTCTGACTTGTAGCTCTTTTCTTTGCTGTTTTCAGCAGGAGACTGTTCAGCATTACTGACGTACACTCACAGGAATGTCCGACTGTTCTTCAACATAGGCCAGCACTGTCTCTAAAGCACAGCAGGCCTGTGCATGGGATATAGCTGGGAGGAGGGGGGTGTCTTCATCATCTTCATCCTTGTTATCAATATCCCCTTCTCTAGAGTATGCCACAAGCTCTTCTTCCGTGAGTTCATGGTAGCCAGCATCATCAGCTGTGAGCCACTCTCTTCTCTCTGTAGAGGGGATGCTTAAATTCTCAAGAAGAGTGTCAATCTCACTAGTGAGCGAAGGCTCCTGAAAAGATGAGTCAGGAACCTTGAGAAGCTTACTCCAGCTCTTGGTTATTGTTATAGGCCCCAGCATTTAGCAGACATTAAAACAGCATCTTTAATATCGACTGTTTTTGAGAACTCGGCTATGTTCATTGACCCTGTACTGTCCTCATCAATCATACGTAGCAATAGGCACGCTTATATAGCTGCTTCAATGTTTGGAGCACACCATTGGCTGGATAATAGACGTGGTATTCGGGGGCAGGTAAACACATGTGATCTGTCCATCTGCAGAGACAATAAGACAATGGAATCAATGTCCGGGTGGAATGGAGCATTATCCAGCACAAGTAAGGCTCTTGGTGCAACCCCTCTCTCTTCTAGTGCTCTACGGCATCTAGGCACAAATAGCTCATGGATTTTAGTGAATATGGCGGAGTTCATCCATGAACTCTTCTGTGCAAAATAGTCCACAGGGAGGTCTTTCTTCTCAACATTTTTGAAGCACCGTGGATTAAGGGACTTGTGAATGAACACCAAGGGGAGTTTTATCGTTCCATTTGCATTTGAACATGCCATCAATGTGATTCGGGCCTTGGGCTTCTTAAATCCCTTGGTCTCTTTCTCCCTCGCTGAAACAAAGGGTTCTATTAGGCATTAGCTTCCAATAAACTTTCTCCCTCGCTGAAACAAGGGTTCTATTAGGCATTAGCTTCCAATAAACTTTCTCCCTCGCTGAAACAAGGGTTCTATTAGCCATTAGCTTCCAATAAACTTTCTCCCTCGCTGAAACAAGGGTTCTATTAGGCATTAGCTTCCAATAAAGCCCAGTTTCGTCACAGTTAAAAACCTGGGTTAAAGTTAAACTCTTCTCCTCCATGATCTTACTCAGCTTCTCCTTAAAATAATCGATAATCTCCACAGCTGCTGAGAGAGATTCCCCTTGGATGGACAATGCATGTACACCATGCCTATCCCTGAATCTCTTGAGCCAACCTGTTCCAGCTTTAAAGGAGCCTGAATCATCATCTGGGTAGACGAGTGGAAACAGATGAAGTGCCTTGGCCATCAACAATGGACCACTAATAGGGGTTCCTAGAAATACAGGAAGCATTAAGAAACATTAGCTAAAGCATAGACTTACAGTATCATTAACTTGCTTAGCTAGTGTATACCCTATAGCATACATAATTATTATTCTAGCAAGCTAAAGTGTTACCTTTACACCTCTGCTGGATAAACCAAAGAAACACAGCTTTGTCCAGGTCTTCATAGTCCGCTCTCCTAACAATCTTCATCTTCTTGATGCTGTCACTATCTTGCAGTTCGTCTTCAGCATATCATGGACCGTTGACTTACCAACATTGAACTCAATAGCTACTCCACCTAAAGTTTTTCCCTGCTCTACAAGCTTGCAAATCTTCAGTTTATCATCAATGGTAAGGACCACTCTCTTTCTCTTCTTAGAGGCTGAATCCATGCAGACTTTGTAAGAGGAGTAGAATGGATGGTTGGCTGGCACTACGTGATCAGCATGAGTGGAATAGACCATGTGGGGGAAAGAACGCAAAAAAAACACCCCCAAAAAACCCGGGGGGAAAGTGCAGCATTCGGTTGACCAGTGTGTTCGGATAAGTGAAGTTTGAATAACTGTGTATTTATGAGTTCATGATTCAGTCATAATCAGACTTTAAAGAGCAGTCAGAGAATTATCATAAACTATACATCTTTGGTGTAAGGTTGGGAGTTTAGTAGTGTATGCAAATTCTTTCATAGACAGCTAAAACACGACAACAACCATTATTGATTATTGTGGAATTGCTACTGTGGTTGAATTACATTGCTCATGTTGGAATTTCAGGGATCCTACACCCCAAAAATTATAGGGGTGGCCTGGCCCCCCCTTCTAAATTATGGGGGGGCCCTGAGTCAGGCTAGTGGCTAACTAGAGCTATGCTTAGTTAGTGCCAGGGTTGTGACTAGAGGCTGACTAATGACCAAACACTGGGAGTCAGGCTAGTGGCTAACTAGAGCTATGCTTAGTTTGGGCCAGGGTTGTGACTAGAGGCTGGCTAATGACCAAACACTGGGAGTCAGGCTAGTGGCTAACTGGAGCTATGCTTAGTTAGTGCCAGGGTTATGAATAGAGGCTGGCTAATGACCAAACACTGGGAGTCAGGCTAGTGGACTAGAGCTATGCTTAGTTAGGGCCAGAGTTGTGACTAGAGGCTGGCTAATGACCAAACACTGGGAGTCAGGCTAGTGGCTAACTGGAGCTATGCTTAGTTAGGGCCAGGGTTGTGACTAGAGGCTGGCTAATGACCAAACACTGGGAGTCAGGCTAGTGGCTAACTAGAGCTATGCTTAGTTAGGGCCAGGGTTGTGACTAGAGGCTGGCTAATGACCAAACACTGGGAGTCAGGCTGGTGGCTAACTAGAGCTATGCTTAGTTAGGGCCAGGGTTATGACTAGAGGCTGGCTAATGACCAAACACTGGGAGTCAGGCTAGTGGCTAACTAGAGCTATGCTTAGTTAGGGCCAGGGTTGTGACTAGAGGCTGGCTAATGACCAAACACTGGGATGGCTTTGTTCTACATGTGACTTCATTAAAAAAATATAATTAAAATCAAACTCATTATTTAGTCGGCTATTTTACATCTTTACTTTCCCCTTCACTTGAGTTATGAAGGTGTGTCAAGCACAGGGTATTGGATTCATGTTCCCCAGGACACCCGAGAGGACTTGCTAATCCCAGAGTGGCCGGTCGACTGCATTCTATAGAAGAACCTGCAGCATCAGCTGTTTAATTTAGTTTAGTTTTAGTCTCGTTTAGTTTTGTGTTTTAGTTTTGATTCAAATTTTTTTTAATGAAACAGTAAGTAAATAATAAATATAATAATAATAATAATAATAATAATAATAATAATAATAATAATAATAATAATAATAATAATAATAATAATAATAATAATAATAATAATAATAATAATAATAATAATAATAGAAATAGAAATAATAATAATAATAATAATAATAAATTTTAAACAATAAACAGATAATAAATAAATAAAAAATAATGGTGATAATGATAATAATAATAATGAATATTAAATAAATTAAATGATTAAGTAAAATATATAGAAATAAATAAAATTTAAAAAAATAACAAATAAATAAATAAGAGTAATTATGGTGGTCGTGGCTTCAAGTTCAGGCCTTTCAGAGTGGCTCCCCAGCATCCAGGCAAGTCCATTCCACAGTCTCCATTGAACCGCTCACACTTTGGTGCTAGGCTGATGTGCAATGTCGCAGTTCCTTCTGGCCTGGTCCAAGATGGTGGCTTCTTCCCACAAAATAGGATGTTTATTATTCTGTGCATGCTCAGCAATTGCAGACTTCTCTTTAGCACACTTTCTACAGGCATCTTGAAGTTCTTTCAGAGTGTCTCTGTAGTATTTACGGATAGATCAAACTTAACTTTTCTCTCAGCACATGCATCTCCCTGCACATGCATGTATATCACATCTCCCTGCACATGCATGTATATCACATCTCCCTGCATATCACATCTCCCTACACATGCATGTATATCACATCTCCCTGCACATGCATGTATATCACATCTCCCTGCACTTGCATGTATAAAGTCTGTTCGGAGTATGAATAGCCATACCAGTCCGAGATCGTGTCATGATTTGGTTTGGAGTGGAAGTTGGTTGAGGTTCTTCACCACCGTTGCTGTTAGGCTGACTTTTGGGAACCACATTGAGGTGTCGGCGGTTACGACGAACTAGTCCAGTAGTGGTATCCATCAGATATGACCTGGGTGTGTGAGCTGAAGTAACAACTTGTCAGGTATCTTGTGGTTGTCTGATGTGATCCAGACTTGAGTGTAATCTAGGATAGATGGTAATGTACGGACTCCATGACGATGATCGTGTGCCCTTTTCTGTTTCTGCTTGAACAGATCAGATTGTCTTGACGACGAAATTCATCTAGGTCGGGCCATTTTGGTTCGAGATGTTCTTCCATCTGTGGGAGGTTGGTTCGGAGTTGACGTTCCATTAGGAGTTCAGCTGGAGTGTGATTGTACCAAAGGAATGGAGTTGTTCTATAGCCGAGTAGTGCCATATATGGGTCAACTGATTCTTTAAGAAGTTTCTTCACAGTGTGCACTGGCCTTTCAGCCATTACTTTGTGGGAAGAGAGGGCTGCTTGTAATGTGGCAAAAGTCATAGGACTTAGCAAACTCAGCAAATTCCTGTGGGGCATACTGTGGTCCATTGTCACTCATTAGAGTTTCTGGAAAGTCATAACGAGAAAATATTGACTTCATAGCTGTGATGATATTAGCTGAAGTTGTTGATGTCCGTCAGATTGCTTCCAGGAATCTTGAGTAATAGTCCACAACCAAAAGGTAAGTACTTCCTTCAAGTGTAAACAAGTCTGACCTCACTATCTGCCAAGGGTAGTTAGTTAGGAAGCTTTGTTGGGATCAAGGCTCACTTCGTGGAGTGGCATCTTTAGCACATACTTGGCATTGTTTCACCCAATCTTCAATTTGTCTTGCAATCTCTGGCCACCATACAGAAGATCTTGCACGAAGGCGGCATCTCTGTATTCCATTGAGTCCTTGGTATATCTTCTGCAGGGTTTCTCTTTGGAGGAGTTGTCCTTCTTCCATAGAGCAAGAGGCTGTTACACATGGTAAGTTCACCTCATACTTCCCAGAAAGACTTCATATTTAAATCCACACTTCGTTTATCCAGCCATCCGTGACTGTTACTGTTGAGCAGATGAGATCGGCTGCTTGGGGAGTATGGTAGTTATCTTGTCGCAACTTGCTGGCTGGTAAATGATCAATACACATTTCCACAAACAAAAGCTTCTGCTGTTTGCTGTAGTCTAATATCTTCGTCTTGAGCTACTGTGCTCGCGAGAGGGTGTCAGCTGGTGCTCGCGAGAGGGTGTCAGCTGGTGCTCGCGAGAGGGTGCCAGCTGGTGCTCGCGAGAATGTGTCTGTGGTGTATAAATATTTCCCTGGTACGTGGATAATCGAATAGCTGAATCTGTCGAGATGCAATCGAAATCTCAGGATCTTGGATAGGTTCTTTGTTCCCAGCAGCGGAACTAGAGGTTTAGGGTTGGTTTCGATCGTGAACTTCAGACCAAGGAGATAGCTTGCAAACTTTTTACAGGCCCAAGTAGCAGCTAAGACCTCCTTCTCTACTTGAGCGTACCCGTCTTTCTGTGTCAGTCGTAGTACGCGATGCAAATGCGACTGATTTCCATGAGCTTTGGTTTTCTTCAGGACCACTCCCAAACCATATGAAGAGGCATCAGCTGAGATTTTCGTTGCTGCTTCTGTGGTTTATATAGAGCAAGAATCGGTTGGTTTTGCCAGTTCTCTTTCCACTTGAGAAAATGCTTCATCTGGTGGGAAGTCCAAAGCCATTGTCTCTCTTTACTCAGTAACTCACGTAGAGGCTGAGTGACTTCTGCTAAGTTGTGGGAGAACTTTCCCAATTGGTTACCGAGAAACTGTCTGAGCTCAGGAACTTTGTTAGGTACTTGCATTAAGAATAGCTGATGTTTTTGCTGGGTCCACTTGGAATCTTGGATTCCATCCTGGTTAATCAAATAACCCAGAAATTTCAGTTTACGCTGGGCAAACTCGCATTTATCTGGGCTCAGGCTAGCTCCAGCTGCTTCGATCTGTTTAAGTGCGGCAGTCGGTCTCAAGTTGTGCTCTTGCTCCTCTGTACCAAAGATGAAAATGTAGTCCATCGAGCACAAGACACCATCTAATCCTGCGAGGATCCTGCTCATTCTTTTTTGGTAGAGTTCGGGAGCGCTTCAAATTCTAAATGGCTTTTTTTTAAACAATATTGCCCAATATGGTGCGATGAATGTGGGGAGATACCGCTCAAGACTCCTCTCACATTCATCGCACCATATTGGGCAATATTGTTTTTAAAAATGCCAGAGTGTCGTTCACCTTGGGCAGCGGGTGCCCTTGAGGAGAACATTGTCATTTAGTGGCCTTAGATCTACACATATTCGGATAGATCCAGACTTCTTTGGCACAACCACCATTCCTGCACACCCGTGATGTTGGCTCGTCCACTTTGGAAATCATTCCCATCGATTCCACTCGCTGTAATTCCACTTCAACTTTGGGTCTCAATGGCAATGGAACATGTCGAGGGGCAATGGAACATGTCGAGGGGCAATGGAACATGTCGAGGAGCAATGGAACATGTCGAGGGGCAATGGAACATGTCGAGGGGCAATGGAACATGTCGAGGGGCAATGGAACATGTCGAGGGGCAATGGAACATGTCGAGGGGCAATGGAACATGTCGAGGGGCAATGGAACATGTCGAGGGGCAACGGAACATGTCACGGGGTAATGGAACATGTCGAGGGGCAACGGAACATGTCGAGGGGCAATGGAACATGTCGAGGGGCAACGGAACATGTCGAGGGGCAACGGAACATGTTGAGGGGCAACGGAACATGTCGCGGGGCAATGGAACATGTCGAGGGGCAACGAAACATGTCGAGGGGCAATGGAACATGTCGAGGGGCAAAGAGTGGAAATGGTTCTGCGTTATGTTTCAGCTTTATTGGTACGCTTCTCCGAGATTTCCCAGACCTTGAAAAACCTTGGGATATTTATCCAAGACATGTGTCTTAGGGTCTACCACAGTGTCTACTCTCATTGCGAGGTTCAGTGCGGTGATCGCTGGAAGTGCTAGTAGATTCATTTTTAGTTCCTTTTGTTTGCTGACTGGTAGGGAGTTTTCCTTGAAATTGTCTGATAATTCCCAGAGGTTGATGGGAGAGGCCATAGAGAGTCTTCTCTGATGGCCTTCAGCCAGATATTTCCCAGTGTTCTGTATGAAACATCAGTAACTTCAGCGCCTGTATCCATGTTGAAGGGTATCTCTCGCTGTTGTAGCACCATTTTAACTCATTTTGTCTCCTGGCTGGTTGACACGGTGTCTAACAAGGCAGTATCCAGGTGGCTTCCGACTGTTTCCTCTGTGACTTCGTGCACAGCTTTGGAGAAGCATGTTTACTATAATGGCCTTTCTTTTGGCAACGATGGCACGTTGCATTTTTTGCAGGAGATTTGTCCCGTGGGTGTTGCCCTTGTCCGCATGGAGAGCACTGTTTAGAGTGACCCGACGTTCTTGCTTGGCCTGTACCTCGTCGCGTTTGCTGACTGGTACGCTTATTTGTGCCTCGTTCTCGGTGTGAATGCAGTTCTGCGAGATCGGCTGTTTCTCCCGCTCGGAGCATCTGCTGTTGGTCTCTTACAGCTTCTCTCTGACGTGTCATTTTTGTTGTTGCCTTTTCTCGTTATCTAGCTGCATGCTTTCCAATAGAGCTGCGTCTCGAATTCCGACTACGAGTCTGTCTCTTATCATTTCATCATTGAGGTTTCCATAGTTGCAACTCTCTGCGAGGCTATAGAGTTCTAGGATGTATTGCTCGGTTGACTCTCCTTGCAGCTGATGGCAACGGTTGAATTTTTCATGCTCGAAAATGACGTTTTTCCGCACTTGAAAGAAGATATTGAATTTTCCAGTGACTGTATTGTAGACCTTTCTCTCGTCTGTGGGGACGTTCATGGATGCAAGTATTGGTTCAGATTGTTCTCCGGCAATAGGGGGTGTGTGCTAACTTTGTTTAGTAGCCTCGTCCTCTCGGAGGCCTGAAGCAACTCGGAACTGCTCAAACCTACTTTTCCATCTCGGCCAAATCATCTGGATTTTTTTAAATTGAATTCAGCTGGAGGTTGTAGGAGCACTTGAGCCAACGTGTTGAAGTTTAATAGCTTGAGGGTTCTTATTCAATCCCACTTCTGCCACCATGTAGTAGATCAAACTTAACTTTTCTCTCAGCACATGCATGTCTATCACATCTCCATGAACATGCATGTCTATCACATCTCCCTGCACATGCATGTCTATCACAGTCTCCAGTCTTCTGATCGTCCCCCCTATGTAGTATTTCCCACAGCTACAAGGGATGCGGTACACAACACATGAGTGCATATTAGCTGGTAAAACATCCTTCACTCTGCTCAGTTGTATCCTCAGAGTTCTTCCCAATCTGAAGACGACTTTGATGTTGAACTTCCTGCAGACCCTCCTGACGTCTTCACTCATCCCTGCTGCATTAGGAATCACTATCATAGGATCCTTCTTTTTAGACCCCTCATCAGTGTACTTATCTTCCTTTCTGCATTTAGATGTATCTGCAGACGAAAGGTTGGTGAAGGCTTGCGGATAACCAGTTTAGTTTAGTTTAGTGTGTATTACTAAGCTGTAAATATATTCATTATAGTTATACTATAAGTTAACTGTCCTTGCTTGCAGAGCCTACCATTGCTCCCATGGCTGCAATGGCATTGCCCCTTTGTACAGCCACAGATAATTGATTGGAATGCCTCATCTTCCCCAGTGTGCTGCTTTATAGTTTTTCCTAGTTCCCTTAGAAAGACCAAGGACTTTGGGCCAATGGCACCTAGCGTCTCTATAGCAACTGGTGCGAAAACAAAATTCCTGGTGAGGCAATAGTGCTTGGCCGCCTTCTTCTCCTCAGCCATTGCAGCAACAGCACCTGAGGTCCTGGTGGCATGAGCACGATAAGACTGAGCCAGCGTGTTAGGGCAGGTTGCATCCCAGATCAAGGGCTAACCACACCTCCATGGGACCATGGTAACCCCATCTGGATGCTTTCCATCTGAGCGACTTAGACCCAATGGCTCGAGCCTGGAAGAGGATGACATAGCCTTATGGAGTACATTATCAGCAATGCATCGACCACACCCACCAGTGGATACGACTCAGCAATGCATCGACCACACCCACCAGTGGATACGGCTCAGCAATGCATCGACCACATCGACCACACCCACCAGTGGATATGACTCGGCAATGCATAGCCGAGGAGTGGCGGTAGTGATGACCCCCACTCTTCTTCCAGCTTAAACTGTGCAGGCCAAGGCTGCTCACCTCTGCCTCACAGTGCTGGCATGGATGAGGTGTGCAGGCCAAAGGTTGCTCACCTCTGCCTCACAGTGCTGGCATGGATGAGGTGTGCAGGCCAAGGTTGCTCACCTCTGCTGCCTCACAGTGCTGGCAAGGATGAGGTGTGCAGGCCAAGGTTGCTCACCTCTGCCTCACAGTGCTGGCATGGATGAGGTGTGCAGGGCAAGGTTACTCACCTCTGCCTCACAGTGCTGGCATGGATGAGGTGTGCAGGCCAAGGTTGCTCACCTCTGCCTCACAGTGCTGGCATGGATGAGGTGTGCAGGCCAAGGTTGCTCACCTCTGCCTCACAGTGCTGGCATGGATGAGGTGTGCAGGCCAAGGTTGCTCACCTCTGCCTCACAGTGCTGGCATGGATGAGGTGTGCAGGCCAAGGTTACTCCCCTCTGCCTCACAGTGCTGGCATGGATGAGGTGTGCAGGCCAAGGTTGCTCACCTCTGTGCCTCACAGTGCTGGCATGGATGAGGTGTGCAGGCCAAGGTTGCTCACCTCTGCCCCACAGTGCTGGCATGGATGAGGTGTGCAGGGCAAGGTTACTCACCTCTGCCAGTGCTGGCATGGATGAGGTGTGCAGGGCAAGGCTGCTCACCTCTGCCTCACAGTGCTGGCATGGATGAGGTGTGCAGGCCAAGGTTGCTCACCTCTGCCCCACAGTGCTGGCATGGATGAGGTGTGCAGGCCAAGGTTGCTCACCTCTACCTCACAGTGCTGGCATGGATGAGGTGTGCAGGCCAAGGTTGCTCACCTGTGCCTCACAGTGCTGGCATGGATGATGTGTGCAGGTCAAGGTTGCTCACCTCTGCCTCACAGTGCTGGCATGTATGAGGTGTGCAGGCCAAGGCTGCTCACCTCTGCCTCACAGTGCTGGCATGGATGAGGTGTGCAGGCCAAGGCTGCTCACCTCTGCCTCACAGTGCTGGCATGGATGAGGTGTGCAGGGCAAGGTTGCTCACCTCTGCCTCACAGTGCTGGCATGGATGAGGTGTGCAGGGCAAGGTTGCTCACCTCTGCCAGTGCTGGCATGGATGAGGTGTGCAGGCCAAGGATGCTCACCTCTGTGCCTCACAGTGCTGGCATGGATGAGGTGTGCAGGGCAAGGTTGCTCACCTCTGACTCACAGTGCTGGCATGGATGAGGTGTGCAGGCCAAGGTTGCTCACCTCTGCCAGTGCTGGCATGGATGAGGTGTGTGCAGGGCAAGGTTGCTCACCTCTGCCTCACAGTGCTGGCATGGATGAGGTGTGCAGGCCAAGGTTGCTCACCTCTGCCTCACAGTGCTGGCATGGATGAGGTGTGCAGGCCAAGGCTGCTCACCTCTGCCTCACAGTGCTGGCATGGATGAGGTGTGCAGGCCAAGGTTGCTCACCTCTGCCTCACAGTGCTGGCATGGATGAGGTGTGCAGGCCAAGGTTGCTCACCTCTGCTGCCTCACAGTGCTGGCATGGATGAGGTGTGCAGACCAAGGTTGCTCACCTCTGCCTCACAGTGCTGGCATGGATGAGGATAGTAAAGGGGAGAACTAAGCGAAGGCCCACAGCAATTCTGATGCTTGTGTCGTCCATCCTCAAACCCAAGTTCGAAATTGGTGAGGCATGGAGCCATGCTTCAGATTCCTTTATAGAGACAACCAAAAGCCTAGCTCATGTGTTTTAGTTTGAGTCTAGTTTTAATTTGGTTTAGTTTAGTTCAGTTTTAATTTAGTTTTTTTATTTAGTAGTAGTTTGTCTTGTTTTTGTTTTTTTAATTAAAAAAAAATTTAATATAACAATCAATTACTAATAACTAATTAACAATAAGTACATAAATAAATAACTAAAAAGCTAACAAGTTCAACTCCCGACTAACCCCAATACAGACAAGGCATTTCCCCGCTGGACTGCAACTGAAATATGTTGAAGGAGGTGAGCACGGGCATTCATCTCCCCAGTTCTTTGCCTTATCCTGAGGCTGAGCTCCTTCAGGAAAGCCATCGACCTGTTCCCCGATGACCTCGATGGCCACAGGCACAAAAAAGTGGCAAGGATCTAGGCTGGCATACTTGGCCACTTTTTTCTCCTCAGCCATAGCAGCCACAGCTCCAGCACTACTCACTGCTGCACCTGATATGACTGGGAAAATGTATCTGGACAGGTTGCATCCCACACCAGTTGCTTGCCATTCTTCCATGGCACCATGGTTACCCCATCAGGCCTTTTCCCGCCCGTCCGAACGAAAGAGAACCGACGGTTCTATCCTGGAAGGGGCACCTGCAGATGACAATGCCCGGAAGATGATGTCATTCATGGCGATATGACGGTAGAAACGTCCTTCGCTCCTCTTGCAGCTAAGACCATGCGTACTTGGAGTTTTAGTTCAGTTTAGTTTTAGTTCAGTTTAGTTTTAGTTAGTTTAGTTTTAGTTTAGTTCTCAATAATCGACTTGAAATTGTATTTTCTCGACGTTTCAACTATAATTATAGCCTTCATAGTTTAGTTTTAGTTTAGTTTAGGTTAGGTTAGTTTTAGTTTAGTTTTAGTTTAGGTTAATTTTAGAGTTAGTTTAGGTTAGGTTAATTTTAGTTTTAGTTTAGGTTAGTTTTAGTTTAGGTTAGTTTTAGTTTAGGTTTTAGTTTAGGTTAGGTTAATTTTAGTTTAGGTTAGGTTAATTAGTTTTAGTTTAGGTTAGGTAGTTTAGTTTAGGTTAGGTTAATTTTAGTTTAGTTTTAGTTTAGGTTAGGTTAATTTTAGTTTAGGTTAGGTTAATTAGTTTTAGTTTAGGTTAGGTAGTTTAGTTTAGGTTAGGTCAATTTTAGTTTAGTTTTAGTTTAGGTTAGGTTAATTTTAGTTTAGTTTTAGTTTAGGTTAGGTTAATTTTAGTTCAGTTTTAGTTTAGTTTAGGTTAATTTTAGTTTAGTTTTAGTTTAGGTTAGGTTAATTTTAGTTTAGTTTTAGTTTAGGTTAGGTTAATTTTAGTTTAGGTTAGCTTAGTTTTAGTTTAGGTTAGGTTAATTTTAGTTTAGTTTTGTGTTTAGTTTTGTGTTTTAGTAGAATTAATTAATAATTAATTAACAATAAATACATAAATAAATAACTTAGTTTTAGTTTAGTTTTGTGTTTTTTTATTAATTTCATGATTTTATTAATTAATACAGTAGTTATTTAGTTTTCCTTGAACACTAGGGGGTGTGTTTGTCCAGACAAAAGATCAGTGAACTTTATACTTTCAACTCAATTATATGTCACTGAATAAATTAATAATGAAATTGGAAGTCATTATTATTATTATGGCATTTCGTGTTATTGTTGTTTTGTTGTTGATTTTTTCAGGAGCAATATGTGGGCGGTAAAGCAGAATTCTACGTGGCCACGGCAAGCCCTGGGGCTCGAGTGTTACAACTATAGCATAGACACTATATAGGTGTATATTAGTATATGCTACTATAATATATATAGATGTATATTAGTATATAGTGCTACTATATATATATATAGGTGTATATTAGTATAATTATAGTGCTACTATATATACTGTAGTTAACATAATATTTAAATATGTGTAATGTTACTATATTAACGATATTGTCTGGCTGCTTGATGATTAGAGTTACTATATATGGTAACATTAGATGTGTGATGAAAATGTGGTGTTACTATATATATATATTAGATGTTGATGACAATGTGTAGTGTTACTATATATAGTTGTCTGGATGTGATGATAATATGAACTATTATAGTAACTGAGCAATGATGAATATAACAGTAGATGTCTGGTAACTTACTTTATAGCATATATACAAAAATGCATGTACTCAGGATTTGTGGTGATTGTTATTATATATAGCAACTTGTTATGTACCTAATAGAGATGCATGAGGACTGGTACAATTTACATATTTAGTATATAGCTTGGTGATGTGTATGTGATTCCTGCATCTCATAGAGGAGTAATAATATTATACACAAGACTGGATGTGCGAAGCCATCTGTGTATGTGCATTGCTAAGTAATACTGATCACGAGTGTTACATCAATGGTCTGGTTGGGAGGTAGATCAGATAGCAGACTTTCCTGCATATCAATGTATACACAGGGTGAGCATAAGTCCCTCTCTGATTATGAACATAAACTATGCTAGACAGTAACACGAGTGGTGGTGGTATATGTGGACCAATTCATTGAATTTATTTTATTTTATGTACAAACAAGGAAATAAATAGAAACAAATACATGTAACCACAACAAACAAGTAAATACAAACAAATACATGTAACCACAACAAATAAGTAAGTAAATACAAACAAATACATGTAACCACAACAAATAAGTAAGTAAATACAAACAAATACATGCAACCACAACAAATAAGTAAGTTAATACAAATTCATGTAACCACAACAAATAAGTAAGTAACAAACAAATACATGTTACAAACAAATACATGTATATAACTACAACAAATAAGTAAATACAAATACATGTAACTACAAATAAGTAAACACAAACAAATACATGTAACCACAACAACTAAGTAAATACAAACAAATTAATGTAACCACAACAAATAAGTAAGTAAATACAAACAAATACATACAAATACATGTAACCACAACAAATAAGTAAGTCAATATTCAAGTAACCACAACAACTAAGTAAGTAAATACAAACAAAATACATGTAACCACAACAAATAAGTAAGTTAATACAAACAAATACATGTAACTACAACAAATAAGTAAGTTAATACAAATACATGTATATACAGACCTCTCAAGTCACACGATTTGGTCGTGTGTCACACGATTTCAGGACTTTTCTCACGCTCTCACGACCGCCTACCTATTTCTCACGCCGCGCCCAACCAGATTTGTGTCAAGACGATGAGAACCGTTGACGTCGTGCGTAGCCAGACCCTTTACCTGCTGCATAGTGGGTAAAGGGTCTAGCTACGCGAGACTAATGATAGCGGTGTGGAAAGTAGCAGTATGGATGTGGAAAGCTGTAGTACTTCTCAAGTTATCGTGGATAATTTTGAAGACACTGAAACTGAACATTCTGAGACTCTACCTCATTCGATACTGGTTGACACTCTGAAGGAGCAGGATGCCTTGTTCTCTCTAAAGTATGATGAACTTGATAACCAAGTTTGTAATTCTGACATGGTCATAGGATTTATAACAAAGCAAAAGCTAGTCAACTACTTGATGATGGCTCAATATCTGAAAGATGTTATTCATCCTTCTATGGTGAGGCCAGTAATTTTCTTGAGCGTCCTACATCTTATCACTTAAAGTGGTGTCCTCTACAGGATGACTTGCTGACAAATGCTGCTTTAAACAGAGATTAGATAGGACATTTTCTTCAGTGGAATACTTTGTTTATAGGTATATACCCTCTAATGTTTCAAGGGTTTGACATGGATAAACTCAATGAGCAATTTTTAACTTACCAAACAATGACAGAAGAAGATCTTCCTCAAACTCTAAAAGACACAGTTGGCTTCAATGCTGAAGAACCGTATCGTGTGGACATGTTTTGGGGGCATCTGAGAGAAATGAAGAAACCTGGTTTGAGCTGTTTTGAATATGATCTTTTGTTTAAAGTTGCAAATGTTGTATTGACCATACAGCATTCAAATGCAGGGGAAGAACGAATTTTTTCCCTATCAACAAGAACAAGACACCAAGTAGAACTTCCCTGAGTCTGGATGGTACACTTTGATCCCTTATTACAGTGAAGACGCATATCGAGAACCCACTTAGCTGGATTCCACCAGAAAAAGTTCTTAAAGAAGCTAAGAAGGCTACAACTTTTTATAACTAGCAGCATAAAAACCGCTAATAGACAATAAACTGTGCATCTTGCATGCAATATATGAATGTAACTATATTAAAAACTTCTTTCTTTACCTTACAGTATAATATAAGTAGTTCAATGACAAGTCGATGTAATATAATACCAACACTCCCAGGGGGTTGATAGTGACAAAATGAATGTATTGCTTTTTTATACCTCTTTCTTATATATATATAGCAGAGGATACATAATTCCTTATAATATATAACTGCTAATCTAGTGTGTGCTATATACCCAGGGGATTATGATTGACAAAAGTGGAAATGATGGAGCAGAAAAGAACAAACATATTAGTAGAGTTATGACTGAGAGAAATAAAAATTTGATTATGGAAGGTTATTTGCAGATGCTTGCAGATGCTTGCTCTCTGGTCCACACAGCTGCTGATAAATGATAGACATTACATATCAATTAGAATTGGTGAATTCAGTAGGCCATGTAATGGTTATTGAAGCTGCAGTATCAGCTCTGAATGATCAATACAAATGTGCAACTCCCATGTCTCACACCAACCAGAGCATTTCTCACTCCACTTTAGATGAAATCTCACACTAAGTAGCAATATAAGTTGAGAGGTCTGCATGTAACCACAACAAATAAGTACCGTAGAATACATACTTAGCGCCTGAGCGCTCAAACCACTTACCACTAAAATCAGGGGGGTGGGCGCTAGCTACGCCATAATTATGGGCGGTTACTACAGCAACTCAGTTTGCGCCAACCGATTTGCACATGGAACTGATAATTCGCACACGGTCTTGGGGAGCGGCGCGCTCACGTAATAACAGAGACCTGTGAACCCTCTCTGGGATGTCCCAGATTACCGTATTCACTAGAATAGAAGTCGCACACTGAATAGAAGTCGCTCTGAAAGCCACACTCCAAATGTAGCACACCAAGTTAATAATAATAATAATTATTATTATTATTATGGCTTTACAGCGACAATGAAGATAACTATACATGAAGTGAACACCAAAAGCAACAACAAATATATATATATATATTGTGCTCTCAGTCTAGCACCAAGTATACTGGTGCAGCTGTATGTGTGTGTGCATACATATGATTATAATATTTAAAGATAGATAAATGTGGAGTGGCTTAATTAAACTGTAGTGATATTGTGATTAAAACAGTTAGGACATGGACAAACAATGTGGAAAGAACAAATATTATCTGTGTCAAAGTTAGTTATGAAGTGGTTCCAGAAAATAATTTTTAGCTTTTTTTTTTAATGGTTGAATAAGTAACACTGATGTCTATAGGTGGCATACTATTACAGTTCTGTTCATATAGAAGTGACGGGAGTGTGATGTGCGGTGATATTGATGAGCAAGATTATTTGATGATGTTGATCTTGTATTGCTGGATGAAAAGGAGACGTACTGTAGTTTTCTGATGGTTCCTTGAGACATTTAACAAAGAATAAAATATCCTTAGCTTGATGAGGCGTGTTTTATAGTCGCTTGTAGAATCTCCAAGGATGAATTTAGACACACGGCGCTGTATCCTTTCCAACATATACACGTCCTTGAGGAGACGTGGTCTCCACAACTGGGAACAATACGTCAGGTGACTTCTTACCAGGGTAAAATAAAGTGTTCCTTTCAGATCAATTGGGGCAGTCTGCGATATCGTCCGGCGTATAAGTTGAAGTGCTTGGTAGCACTTGGAACATACTTTGTTATAGTGCAGTGACCATGATAAATTTCCACTCACTATTACTCCTAAGTCACGATAGGAATCCGAAAACTGGACATTAGAGCCGTTAATTTCATAAGAAGAGTGGGTTGATGTTGATAATGAAAAGTGTATACCTGAACATTTGTCAGCATTTTGTTTCAGTTTCCACTTCACACCACTGCTGCACAGAGTCAAGATCTTTTTGAAGGTGCACATTCGAATTTTCAGATTCTATGGACTTAAGTAATGGTGTCATCTGCAAACATATAGATTGAAGATTTAACAATAGCATCAGGAAGATCATTGACGTAAATCAAGAATAGAAGCGGTCCCAAAATACTTCCTTGAGGTATATACTCCGGATATAACTGGAAGAGAATTAGATGATATACCATCTACAGAAACATAGTGTTGGCATTTGGATATTTAAACCAATGCCAAAGTGGGCCAGTGATTCCCTTGCACCACAGTTTGAGTAGTAGCTCATCATGTGGCACTGAATCAAAAGCTTTTCGAAAATCCAAGTAGATTATATCACATTCCTGCTTATCATCAATTGTTTTATATCTTTTACTGAATGTTGATAATAACTGAGACAAGCACGAACTGTTCTGAAGGAAACCAAATTGACATTTTGATATAAGAGGCCGAATGAACGTAATGATCTTTGCATATACGATTGCTTCAAGCACTTTTGATAAGATACATAAGAGTGAGATTGGTCTATAGTTTTCTACTTTGGAGAGGTCCTTAGCTTTGGGTATTGGGCAGATCTTGTGGATTTTCCACTCCTCAGGAACAGAGTTGGTATGGATACATTTCTTGAATAGATTAGTGATTGGAATTAAAAGAGAGGTTGCACATGCCTTTTAAAACACAAGGACTGCCTTTGATGGATCTAGCTTACCCAATGGTTCAAATACTTCAGAAGAACTTATTTCTAACTGACTAAGTTGTGATGTGGGAGTTGGAAGCTTGTTCAATAGGTAGAAGACTAAAATTGCTCTTAGTGAAAGTTGAATGAAAGTAATTGTTAAATAATTCAGCTTTGTCTGATGAACTGTACACATAAACTGAATTATGAATTACACATTGCACTAGAGGTTTTGTATTTGTTATTCCCTTTAGATGCCTGTATAACTTCTTTGGGTTCGATGAAAAAGAGGAAACCAAGTATTCACCATAGGACACCTTTGCTTTGAAAATAAGGTCTTGGAGTTGAGCTTCTATTACTGCTAGTTCTGATTCTTTAGACGGACTTGGTTTTGACTTTAATCTTCTTCTGATTGTATGGACACACTTTAGCTTATGTCGAATTTCTGTATTTCGGTGACTGATGTTGTGACATTCTAATCTTCGGAACAAATAAGTGACAGGCGTCAATTATCTTTTTTTCCAAGAAAGACCAAGCACAATCAACGTCATCAAAGCCCTCCATTGGATTAAAGTCTACCTCCATCAAGTAACAGCCCATTTCCGCTTTGGCATAGTTAAAGAATTCATTTGAAAGTAACGATTGAGATTTGCAATTTCTTGAGAGGACATTGAAAGTTATAAGATGATGATCAGATGCAGATGAGCAGATGGTATGATCAACAGTAATGTTTGTAAATCTATCTGGTGAATTTGATCAAGAATATTCCCATACATATGTGTTGGCTGTGAAATTAACTGCGCTAGGTTTCTTGCATAAAAGAGATCACACAAAGAATTAGAAGATGGTGATGCAGCTGATAATGTACACCAATTCACATCCGGTGCATTAAAGCCACCTGTAATTATAAGATTACAATTATCTGGTAATGAGTTTAATTCAGATATCATGTCATTGAGGTAATCTTCGGAACATACCGGTGGAATATATGCACAACAAAGAAGAAGTTTAGGAGATAACAGGAGCTCCACTGCAACAAATTGTTACTACATAAAACAATACTAGATGGAATATAATCTGCAACAGCTATTAAAACACCACCGCCTCAATTCCTTGTTATAAATAGAACTTGTTAACCAGGTTTCTGTAACACAAAACACGTCCAAACACTTGCTTAGGACTAAAGATTGAAAGAAATCAAATTTATTTACTATACTACGTGCATTCCATAAACCAATTGATGTGTTGGGATTATTAGATAGTCATCTGGAAGCAGCATCAGCAAAAGAAGTATTCAGGTCAAGAACATCAGGTTGATTCTCCAGTGATGGGTATATAGATATTGGTAAGATCTCAAGTTCAGGCTCATTTGAGGAGAAAACAGGTTCACACTCTTGAGGAGTATTGGGGGAAGATATTAGTGAGACTTCTGGTTGATTATCTGTACTGATCTCCTCAGTAGCTGTCACTTTTCCTCTGCTATGTATATATGCCAACTGTTGAAAGGGCAGACATTGATGGTAAAACGTTTTCCAAAGAAAATCTTTGAAAGGCGGAGTCAATTGCGGTTCCATGTTTCTTTCTATTGACAAACATTACTTTCCCCCTGATTTTGATTGTATTTCTCTCAACACCAGAATTGATGAGAGATCTACGCTCTTTCAATAGAATAGACTCGAACAACTTTCTTCTTTCGTTAAATCAGCCTTTATATAAATACCTGGAGAATCAGATAGTTTTGATTTTGCATAAAGAACTGATACTACATCAGAGGCTCTAGTGAGCTTCACAAGTATGGGCCGACAGTGGTTCTTCTCTGTACTTTCCCAGTCTATAACAGTCACTATGGAATGCTCATCCACAGCTTCATTTACAGAGGAAAGAATTGAACCTACCCTTGAATGGTCTTGTGAGTCACGAACATGCTTCAGAGTACCTTTGGAATACCAAAAATAACAACATTAAACTTTCTATAACAACATTACCACCGCTCTTGCACACGCGCAGTCGTTTATCATTAGTGATCAAGAAATCATTCCGTGCTTGTGGCATCACTGTGAAGGTGGACGGGTCTGAAGGTGGAGAAATTCACCGCCTCAAAGTCGATAAAGTAGCAGCTTTAGCTATCCTACCATTACACAAGCTACTCGCCGGCTGTTGGAAGGAAGTGACAGCGGTGGAGAAGATCCATTTGCTTCCTTGGACGAAGAGGATGAAGAACAGATCGAACTCATTGTATATTACGATAGCGATTAGGAACTCTTGCCAGCCAACTACTACCTAGCTCAATGTTTGAAATGAAACGATCACAACCACAATGACGCACAAAAAAATTGCATCAGCAGTTAAGACTGGCTTTTGAAGATCGCAACTGAAATAAATACAAGTCGCGACTTATATTCGAGTGAATACGGTAGTTTGTTTCTGTTGTTATTTTCCGTAAAAAAGAAGAAGTGCAGTGCAATACAGTGTGACAAAGATAAAAAATGTGCCAGCTAGTGTTGATTTTGTTCGTCCTCTTTTCCAGGTTCTTCTAGCCCTTCCAACTCATCAGCTTCATCATCACTCATCCCAGCGAAAGGATCTTCGTCGTCGTCGTCACTCTCCGTCAACTTTCTTCGGAACGCATTCCCTGATGAAGTCATCCTCTGAACCATCAATGCTGTTAGAAATCCCAGAGTAAAGGAAGGAGCGAGCTATTAATTCTTCTGGAATGGCACCCCATGCAGCAGAGACCCAATCAATGGCATCCTGTCTTGAGGGGGACTTCAAGTTGCCTTTCTTTGTCCTGCAGGTGTTGGCGCTTCTCCTCCATTCCATCCACAGTTCCCTCATTTTATCCTTGAATGGCTTGTTCACAGAAACATCCATTGGCTGTGCCAGCCACCTCGACAAAATGTTAGCATTTGCAGGCCATCATTTGTGACAAGACTATTGAAATTGGTTCACTACATTACCTGGGATGAATACCAGATCTATTTCCAACTCCTCAGCTACATGCTTGCAGGGTTTCATCTAGTGGGGGGGGCGGGGGGGAAGCTTCCCCCCCAAACACTCCAGCTTCCCCCCCAAACACTCCAGCTTTCCCCCCAAACACTCCAGCTTCCCCCTCCCCAAAATAATCATGACTTTTACAATAAAAAAAGAATTATTATATTAAAGTAAGATTTATAAATTGAGTTTACGTTGTTTCTGTTCTTTCCAGTGATCTATAATCACTTCCAGTTCTTCATCACTCAAACATTCAGGACCCTCCATACACACTCGCATAGCTTGGTCTAAAGTGTCCTCACCAAGTCTGCTTCTCAGCCTCGTTTTTATTTGTTTCATATCACTGAAGCTTCTTTCAACTGTAGCTGTAGTGATAGGCAGGACCAAGGAGATTGAAGCAAGACGTTCAAGATTTGAAAAACTGCTTTTAGAGTGTAATTTGTGAAAAGGCTAGTAAGAACATCAGAATTAGAAGCATTACGAAAATTCGTGAACAATATGCGCCGAAAGATTTTCCACTCAGTCTCAGTTTGTTGTGTGTCTACATCAGGTATTGAGAATCTTGTCTGCCGCTGAAATGTAAGTTGTTGTGGACTGCCGTAGAAGTTGGTCAGTTTTTGTAGCTTTTCTTCACCATATGAAGACAGGGAATCTTCTTTTTGGGGGTAAATGGGATGGATTAAACACTGAAAATGCTGAGTAAACATCAGAGGAGCTTAACCTACTAGTAATATGGTCAATTACACTCTGAATGTAGGGACGATAAATCTTTGAGATAAAGAATTCTTTATCGGTTTGATGAACAATGATGTTTCGCTCACCAAGTGCTGCCTCATCTGAAAATACCACTGTGTGGTCTTTAAACCAGGTAGTAGTTAGTGGGCACTCTTTAAACTCAGATAGTCTGTCAACAGTGCTTTTAACCATCACAGGAACGATAGCAAGATCAAGATTCTTAGCTTGAAGGCTTCCTTGAAGTTTAGCAATTGTATGGAGTACATCACAAAGCATGTACAAACAAGCCACAAATTTATATGTGCACATTAGCTTAGCAATGCCATATGCCTCAGCATCTCCACTCTCCTCATAAATGTGTTCAAAGGTGCCAACCAATGCTGGCAATGATTGTCTCACAGCATGAACACATCGCTCTTGTGCCAACCAACGTGTGCCATTTGGTTTGTGCATTTTCAGCTCAGGGGCATTGAGCACTGCTTGAATTTCTGCTAGTCTCTCAGCCTTTTTAGGTGAATAATGGAAAGCTTGCCACACAGAGAGAAGAGTCCCCAATACTCTCATTGTGTTCACTTGAAGCATGAACAGCTGCCAACTGTAGTTTGTGACAACAGCAGTGAACAAATAAAGCACTAGGAGAATGATATCGCATCCGCACTTGTACCCCACTTTTCTTTCCAGACATCGTGCTTGCTCCATCAAATCCTAACCCACGCAACTTACTAACAGGAATTCCTTTGTCGCTAACAAACTGGAGTAGATAGTGTGTGAGAGCCTCAGCATTAACTTTACAGGCATGGACGATCCCTAAGAAATGCTCAACTGCCTTACCACTCTCCAACCACCTTGCACATATTGATAATTCTGTTTGGGAGGACACATCAGTACTTTCATCGTCCAATAGAGAAATGTACTGACTAGAATTCAAGCGACCAAGGAGTTACTTTTCAAAGCAATAGCTAATGCTTTTAAGAAGCTCAGCTGTGGTGGCTTTGGAGAGGTAAGTTGCATTGGCTGGACATATGTTTTGGTGTACTTTGAGTTGTTTATTTCCATTGTCAATTTGAAGTGAAATCAGGCTTTCAAAAGTTGTTGTATGTGGAATACGATGCCGAAACAAAAAGTAGACAGACCTAATTACTTGCTTTATAAATTCACAATTTTTTCTCCTCTCTTCATTAGAAGCACTAACCATCTGTTCAATGACACGCCGATGTGCTCTTGAACTCTCAATCATTGCTTGTCTTTCGACAGATGCTAGATGCCATTCAGACTTTTCATGCTTGCTAAGTAGCTCAGTTGCTTTGACCCAGTTATTTATAGGACGTGTAACCCATGCACCACGTGCTTGCACTGGGGGCTTGCCATATTTCTGGCAAAAAGTGCAAAACATGCCACCTTCCTGTTCCTTAAACACCATTCACTTCCATTTAACTCTCCAATCGGGATTGTACTTCAGGTTCTTTTTGTAAGATTTTATTCTTCCACAAGCACTGCTTACTTTATCTGTTTATCCACCTGAGAGACGAGGTTGCTTAGGAATAGGTAGTTGATCATCTAAGTCACCACTACCAGTTGGTCTACTTGGCCTTCTAATCAAAAATCTGTCCACAATGCCACATGTACTGTGCACTATTTGGAAACAACCAACTGCTGTAGTTAGTTAGACAATGACTATCCACAACTAACAGCAAAACAAAGAGACAGAAATAATTAGCAACTGTTGATAAAAGTAAAGTGTCTCTAGATAAAAGTCCACTAGGTAAAGGGTCAACAAATTATTTAACTGTACAACATCCCAAGCCTATATAGGCCTGAGACTATGCTGCTTATTCTAAAGAGATCGACATGCTGAAATAGAGAAAAAATATTTTTGTTGTTTTTGTTCCAAGTTGTCTGCAGGTTGAGTTTCTAGTTCTAGATCAAGAAAAGACTTCTCAAGTTATAGATTTTTATACATGTTTTCATTTTGTGCACATGATCTCTTGAACTCTTCAGCCTGCAGTTCACATATAAAAGCATGATTGTATGGCTAATAGAGCATACCTAATAGAAAGCATATTGAATGGGCTACATTGGACATGGTGATTATATCATGTGTGGTTATGGAATTATTAGATTTTATATTCGCTAATTAATTTTTGAGCAAGTCAATACCATTAGAAAGCATATTGAATGACACTTTGGTATATTAATATTGATTATATCTTGTGTGGTTATGGAGTTATTAGATTTGATATTTGCTAATTAATTTTTCAGCAAGTCAATCTCCTTATTATGCCCATTTCTTATTCTGAATAATAGGGAATAATATTGCAATGGGCATAATTGGAGCATAATAGCCTCCTACACCCATTAAAAAAAATTGGAATTGTCCATATATATAATCTGTCTTTGAAGGTTGAAGCAAGCGCTGCAGGCTGCAGCTAACAACTTAAGGTTGTGCATTCAACATATCATTTCATTTTGAAAGCACAAGCAACTATTTACAAATTTGTTCCTTTTTTATGTTGTTTTGAGGTGTACTGATTTTTGAAGCAAAATTATTCCAAAATAAGGGGAATTAGAGCATAGCATAAAATTTTTAATGGTTATTTAAATTTAAAAAACGCACAATAGTCTCAGCCTACCAAAGCCAAGCTCTACTGGATTTTATCAGTCCAATGAGGATCTGAGCAGTAAAAAGTGAGCATTGCCAGTAAAAGTGGGCATGGTGAGGTGACAGAAGGGTTCAAAGGTCACGATGTGGTTTCTTCCCCCCCAAATACAAAATCCTAGATGAAACCCTGGCTTGGTGTCAGCACACTTGTGTGGACGGTAGGCATCCAGGACAAGGAGGAGTCGTGTACCATACAAAGACTTCCCCCATATCCTGCGTAGCCAGCTGTGCAGTTTTGTGCATGTCATCCATCCATTTTCGCTGGCAGTGACCTCAACATTGTCAGGAACTGTAAGTCCTGCTGCAACGCGTGGGCCAATTTTTCCATTTCTCTCTTTGATGACAGCAGGGAGTTTTGTTCCATCTCCTGTGGCACACAAAGCTACTGTGAAACCCTCTTTTGGGCACCAGTGGTAGCCATGTGAATGCTTCTCTCTCCACGACGACTGTTGGTGGCAGAAGGTACTGAATCAAACCTAGTACAAGGTAAAATGACAAGCTATCCGTATACAATGTTTACCTGCACATTGTGTGATCCATGTTGCCAATATCTGATTTTCTGTACCTGTGTAGCTCTCGGTATCTGACAATGGTCCTCCGAAAGTGGGTGAGCTGCACCTTAAAGTCCTGAGGCACCTTTTGAGAGGTGTTTGTGCACCGCCTGTAGCCTACATTCCATCGCTTCTTCCAGCCACATATATACCCACATGGGGGAAGCAAGGAAGCCATGGATGCCAATTCTCAATTTGCAGGGCTCTCTCCATGAGGTCTTTGTTAAAAATAGCCCTGCCTTCAGAGTGCTCTAGCTCTAGGTAGTCAAAGACCTCTACGTGTTGGCTGAAGACTGGTGCACCAGCATGAAGTTTCCTTTTCTTCTTCCCACCATCTTCCCACCACCAATGTTGGCATCAACCAGTGTATTGTACTTTTCAATCCACTCATCCACTCTCTTTCTGTCAACACCAAAAAAAATTGCACATCCCTTGACCTCTATACCATTCTACAATCTCTACTTTATAAGTCACTGTGTAACTTTTCAATGACCCTATGCAATCTTGAACAACACACTAGCTAGCTCGGGGCAGCATGGACACTGAAATGGGAGTGGTCTGGGGGAGGGCGCGACGCAGACACCTGGCCAAGCAGCGAATAATGAATCGTGCGGCGTAGCCGGTGGGCGTTTGATCTCGACGTCCTAAACTTTTTTGAGGAAACCACGTGCTATAACACGCATGCGTTATGTTAACAATAATGTACAAGCTACTAAAAGTTCCAACACACCAATGAAACAATGGCGACAAAAACCCGGATGGTGGGCGGTTACTACGTCATTGGGCGCTTGTCTAGAACGTCCTAATCCACATGTATTTACTCTGTAAGTAAATACATGTAACCACAACAAATAAGTAAATACATGTAACCACAATAAATACCCACAACAAATAAGTAAATACAAACAAATACATGTAACCACAACAGATAAGTAAGTAAATACAAATACATGTAACCACAACAAATAAGTAAACAAATACATGTAACCACAACAAATAAGTAAGTAAATACAAACATGCATGTAACCACAACAAATAAGTAAATACATGTAATCACAATAAATAAGTAAATACAAACAAATAATGTAACCACAACAAACAAGTAAATACAGTAAGTGAATATGGCCCAACACCATGGCCTCAACAGTATAGTCCAACACCATGGCCTCTGCAATATGGTCCAACACCATGGCCTCAACAATATGGTCCAACACCATGGCCTCTGCAATATGGTCCAACACCATGGCCTCAACAATATGGTCCAGCACCATGGCCTCCACGTTCATGGCTTCCATGTTCACCAGACATTACTCCTCTTGACTTTTATGGGGTATAGCAGGACAAAGAGTCGAGTTCACCAGTTCCTGATTGAAACTTTGAAGGCAAGGATACGATGCTTTAGTGACGGTGACTGAAGAGAAGACACATGGCGTGAAATCAAGTTTTGCTTAGACATTCTCCAGGCAATAAATGGAGCGGCAATAAATGAAGCTTATGTTGAAGTTCACAAATAATGGTATCTTGTGCCAAGTATAATTTACAAAAAAACACGTTTGTATGTAGCTAGCAGAGGTCTTGTGTAATACGTTCGTAATCAAGAGAAAGACTTCATAGTTGTTTAAGTCAAGTTTATTTGATACATTTTTTATTCCAAATTTCTGTGCATGATATTCATTATGTAACCATTACCGTGTACAGAGATTTATAATGCAGCGTACATGCATACATGATTAATAATCATACATGATTAATAATATATAGATCAGCCAACACAATGGCGTATTCTGGCAGTCACTATACCTCCGTATAATTATTATGTCAGTTACATTCACGAGCATTAGTGGGAAGGTTATATAAGTGGGTGTGGTCTAATAATTTTTTCGTTCTCACCATCTTTCTCATCTTGTGCACTTATGCCACAAATTAACTACTGTAACATGCCATGCTGTGCATATTCCTAGAATAGAAAGTCCGTCAAGGCTCTTAGTTGCATTTTTTTCTTGGCCTGGCTAAGGTTCTCTCGTCACCATTGACGAGTTCAGGTCACGTTTACGCACTCCGCACAACAATAAGCAACAAACGGCGTCATGGGGCACAGCAGCATAGTAAATTGAGCTGATGGAGCATCGTGTCTGAAGCAGGACATGAGGATTTCCCGATTATCATCGATTGGTTAAGTAGTTGTCATCCTGCGGTCGTCACACTTTTCTAACCAAGGATTAGGGACTTCCCTTGGGGTCAAAGGTGGTCTGGGTTCTCCCAAAACTAGCATAATCAACCAACGGACAAGGAACACCGCTCAGAAAGTAGAAGATGTCTAAAGGTAAGAATACATCGCCAGACCCTTGAGCTAGCTTATATAGCGAGAGAGTAGAGAGTATACATACCAGATTCTGCTTTTGTTTGTCAGAAATACGACTAGAAAGCTAAGCCAGGCTTACGGCAGCCAGGAGGTTGACTTGTGTAAACTTTGTACTGCAGGAGGCAAGAAGTTGAAATTGAAGTTTGACCAGGAGAAAGTGAGCGTTCAGAATGTCCCGTAAGTGATCTTATTGTGGTCCTAGGTGATGGGGGGTTATAAGCAATCTTGTCTAGCGCTAGTAATCTCTGTGGTTCTTGCTAGTAGCTGGACACTAACAATTTACAGCCTTCATTGTTGTTGATATTTTACTGCTCATTGTAATTGTCTCCCTCTGGTTCTACCAAGAAGGAGGGCTGGGGTTATCTGCCTTGCTGGACTGTTGTGTGCATTGTCTTGATGTGGTTGAAGAAATGCTTTGTAATCTCTGTGGACCACTTCTGCTGAGCTTGAACCTTCTAATGGAGTATTTGCTTTCAATTGTACAAGTGACTGCTTGCTACTGTATATATAGCTGGAAATGTTGATCAAACATTACTCATTAAATGACGGCCCAACCATAACTAACACCTACTTTCCCTCTGCGAGGTTTCCCCCTCAAGTTTCACATGTAGAGTGGGAGGAGTTTCACATGTAGAGCGGGAGGAGTTTCACATGAGAAGTGGGAGGGGTCATATCTGGTGTTTTCGACAGCATCCCACTCATTTTTATTTGGTCACGCCCACTTTACTGCCACTGCCGTGTTTTAATACCAGCAAACTCCAAATCGCCAAATGATTCCACTGGCAATATTTTCAGCTAATCTTCAAGTAAGCATTGCATTCTCTTCTCTCAATGTTATCTGACAAGCAAATGGTTATCATTCACTTCCCAAGGATGACTTATATTTGAATGTGTGATGGGCCTAGCAAGGGAGGGCTAGGACTAGATAGGAATGATGGTGGCAGTGGGGCTGTATGTAGGAATGGTGATGGGTCTAGCTAGGGAGGGCTAGGACTAGATAGGAATGATGATGGGAGTGGGACTAGAAGTAGTGGTGGGGCTGTATGTAGGAATGGTGCTGGATCTAGCTAGGGAGGGCTAGGAGATAGGAATGATGATGGCAGTGGGATAAGAAGTGGGACTGTATGTAGGAATGGTGATGGGTCTAGCTAGGGAGGGCTAGGACTAGATAGGAATGATGATGGCAATGGGACTAGAAGTAGTGGTGGGGCTGTATGTAGGAATGGTGATGGGCCTAGCAAGGGAGGGCTAGGACTAGAATGGTGCTGGGGCTAGGACTAGAATGGTGCTGGATCTGGGGCTAGGACTACATAGGAATGGGGCTGGTGCTAGGACTACATAGGAATGAGGCTGGGGCTAGGACTACATAGGAATGGGGCTGGGGCTAGGCCTATGGCTAAGACTGCATAGAAATGGTGTCTGGGGTTGGGACTAGGAGTGGTGCTGGGTCTGGGACTAGGACTAGGAGTGGTGCTGGGTCTGGGGCTAGGACTAGGAGTGGTGCTGGGTCTGGGACTAGGACTAGGAGTGGTGCTGGGTCTGGGACTAGGACTAGGAGTGGTGCTGGGTCTGGGACTAGGACTAGGAGTGGTGCTGGGTCTGGGACTAGGACTAGGAGTGGTGCTGGGTCTGGGACTAGGACTAGGAGTGGTGCTGGGTCTGGGACTAGGACTAGGAGTGGGTCTGGGGCTAGGACCAGGAGTGGTGCTGGGTCTGGGACTAGGACTAGGAGTGGTGCTGGGTCTGGGACTAGGAGTGGTGCTGGGTCTGGGGCTAGGACTAGGAGTGGTGCTGGGTCTGGGACTAGGACTGGGAGTGGTGCTGGGTCTGGGACTAGGACTAGGAGTGGGTCTGGGCTGGGACTAGGACTAGGAGTGGGTCTAGGACTAGGAGTGGTGCTGGGACTAGGACTAGGACTAGGAGTGGTGCTGGGTCTGGGACTAGGACTAGGAGTGGTGCTGGGTCTGGGACTAGGACTAGGAGTGGTGCTGGGGCTGGGGCTGGGACTAGGAGTCGTGCTGGGTCTGGGACTAGGAGTGGTGCTGGGTCTGGGACTAGGACTAGGAGTGGTGCTGGGACTAGGACTAGGAGTGGTGCTGGGTCTGGGACTAGGACTAGGAGTGGTGCTGGGTCTGGGGCTAGGACTAGGAGTGGTGCTGGGTCTGGGACTGGGACTAGGAGTGGTGCTGGGTCTGGGACTGGGACTAGGAGTGGTGCTGGGTCTGGGGCTAGGACTAGGAGTGGTGCTGGGTCTGGGACTAGGACTAGGAGTGGTGCTGGGTCTGGGACTAGGAGTGGTGCTGGGTCTGGGACTAGGAGTGGTGCTGGGTCTGGGACTAGGACTAGGAGTGGTGCTGGGTCTGGGGCTAGGACTAGGAGCAGTGCTGGGTCTGGGACTGGGACTAGGAGTGGTGCTGGGTCTGGGACTAGGACTAGGAGTGGTGCTGGGTCTGTGACTAGGACTAGGAGTGGTGCTGGGTCTGGGACTAGGACTAGGAGTGGTGCTGGGTCTGGGGCTAGGACTAGGAGTGGTCTGGGACTAGGACTAGGAGTGGTCTGGGACTAGGACTAGGAGTGGTGCTGGGTCTGGGACTAGGACTAGGAGTGGGTCTGGGTCTGGACTAGGACTAGGAGTGGTGCTGGGACTGGGACTAGGAGTGGTGCTGGGTCTGGGACTAGGACTAGGAGTGGTGCTGGGGCTAGGACTAGGAGTGGTGCTGGGTCTGGGACTAGGACTAGGAGTGGTGCTGGGTCTGGGACTAGAACTAGGAGTGGTGCTGGGGCTAGGACTAGGACTAGGAGTGGTGCTGGGTCTGGGACTAGGACTAGGAGTGGTGCTTGGTCTGGGACTAGGACTAGGAGTGGTGCTGGGTCTGGGACTAGGACTAGGAGTGGTGCTGGGACTAGGACTAGGAGTGGTGCTGGGACTAGGAGTGGTGCTGGGTCTGGGGCTAGGACTAGGAGTGGTGCTGGGTCTGGGGCTAGGACTAGGAGTGGTGCTGGGTCTGGGACTAGACTAGGAGTGGTGCTGGATCTGGGACTAGGACTAGGAGTGGTGCTGGGTCTGGGACTAGGTCTAGGAGTGGTGCTGGGTCTGGGGCTAGGACTAGGAGTGGTGCTGGGACTAGGACTAGGACTAGGAGTGGTGCTGGGTCTGGGACTAGGACTAGGAGTGGTGCTGGGTCTGGGACTAGGACTAGGAGTGTTGCTGGGGCTGGGGCTGGGACTAGGAGTGGTGCTGGGACTAGGTCTAGGACTAGGAGTGGTGCTGGGTCTGGGGCTAGGACTAGGAGTGGTGCTGGGTCTGGGACTAGGACTAGGAGTGGTGCTGGGTCTGGGGCTGGGACTAGGAGTGGTGCTGGGTCTGGGACTAGGTCTAGGAGTGGTGCTGGGTCTGGGGCTAGGACTAGGAGTGGTGCTGGGTCTGGGACTAGGACTAGGAGTGGTGCTGGGTCTGGGACTAGGACTAGGAGTGGTGCTGGGTCTGGGACTAGGACTAGGAGTGGTGCTGGGTCTGGGACTAGGACTAGGAGTGGTGCTGGGTCTGGGACTAGGACTAGGAGTGGTGCTGGGTCTGGGACTAGGACTAGGAGTGGTGCTGGGTCTGGGACTAGGACTAGGAGTGGTGCTGGGTCTGGGACTAGGACTAGGAGTGGTGCTGGGTCTGGGACTAGGACTAGGAGTGGTGCTGGGTCTGGGACTAGGAGTGGTGCTGGGTCTGGGGCTAGGACTAGGAGTGGTGCTGGGTCTGGGACTAGGACTAGGAGTGGTCTGGGTCTGGGACTAGGACTAGGAGTGGTGCTGGGTCTGGGGCTAGGACTAGGAGTGGTGCTGGGTCTGGGACTAGGAGTGGTGCTGGGTCTGGGACTAGGACTAGGAGTGGTGCTGGATCTGGGACTAGGACTAGGAGTGGTGCTGGGTCTGGGACTGGGACTAGGAGTGGGTCTGGGACTAGCACTAGGAGTGGTGCTGGGTCTGGGACTAGGACTAGGAGTGGTGCTGGGTCTGGGACTAGGACTAGGAGTGGTGCTGGGTCTGGGACTAGGACTAGGAGTGGTGCTGGGACTAGGACTAGGAGTGGTGCTGGGTCTGGGACTAGGACTAGGAGTGGTGCTGGGTCTGGGGCTAGGACTAGGAGTGGTGCTGGGTCTGGGGCTAGGACTAGGAGTGGTGCTGGGTCTGGGACTAGGAGTGGTGCTGGGTCTGGGACTAGGACTAGGAGTGGTGCTGGGTCTGGGGCTAGGACTAGGAGTGGTGCTGGGTCTGGGACTAGGACTAGGAGTGGTGCTGGGTCTGGGACTAGGACTAGGAGTGGTGCTGGGTCTGGGACTAGGACTAGGAGTGGTGCTGGGTCTGGGACTAGGACTAGGAGTGGTGCTGGGTCTGGGACTAGGACTAGGAGTGGTGCTGGGTCTGGGACTAGGACTAGGAGTGGTGCTGGGACTGGGACTAGGACTAGGAGTGGTGCTGGGTCTGGGACTAGGACTAGGAGTAGTGCTGGGTCTGGGACTAGGACTAGGAGTGGTGCTGGGTCTGGGACTAGGACTAGGAGTGGTGCTGGGTCTGGGCTAGGACTAGGAGTGGTGCTGGGTCTGGGACTAGGACTAGGACTAGGAGTGGTGCTGGGACTAGGACTAGGAGTGGTGCTGGGTCTGGGGCTAGGACTAGGAGTGGTGCTGGGTCTGGGGCTAGGACTAGGAGTGGTGCTGGGTCTGGGGCTAGGACTAGGAGTGGTGCTGGGTCTGGGACTAGGACTAGGAGTGGTGCTGGGTCTGGGACTAGGACTAGGAGTGGTGCTGGGTCTGGGGCTGGGACTAGGAGTGGTGCTGGGTCTGGGGCTAGGACTAGGAGTGGTGCTGGGTCTGGGGCTAGGACTAGGAGTGGTGCTGGGTCTGGGACTAGGACTAGGAGTGGTGCTGGGTCTGGGACTAGGACTAGGAGTGGTGCTGGGTCTGGGACTGGGACTAGGAGTGGTGCTGGGTCTGGGGCTAGGACTAGGAGTGGTGCTGGGTCTGGGACTAGGAGTGGTGCTGGGTCTGGGACTAGGACTAGGAGTGGTGCTGGGGCTAGGACTAGGAGTGGTGCTGGGTCTGGGACTAGGACTAGGAGTGGTGCTGGGTCTGGGACTAGAACTAGGAGTGGTGCTGGGGCTAGGACTAGGACTAGGAGTGGTGCTGGGTCTGGGACTAGGACTAGGAGTGGTGCTTGGTCTGGGACTAGGACTAGGAGTGGTGCTGGGTCTGGGACTAGGACTAGGAGTGGTGCTGGGACTAGGACTAGGAGTGGTGCTGGGACTAGGAGTGGTGCTGGGTCTGGGGCTAGGACTAGGAGTGGTGCTGGGTCTGGGGCTAGGACTAGGAGTGGTGCTGGGTCTGGGACTAGACTAGGAGTGGTGCTGGATCTGGGACTAGGACTAGGAGTGGTGCTGGGTCTGGGACTAGGTCTAGGAGTGGTGCTGGGTCTGGGGCTAGGACTAGGAGTGGTGCTGGGACTAGGACTAGGACTAGGAGTGGTGCTGGGTCTGGGACTAGGACTAGGAGTGGTGCTGGGTCTGGGACTAGGACTAGGAGTGTTGCTGGGGCTGGGGCTGGGACTAGGAGTGGTGCTGGGACTAGGTCTAGGACTAGGAGTGGTGCTGGGTCTGGGGCTAGGACTAGGAGTGGTGCTGGGTCTGGGACTAGGACTAGGAGTGGTGCTGGGTCTGGGGCTGGGACTAGGAGTGGTGCTGGGTCTGGGACTAGGTCTAGGAGTGGTGCTGGGTCTGGGGCTAGGACTAGGAGTGGTGCTGGGTCTGGGACTAGGACTAGGAGTGGTGCTGGGTCTGGGACTAGGACTAGGAGTGGTGCTGGGTCTGGGACTAGGACTAGGAGTGGTGCTGGGTCTGGGACTAGGACTAGGAGTGGTGCTGGGTCTGGGACTAGGACTAGGAGTGGTGCTGGGTCTGGGACTAGGACTAGGAGTGGTGCTGGGTCTGGGACTAGGACTAGGAGTGGTGCTGGGTCTGGGACTAGGACTAGGAGTGGTGCTGGGTCTGGGACTAGGACTAGGAGTGGTGCTGGGTCTGGGACTAGGAGTGGTGCTGGGTCTGGGGCTAGGACTAGGAGTGGTGCTGGGTCTGGGACTAGGACTAGGAGTGGTCTGGGTCTGGGACTAGGACTAGGAGTGGTGCTGGGTCTGGGGCTAGGACTAGGAGTGGTGCTGGGTCTGGGACTAGGAGTGGTGCTGGGTCTGGGACTAGGACTAGGAGTGGTGCTGGATCTGGGACTAGGACTAGGAGTGGTGCTGGGTCTGGGACTGGGACTAGGAGTGGGTCTGGGACTAGCACTAGGAGTGGTGCTGGGTCTGGGACTAGGACTAGGAGTGGTGCTGGGTCTGGGACTAGGACTAGGAGTGGTGCTGGGTCTGGGACTAGGACTAGGAGTGGTGCTGGGACTAGGACTAGGAGTGGTGCTGGGTCTGGGACTAGGACTAGGAGTGGTGCTGGGTCTGGGGCTAGGACTAGGAGTGGTGCTGGGTCTGGGGCTAGGACTAGGAGTGGTGCTGGGTCTGGGACTAGGAGTGGTGCTGGGTCTGGGACTAGGACTAGGAGTGGTGCTGGGTCTGGGGCTAGGACTAGGAGTGGTGCTGGGTCTGGGACTAGGACTAGGAGTGGTGCTGGGTCTGGGACTAGGACTAGGAGTGGTGCTGGGTCTGGGACTAGGACTAGGAGTGGTGCTGGGTCTGGGACTAGGACTAGGAGTGGTGCTGGGTCTGGGACTAGGACTAGGAGTGGTGCTGGGTCTGGGACTAGGACTAGGAGTGGTGCTGGGACTGGGACTAGGACTAGGAGTGGTGCTGGGTCTGGGACTAGGACTAGGAGTAGTGCTGGGTCTGGGACTAGGACTAGGAGTGGTGCTGGGTCTGGGACTAGGACTAGGAGTGGTGCTGGGTCTGGGCTAGGACTAGGAGTGGTGCTGGGTCTGGGACTAGGACTAGGACTAGGAGTGGTGCTGGGACTAGGACTAGGAGTGGTGCTGGGTCTGGGGCTAGGACTAGGAGTGGTGCTGGGTCTGGGGCTAGGACTAGGAGTGGTGCTGGGTCTGGGGCTAGGACTAGGAGTGGTGCTGGGTCTGGGACTAGGACTAGGAGTGGTGCTGGGTCTGGGACTAGGACTAGGAGTGGTGCTGGGTCTGGGGCTGGGACTAGGAGTGGTGCTGGGTCTGGGGCTAGGACTAGGAGTGGTGCTGGGTCTGGGGCTAGGACTAGGAGTGGTGCTGGGTCTGGGACTAGGACTAGGAGTGGTGCTGGGTCTGGGACTAGGACTAGGAGTGGTGCTGGGTCTGGGACTGGGACTAGGAGTGGTGCTGGGTCTGGGGCTAGGACTAGGAGTGGTGCTGGGTCTGGGACTAGGAGTGGTGCTGGGTCTGGGACTGGGACTAGGAGTGGGTCTGGGGCTAGGACTGGGAGTGGTGCTGGGTCTGGGACTAGGACTAGGAGTGGTGCTGGGTCTGGGACTAGCACTAGGAGTGGTGCTGGGTCTGGGACTAGGACTAGGAGTGGTGCTGGGACTAGGACTAGGAGTGGTGCTGGGTCTGGGACTAGGACTAGGAGTGGTGCTGGGTCTGGGACTAGGACTAGGAGTGGTGCTGGGTCTGGGACTAGGACTAGGAGTGGTGCTGGGTCTGGGGCTGCTGGGATATGTACTGGTCATGGCAGTCCTTGAGAGCTCACAAGAAGGAGGGGGCTTCTCTGGCCTCTGGCTGACTCACAAACACCATACAGTGTATGTATCCTTGCGCTAGATCTATGAGGGTGTGGTCTATAATAATAATAGACAAGTGCGCATGTGGTATATAACCTGGACCCTGCAAAGGTGTGGTCTGGACACTCTGTGAGGGTGTGGTCTGGACACCTGTGAGGGTGTGGTCAGGACACACTGATGGTGTAGTGTAGCGTAATGAGATATTGCTTGATTTCTAGCTTCTTCCAGAGGATTAGGCTACATCAGAATTCAGTCAGTTTTGTTACATGGTGTTACACTGTCCTCGCAGCCCTTCATTGATTGACTCGCATATTGGTGCCAAGATAGTTATCAATGACAAAGTAAGTTCATGTGAACACACACCGGCCATTGACATGGGCATGGCTAACTTGTGACCACACCCACCTTACTCTCTCTATCAGACATTTGATTGTGACCCAAAGGACCTTGTCGAGGAGAAGGAGTTGGGGCGTGGTGCATATGGTGCTGTGTACCAGATGAGACACGTCCAGACAAACTTTGTCATGGCTGTCAAGGTAACACACACACACATACATACACACACACGGTTGCTAGGTTACATGCCTGGGTGGGTGTGGCACTCACCACTCATACACATGTGTACTAAGTTACATGCCTGGGTGGGTGTGGCACACACCACTCATACACATGTGTACTAGGTTACATGCCTGGGTGGGTGTGGCACACACATGTGTACTAGGTTACATGCCTGGGTGGGTGTGGCACACACCACTCATACACATGTGTACTAGGTTACATGCCTGGGTGGGTGTGGCACACACCACTCGTACACATGTGTACTAGGTTACATGCCTGGGTGGGTGTGGCACACACCACTCGTACACATGTGTACTAGGTTACATGCCTGGGTGGGTGTGGCTCACCACTCATACACATGTGTACTAGGTTACATGCCTGGGTGGGTGTGGCACACACCACTCATACACATGTGTGCTAGGTTACATGCCTGGGTGGGTGTGGCACACACCACTCGTACACATGTGTACTAGGTTACATGCCTGGGTGGGCATGGCACACACCATACATACACATGTGTACTAGCCTGGGTGGGTGTGGCACACACCACTCGTACACATGTGTACTAGGTTACATGCCTGGGTGGGCATGGCACACACCATACATACACATGTGTACTAGCCTGGGTGGGTGTGACACACACCACTCTTAAGTGGTTCACATACTTTTTTCCTGGTGCGTCGCATCGCGTCCTCAAGCGTTCTAAAAAAAGTGTTCTAACGCGTCCTCGTGACCTCGTGGTTCACAATGTTGTTCCAAGACGCGCATTGTGAACGGAATTCCGACCTTTGACCTCGTTATTGAAGATGGTAAATACTTGGGAATCCGACTTCGCCGACAGCTCTGAGAGCTGATGATGACTACGTGGTGACGACAGTTCTGAGAGCTGATGATGACTACATGGTGACGACAGCTCTGAGAGCTGATGATGACTATGTGGTGACGACAGCTCTGAGAGCTGATGATGACTACGAGGTGACGACAGCTCTGAGAGCTGATGATGACTATGTGGTGATGACAGCTCTGAGAGCTGATGATGACTATGTGGTGACGACAGCTCTGAGAGCTGATGATGACTGTGGTGACGACAGCTCTGAGAGCTGATGATGACTATGTGGTGACGACAGCTCTGTGAGAGCTGATGATGACTACGAGGTACATGCCCATTGCTTAGAAACTCTGCCTAGTGTAGCTTTCTAAATAATGCGCAGGTTGACAAAATCTCGTGCGATGAAGAAGCAATCTGATTGGCTGGACAGATGAGGACGTTCCACACCTGAACGCAAAAATAGAACTCAAGTCTATCCGAACATCTCGTCGTGTCCTATAGCTATAGGACGCGACGTGCATAGTTCACACGACGCTTTAGGACCCGTCGCGATGTTCGCTGTTTGCGTCGTGTTGTGAACCAGCGGCCTGTCCACACTGCACATTGATGCGTGTTGGGCCCTAGTAGGAGAAACTCTTCAAGTCAATGCACGTTGGTCGCGTCCACACTAGCACTGAAAGAAACTGTACGAAGCAAAAATAATCATCCTACCACCAAAGTCAGTCAACTCATATGCTGTAGCTGTAGTTGAGATGGAGTCCTTTTTGCTGAGCAGCTCCTATGGATGCACTGGAAACATTATCTGCGGAGAAGAACGAGGAGAGAGCCGAGGGAGGCAGAACCAACGAAGGTTGTGACTACACAAACTTCAGAAGTGCAGATGCAGGGCCTATGATCACAGCAACAGTTCTCTAGCTATGTAGTTATACTGCTAGCTCCAAAGTTCCCAACTGCAGCATTACGAATATGCGAGTGAATGAAGTTCTTTTCAATGCAGACTCGTGTGGTTATTTAAATGCTTTAATTTGTTGCTCTGATTCGGCCCAAACCACCTATCGAGGTGGACCAGAATAATGTGCATTAATTCCTATTCAGTGTGGGTGCGGCCAATGCGCATTAATGGTGTTGACTTGTGCAGTGCGGACACCTTTAGAGATGTATGTGTATTACAAGATAATGTGTGTCACATCTCACTTGCTATATATGGTAACTTAATGAGCGTCACTGGCCCCTCTGTGAAGTTTCGCTGTGCGTGCTTGTGAATGCAGAGAATTCGGGCCACCGTGGAGAAGGAGGAACGCAGACGTCTGCTGAGGGAGCTCCACGTCTGCATGGACTCCAAACACTGCCCCTACACCATCACCTTCTATGGGGCCATGTTCGGAGAAGTAAGGTGTTAATGGTAGTACTCTAAGTGGTTAATAGCATAGCACTGGAAGGAGTTATTAAATTTAATGTTGTAATGGGTTAATTAGTGTTGTAAGGGGTTGATGCATTTAATGGGTTAATTTAGTGTTGTAAGGGGTTAATGCAGTGTTGTAATGGGTTAATGTAATGGGTTAATGTAGTGTAATAAGTCAATGTAGTATTGTAATGGGTTAATTATTGTTGTAATGGGTTAACGTAGTATTGTAATGGGTTAATGTAGTGTTGTAAGGGTTACTGCAGCAGCTCTCTACATCACCATAGCTCAACTGCAGTAGCTCTCTACTTCACCATAGCACAACTGCAGTAGCTCTCTACATCACCATAGCTCAACTGCAGTTAGCTCTCTACTTCACCATAGCTCAACTGCAGTAGCTTTCTACTTCACCATAGCTCAACTGCAGTAGCTCTCTACATCACCATAGCTCAACTGCAGTAGCTCTCTACATCACCATAGCTCAACTGCAGTAGCTCTCTACTTCACCATAGCTCAACTGCAGTAGCTCTCTACTTCACCATAGCTCAACTGCAGTAGCTCTCTACATCACCATAGCTGCTCAACTGCAGTAGCTCTCTACTTCACCATAGCTCAACTGCAGTAGCTCTCTACATCACCATAGCTCAACTGCAGTAGCTCTCTACTTCACCATAGCTCAACTGCAGTAGCTCTCTACTTCACCATAGCTCAACTGCAGTAGCTCTCTACTTCACCATAGCTCAACTGCAGTAGCTCTCTACATCACCATAGCTCAACTGCAGTAGCTCTCTACATCACCATAGCTCAACTGCAGTAGCTCTCTACATCACCATAGCTCAACTGCAGTAGCTCTCTACATCACCATAGCTCAACTGCAGTAGCTCTCTACATCACCATAGCTCAACTGCAGTAGCTCTCTACTTCACCATAGCTCAACTGCAGTAGCTCTCTACTTCACCATAGCTCAACTGCAGTAGCTCTCTACTTCACCATAGCTCAACTGCAGTAGCTCTCTACATCACCATAGCTCAACTGCAGTAGCTCTCTACTTCACCATAGCTCAACTGCAGTAGCTCTCTACTTCACCATAGCTCAACTGCAGTAGCTCTCTACTTCACCATAGCTCACTGGCTGCTCAACTGCAGTAGCTCTCTACTTCACCATAGCTCAACTGCAGTAGCTCTCTACTTCCCCGTAGCTGACCTGCTGCTCAAATGCCACAGCTCTGGACATGGAAACAGCGATTTAGCCACACCAACATAAAATAATGATGTGTATATATTATGTTTTAAAAGCTTTAAAAATGAATTTCAACACCAACGCTATGGAAACGTGAAGTTTATTTTGAGCTCTACTGTAATACTAGCACTGGGGGGAGACTGCAATGCCAGAGTTGTTCCAGGGAGCTCAGACATGTCATCAAGTTCACTGTAGCACTAGGGGGAGACTGCAATGCCAGAGTTGTTCCAGGGAGCTCGGACATGTCATCAAGTTCACTGTAGCACTAGGGGGAGACTGCAATGCCAGAGTTGTTCCAGGGAGCTCGGACATGTCATCAAGTTCACTGTAGCACTAGGGGAGACTGCAATGCCAGAGTTGTTCCAGGGAGCTCAGACATGCCATCAAGTTCACTGTAGCACTAGGGAGAGACTGCAATGCCAGAGTTGTTCCAGGGAGCTCGGACATGTCCATCAAGTTCACTGTAGCACTAGGGGGAGACTGCAATGCCAGAGTTGTTCCAGGGAGCTCGGACATGTCATCAAGTTCACTGTAGCACTAGGGGGAGACTGCAATGCCAGAGTTGTTCCAGGGAGCTCGGACATGTCATCAAGTTCACTGTAGCACTAGGGGGAGACTGCAATGCCAGAGTTGTTCCAGGGAGCTCGGACATGTCCATCAAGTTCACTGTAGCACTAGGGGGAGACTGCAATGCCAGAGTTGTTCCAGGGAGATCGGACAGGCCATCAAGTTCACTGTAGCACTAGGGGGAGACTGCAATGCCAGAGTTGTTCCAGGGAGCTCGGACATGTCCATCAAGTTCACTGTAGCACTAGGGGGAGACTGCAATGCCAGAGTTGTTCCAGGGAGCTCGGACATGTCATCAAGTTCACTGTAGCACTAGGGGGAGACTGCAATGCCAGAGTTGTTCCAGGGAGCTCGGACATGTCATCAAGTTCACTGTAGCACTAGGGGGGGTCTGCAATGCCAGAGTTGTTCCAGGGAGCTCGGACATGTCATCAAGTTCACTGTAGCACTAGGGGGAGACTGCAATGCCAGAGTTGTTCCAGGGAGCTCGGACATGTCATCAAGTTCACTGTAGCACTAGGGGGAGTCTGCAATGCCAGAGTTGTTCCAGGGAGCTTGGACATGTCATCAAGTTCACTGTAGCATAGGGGGAGACTGCAATGCCAGAGTTGTCCCAGGGAGCTCAGACAGGTCATCAAGTTCACTGTAGCACTAGGGGGAGACTGCAATGCCAGAGTTGTTCCAGGGAGCTCGGACATGTCATCAAGTTCACTGTAGCATAGGGGGAGACTGCAATGCCAGAGTTGTTCCAGGGAGCTCAGACATGTCATCAAGTTCACTGTAGCACTAGGGGGAGACTGCAATGCCAGAGTTGTTCCAGGGAGCTCGGACAGGCCATCAAGTTCACTGTAGCACTAGGGGGAGACTGCAATGCCAGAGTTGTTCCAGGGAGCTCGGACAGGCATCAAGTTCACTGTAGCACTAGGGGGAGACTGCAATGCCAGAGTTGTTCCAGGGAGCTCGGACATGTCCATCAAGTTCACTGTAACACTAGTGGGAGACTGCAATGCCAGAGTTGTTCAGGGAGCTCAGACATGTCCATCAAGTTCACTGTAGCACTAGGGGGAGACTGCAATGCCAGAGTTGTTCAGGGAGCTCAGACATGTCCATCAAGTTCACTGTAGCACTAGGGGGAGACTGCAATGCCAGAGTTGTTCAGGGAGCTCAGACATGTCCATCAAGTTCACTGTAGCACTAGGGGGAGACTGCAATGCCAGAGTTGTTCAGGGAGCTCGGACATGTCCATCAAGTTCACTGTAGCACTAGGGGGAGACTGCAATGCCAGAGTTGTTCCAGGGAGCTCGGACAGGCCATCAAGTTCACTGTAGCACTAGGGGGAGACTGGGGGAGACTGCAATGCCAGAGTTGTTCCAGGGAGCTCGGACAGGCATCAAGTTCACTGTAGCACTAGGGGGAGACTGAAATGTGCCAGAGATGTTCCAGGGAGCTCGGACATGTCATCAAGTTATCTTGCTGCTGCTGGAGGAGCTCTAAATCAACAGCACTTGAGCAAGTGCGACATCAAGTTGGCCTGGACATACTCGACATAGGTTCAAAGTTCAATTCGGCAGGAGGACAAGGTTTTCCATTCATGTTTAGCTGTTCATGTCCGTGAAGGGTGACCTACATGTAGGTAATGGACCACAATCAGCTCCACCCAGTGTGGTGTTGGTCCAGTGTGTGTCCCCATAGAGCTATTGTCAACCTACTTCAACATGCCTCCACCCAGTGTGGTGTTGGTCCAGTGTAGAGCTATTGTTAACCTACTCCAACCTGCCTCCACCAAGTGTGGTGTTGGTCCAGTGTGTGTTCCCATAGAGCTATTGTCAACCTACTTCAACATGCCTCCACCCAGTGTGGTGTTGGTCCAGTATGTGTCCCCATAGAGCTATTGTCAACCTATGTACTTCAACCTGCCTCAACCCAGTGTGGTGTTGGTCCAGTGTGTGTCCCCATAGAGCTATTGTCAACCTACAGTACTTCAACCTGCCTCAACCCAGTGTGGTGTTGGTCCAGTGTGTGGCCCCATAGAGCTATTGTCAACCTACTTCAACCTGCCTCAACCCAATGTGGTGTTGGTCCACTGTGAGTCCCCATAGAGCTATTGTCAACCTACTTCAACCTGCCTCAACCCAGTGTGGTGCTGGTCCAGTGTGTGTCCCCATAGAGCTATTGTTAGCCTACTTCAACCTGCCTCAACCCAGTCAGGTGTTGGTCCAGTGTGTGTCCCCATAGAGCTATTGTTAGCCTACTTCAACCTGCCTCCACCCAGTGTGGTGTTGGTCCAGTGTGTGTCCCCATAGAGCTATTGTTAGCCTACTTCAACCTGCCTCAACCCAGTGTGGTGTTGGTCCAGTGTGTGTCCCCATAGCAACCTACTTCAACCTGCCTCAACCCAGTGTGGTGTTGGTCCAGTGTGTGTCCCCATAGAGCTATTGTCAACCTACTTCAACCTGCCTCAACCCAGTGTGGTGTTGGTCCAGTGTGTGTCCCCATAGAGCTATTGTCAACCTACTTCAGCCAGCCTCAACCCAGTGTGGTGTTGGTCCAGTGTGTGTCCCCATAGAGCTATTGTTAGCCTACTTCAACCTGCCTCAACCCAATGTGATGTTGGTCCAGTGTGTGTCCCCATAGAGCTATTGTCAGCCTACTACTTCAACCTGCCTCCACCCAGTGTGGTGTTGGTCCAGTGTGTGTCCCCATAGAGCTATTGTCAGCCTACTTCAACCTGCCTCCACCCAGTGTGGTGTTGGTCCAGTGTGTGTCCCCATAGAGCTATTGTCAACCTACTTCAACCTGCCTCAACCCAATGTGGTGTTGGTCCAGTGTGTGTCCCCATAGAGCTATTGTCAACCTACTTCAACCTGCCTCAACCCAGTGTGGTGTTGGTCCAGTGTGTGTCCCCATAGAGCTATTGTTAGCCTACTTCAACCTGCCTCAACCCAGTGTGGTGTTGGTCCAGTGTGTGTCCCCATAGAGCTATTGTTAGCCTACTTCAACCTGCCTCCACCCAGTGTGGTGTTGGTCCAGTGTGTGTCCCCATAGAGCTATTGTTAGCCTACTTCAACCTGCCTCAACCCAGTGTGGTGTTGGTCCAGTGTGTGGCCCCATAGAGCTATTGTCAACCTACTTCAACCTGCCTCAACCCAGTGTGGTGTTGGTCCAGTGTGTTGCCATGGAGATATTGTCAATTTACGTGTGTACCTCAACAAATAGTTATTTATTCTGGGTTGGGTGTGGTCTTCATTATTAGCCAGGTCAAGCTTTAGTTTAACTTCAAGTGCCTAACTCCTCCTACTGTCACATGACCCATCACTTGAGATGTGTCTGATATTATTATTCCACAGGGCGATGTATGGATATGTATGGAAATGATGGACCGATCGCTGCATGAGGTCTACAAGTTAGTTTATGACAAATTAAACCAACGCATCCCAGAGAAGGTGGTTGGCAAGATGGCAGAGTCGGTGAGTGGGAACCCTTAACCCCTAATTCCCTGTCCTCTCAACTCCCTGTCACCCAACTCCCTGTCCCCCACAACTGCCTGTCCCCCCAACTCCCTATCCCCCAACTCCCTGTCCCCCCAACTCCCTGTCCCCCACAACTCCCTGTCCCCTCAACTCCCTATCCCCCAACTCCCTGTCCCCCCAACTCCCTGTCCCCCACAACTCCCTGTCCCCCCAACTCCCTATCCCCCCAACTCCCTATCCCCCAACTGCCTGTCCCCCCAACTCCCTGTCCCCCACAACTCCCTGTCCCCCCAACTCCCTATCCCCCAACTCCCTGTCCCCCCAACTCCCTATTCCCCCAACACCCTGTCCCCCACAACTCCCTGTCCCCCACAACTCCCTATAAAACCGTAACCCCCAACTCTTTGTCCCCCCCCCCCCACCCTTCCCAAATCCTGACCCCGTACATGCAACTGTTTCTTTCAGACACTAAAAGCTCTCCACTTCCTCAAGAAAGATTTGCAGGTCTTGCACAGAGGTGAGTGGGTGTGTAGTGCCAGTTAATGTTGGGGTTCAGAGGTCAGGATGTGTGTGTGTACATGTGTATAATAGGGAGTGCATATTTGGTTTGACCCTATTTCAAAATGGTGGAACCAAAACATTAAAACTCCCAAGCTCATCCACTCACCTTCAGCTTCTTGGCCTAGCCACAGCCATGGCCCATGTGTAGCTCCAGAAACACCTCTAGTGTGCTGCTCCAGAAACACCTCTAGTGTGTAGCTCCAGAAACACCTCTAGATAGTGTGCTGCTCCAGAAACACCTCTAGTGTGTAGCTCCAGAAACACCTCTAGTGTGTAGCTCCAGAAACACCTCTAGTGTGCTGCTCCAGAAACACCTCTAGTGTGTAACTCCAGAAACACCTCTAGTGTGTAGCTCCAGAAACACCTCTAGTGTGTAGCTCCAGAAACACCTCTAGTGTGCTGCTCCAGAAACACCTCTAGTGTGTAGCTCCAGAAACACCTCTAGTGTGTAGCTCCAGAAACACCTCTAGTGTGTAGCTCCAGAAACACCTCTAGTGTGCTGCTCCAGAAACACCTCTAGTGTGTAGCTCCAGAAACACCTCTAGTGTGTAGCTCCAGAAACACCTCTAGTGTGTTGCTCCAGAAACACCTCAAGTGTGTAGCTCCAGAAACACCTCTAGTGTGTAGCTAAGAAACACCTCTAGTGTGTAGCTCCAGAAACACCTCTAGTGTGCTGCTCCAGAAACACCTCTAGTGTGCTGCTCCAGAAACACCTCTAGGGTGTAGCTCCAGAAACACCTCTAGTGTGCTGCTCCAGAAACACCTCTAGTGTTCTGCTCCAGAAACACCTCTAGTGTGCTGCTCCAGAAACACCTCTAGTGTGTAGCTCCAGAAACACCTCTAGTGTGCTGCTCCAGAAACACCTCTAGTGTGTAGCTCCAGAAACACCTCTAGTGTGCTGCTCCAGAAACACCTCTAGTGTGCTGCTCCAGAAACACCTCTAGTGTGTAGCTCCAGAAACACCTCTAGTGTGTAGCTCCAGAAACACCTCTAGTGTGCTGCTCCAGAAACACCTCTAGTGTGCTGCTCCAGAAACACCTCTAGTGTGTAGCTCCAGAAACATCTCTAGTGTGTAGCTCCAGAAACACCTCTAGTGTGCTGCTCCAGAAACACCTCTAGTGTGTAGCTCCAGAAACACCTCTAGTGTGTAGCTCCAGAAACACCTCTAGTGTGCTGCTCCAGAAACACCTCTAGTGTGTAGCTCCAGAAACACCTCTAGTGTGCTGCTCCAGAAACACCTCTAGTGTGTAGCTCCAGAAACACCTCTAGTGTGCTGCTCCAGAAACACCTCTAGTGTGCTGCTCCAGAAACACCTCTAGTGTGTAGCTCCAGAAACACCTCTAGTGTGTAGCTCCAGAAACACCTCTAGTGTGTAGCTCCAGAAACACCTCTAGTGTGTAGCTCCAGAAACACCTCTAGTGTGTAGCTCCAGAAACACCTCTAGTGTGTAGCTCCAGAAACACCTCTAGTGTGTTGCTCCAGAAACACCTCAAGTGTGTAGCTCCAGAAACACCTCTAGTGTGTAGCTAAGAAACACCTCTAGTGTGTAGCTCCAGAAACACCTCTAGTGTGCTGCTCCAGAAACACCTCTAGTGTGCTGCTCCAGAAACACCTCTAGGGTGTAGCTCCAGAAACACCTCTAGATAGTGTGCTGCTCCAGAAACACCTCTAGTGTGTAGCTCCAGAAACACCTCTAGTGTGTAGCTCCAGAAACACCTCTAGTGTGCTGCTCCAGAAACACCTCTAGTGTGTAACTCCAGAAACACCTCTAGTGTGTAGCTCCAGAAACACCTCTAGTGTGTAGCTCCAGAAACACCTCTAGTGTGCTGCTCCAGAAACACCTCTAGTGTGTAGCTCCAGAAACACCTCTAGTGTGTAGCTCCAGAAACACCTCTAGTGTGTAGCTCCAGAAACACCTCTAGTGTGCTGCTCCAGAAACACCTCTAGTGTGTAGCTCCAGAAACACCTCTAGTGTGTAGCTCCAGAAACACCTCTAGTGTGTTGCTCCAGAAACACCTCAAGTGTGTAGCTCCAGAAACACCTCTAGTGTGTAGCTAAGAAACACCTCTAGTGTGTAGCTCCAGAAACACCTCTAGTGTGCTGCTCCAGAAACACCTCTAGTGTGCTGCTCCAGAAACACCTCTAGGGTGTAGCTCCAGAAACACCTCTAGTGTGCTGCTCCAGAAACACCTCTAGTGTTCTGCTCCAGAAACACCTCTAGTGTGCTGCTCCAGAAACACCTCTAGTGTGTAGCTCCAGAAACACCTCTAGTGTGCTGCTCCAGAAACACCTCTAGTGTGTAGCTCCAGAAACACCTCTAGTGTGCTGCTCCAGAAACACCTCTAGTGTGCTGCTCCAGAAACACCTCTAGTGTGTAGCTCCAGAAACACCTCTAGTGTGTAGCTCCAGAAACACCTCTAGTGTGCTGCTCCAGAAACACCTCTAGTGTGCTGCTCCAGAAACACCTCTAGTGTGTAGCTCCAGAAACATCTCTAGTGTGTAGCTCCAGAAACACCTCTAGTGTGCTGCTCCAGAAACACCTCTAGTGTGTAGCTCCAGAAACACCTCTAGTGTGTAGCTCCAGAAACACCTCTAGTGTGCTGCTCCAGAAACACCTCTAGTGTGTAGCTCCAGAAACACCTCTAGTGTGCTGCTCCAGAAACACCTCTAGTGTGTAGCTCCAGAAACACCTCTAGTGTGCTGCTCCAGAAACACCTCTAGTGTGCTGCTCCAGAAACACCTCTAGTGTGTAGCTCCAGAAACACCTCTAGTGTGTAGCTCCAGAAACACCTCTAGTGTGTAGCTCCAGAAACACCTCTAGTGTGTAGCTCCAGAAACACCTCTAGTGTGTAGCTCCAGAAACACCTCTAGTGTGTAGCTCCAGAAACACCTCTAGTGTGTTGCTCCAGAAACACCTCAAGTGTGTAGCTCCAGAAACACCTCTAGTGTGTAGCTAAGAAACACCTCTAGTGTGTAGCTCCAGAAACACCTCTAGTGTGCTGCTCCAGAAACACCTCTAGTGTGCTGCTCCAGAAACACCTCTAGGGTGTAGCTCCAGAAACACCTCTAGTGTGCTGCTCCAGAAACACCTCTAGTGTTCTGCTCCAGAAACACCTCTAGTGTGCTGCTCCAGAAACACCTCTAGTGTGTAGCTCCAGAAACACCTCTAGTGTGCTGCTCCAGAAACACCTCTAGTGTGTAGCTCCAGAAACACCTCTAGTGTGCTGCTCCAGAAACACCTCTAGTGTGCTGCTCCAGAAACACCTCTAGTGTGTAGCTCCAGAAACACCTCTAGTGTGTAGCTCCAGAAACACCTCTAGTGTGCTGCTCCAGAAACACCTCTAGTGTGCTGCTCCAGAAACACCTCTAGTGTGTAGCTCCAGAAACATCTCTAGTGTGTAGCTCCAGAAACACCTCTAGTGTGCTGCTCCAGAAACACCTCTAGTGTGTAGCTCCAGAAACACCTCTAGTGTGTAGCTCCAGAAACACCTCTAGTGTGTAGCTCCAGAAACACCTCTAGTATGCTGCTCCAGAAACACCTCTAGTGTGTAGCTCCAGAAACACCTCTAGTGTGTAGCTCCGGAAACACCTCTAGTGTGTAGCTCCGGAAACACCTCTAGTGTGTAGCTCCAGAAACACCTCTAGTGTGCTGCTCCAGAAACACCTCTAGTGTGTAGCTCCAGAAACACCTCTAGTGTGTAGCTCCAGAAACACCTCTAGTGTGCTGCTCCAGAAACACCTCTAGTGTGTAGCTCCAGAAACACCTCTAGTGTGTATCCAAAAACACCTCTAGTGTGTAGCTACAGAAACACCTCTAGTGTGTAGCTCCAGAAACACCTCTAGTGTGTAGCTCCAGAAACACCTCTAGTGTGTAGCTCCAGAAACACCTCTAGTGTGTAGCTCCAGAAACACCTCTAGTGTGCAGCTCCAGAAACACCTCTAGTGTGCTGCTCCAGAAACACCTCTAGTGTGTAGCTCCAGAAACACCTCTAGTGTGCTGCTCCAGAAACACCTCTAGTGTGCTGCTCCAGAAACACCTCTAGTGTGTAGCTCCAGAAACACCTCTAGTGTGTAGCTCCAGAAACACCTCTAGTGTGTAGCTCCAGAAACACCTCTAGTGTGCTGCTCCAGAAACACCTCTAGTGTGTAGCTCCAGAAACACCTCTAGTGTGCTGCTCCAGAAACACCTCTAGTGTGTAGCTCCAGAAACACCTCTAGTGTGTAGCTCCAGAAACACCTCTAGTGTGTAGCTCCAGAAACACCTCTAGTGTGTATCTCCAGAAACACCTCTAGTGAGCTGCTCCAGAAACACCTCTAGTGTGCTGCTCCAGAAATACCTCTAGTGTGTAGCTCCAGAAACACCTCTAGTGTGCTGCTCCAGAAACACCTCTAGTGTGTAGCTCCAGAAACACCTCTAGTGTGTAGCTCCAGAAACACCTCTAGTGTGTAGCTCCAGAAACACCTCTAGTGTGCTGCTCCAGAAACACCTCTAGTGTGCTGCTCCAGAAACACCTCTAGTGTGTAGCTCCAGAAACACCTCTAGTGTGTAGCTCCAGAAACACCTCTAGTGTGTAGCTCCAGAAACACCTCTAGTGTGCTGCTCCAGAAACACCTCTAGTGTGTAGCTCCAGAAACACCTCTAGTGTGCTGCTCCAGAAACACCTCTAGTGTGCTGCTCCAGAAACACCTCTAGTGTGCTGCTCCAGAAACACCTCTAGTGTGTAGCTCCAGAAACACCTCTAGTGTGTAGCTCCAGAAACACCTCTAGTGTGCTGCTCCAGAAACACCTCTAGTGTGTAGCTCCAGAAACACCTCTAGTGTGCTGCTCCAGAAACACCTCTAGTGTGCTGCTCCAGAAACACCTCTAGTGTGTAGCTCCAGAAACACCTCTAGTGTGCTGCTCCAGAAACACCTCTAGTGTGTAGCTCCAGAAACACCTCTAGTGTGTAGCTCCAGAAACACCTCTAGTGTGTAGCTCCAGAAACACCTCTAGTGTGCTGCTCCAGAAACACCTCTAGTGTGCTGCTCCAGAAACACCTCTAGTGTGCTGCTCCAGAAACACCTCTAGTGTGCTGCTCCAGAAACACCTCTAGTGTGTAGCTCCAGAAACACCTCTAGTGTATAGCTCCAGAAACACCTCTAGTGTGTAGCTCCAGAAACACCTCTAGTGTGTAGCTCCAGAAACACCTCTAGTGTGTAGCTCCAGAAACACCTCTAGTGTGTAGCTCCAGAAACACCTCTAGTGTGTAGCTCCAGAAACACCTCTAGTGTGTAGCTCCAGAAACACCTCTAGTGTGTAGCTCCAGAAACACCTCTAGTGTGCTGCTCCAGAAACACCTCTAGTGTGTAGCTCCAGAAACACCTCAAGTGTGTAGCTCCAGAAACACCTCTAGTGTGTAGCTCCAGAAACACCTCTAGTGTGTAGCTCCAGAAACACCTCTAGTGTGTAGCTCCAGAAACACCTCTAGTGTGTAGCTCCAGAAACACCTCTAGTGTGTAGCTCCAGAAACACCTCTAGTGTGTAGCTCCAGAAACACCTCTAGTGTGTAGCTCCAGAAACACCTCTAGTGTGCTGCTCCAGAAACACCTCTAGTGTGCTGCTCCAGAAACACCTCTAGTGTGTAGCTCCAGAAACACCTCTAGTGTGTAGCTCCAGAAACACCTCTAGTGTGCTGCTCCAGAAACACCTCTAGTGTGCTGCCCCAGAAACACCTCTAGTATGTAGCTCCAGAAACACCTCTAGTGTGCTGCTCCAGAAACACCTCTAGTGTGTAGCTCCAGAAACATCTCTAGTGTGCTGCTCCAGAAACACCTCTAGTGTGTAGCTCCAGAAACACCTCTAGTGTGCTGCTCCAGAAACACCTCTAGTGTGCTGCTCCAGAAACACCTCTAGTGTGTAGCTCCAGAAACACCTCTAGTGTGTAGCTCCAGAAACACCTCTAGTGTGTAGCTCCAGAAACACCTCTAGTGTGTAGCTCCAGAAACACCTCTAGTGTGCTGCTCCAGAAACACCTCTAGTGTGTAGCTCCTGAAACACCTCTAGTGTGTAGCTCCAGAAACACCTCTAGTGTGCTGCTCCAGAAACACCTCTAGTGTGTAGCTCCTGAAACACCTCTAGTGTGTAGCTCCAGAAACACCTCTAGTGTGCTGCTCCAGAAACACCTCTAGTGTGTAGCTCCAGAAACACCTCTAGTGTGTAGCTCCAGAAACACCTCTAGTGTGCTGCTCCAGAAACACCTCTAGTGTGTAGCTCCAGAAACACCTCTAGTGTGCTGCTCCAGAAACACCTCTAGTGTGCTGCTCCAGAAACACCTCTAGTGTGTAGCTCCAGAAACACCTCTAGTGTGCTGCTCCAGAAACACCTCTAGTGTGCTGCTCCAGAAACACCTCTAGTGTGCTGCTCCAGAAACACCTCTAGTGTGTAGCTCCAGAAACACCTCTAGTGTGCTGCTCCAGAAACACCTCTAGTGTGTAGCTCCAGAAACACCTCTAGTGTGCTGCTCCAGAAACACCTCTAGTGTGCTGCTCCAGAAACACCTCTAGTGTGTAGCTCCAGAAACACCTCTAGTGTGCTGCTCCAGAAACACCTCTAGTGTGTAGCTCCAGAAACACCTCTAGTGTGCTGCTCCAGAAACACCTCTAGTGTGTAGCTCCAGAAACACCTCTAGTGTGCTGCTCCAGAAACACCTCTAGTGTGTAGCTCCAGAAACACCTCTAGTGTGCTGCTCCAGAAACACCTCTAGTGTGTAGCTCCAGACACACCTCTAGTGTGTAGCTCCAGAAACACCTCTAGTGTGTAGCTCCAGAAACACCTCTAGTGTGCAGCTCCAGAAACACCTCTAGTGTGTAGCTCCAGAAACACCTCTAGTGTGTAGCTCCAGAAACACCTCTAGTGTGCAGCTCCAGAAACACCTCTAGTGTGCTGCTCCAGAAACACCTCTAGTGTGCTCCAGAAACACCTCTAGTGTGCTGCTCCAGAAACACCTCTAGTGTGCTGCTCCAGAAACACCTCTAGTGTGTAGCTCCAGAAACACCTCTAGTGTGTAGCTCCAGAAACACCTCTAGTGTGTAGCTCCAGAAACACCTCTAGTGTGCTGCTCCAGAAACACCTCTAGTGTTCTGCTCCAGAAACACCTCTAGTGTGTAGCTCCAGAAACACCTCTAGTGTGCTGCTCCAGAAACACCTCTAGTGTGTAGCTCCAGAAACACCTCTAGTGTCTAGCTCCAGAAACACCTCTAGTGTGTAGCTCCAGAAACACCTCTAGTGTGCAGCTCCAGAAACACCTCTAGTGTGCTGCTCCAGAAACACCTCTAGTGTGCTCCAGAAACACCTCTAGTGTGCTGCTCCAGAAACACCTCTAGTGTGCTGCTCCAGAAACACCTCTAGTGTGTAGCTCCAGAAACACCTCTAGTGTGTAGCTCCAGAAACACCTCTAGTGTGTAGCTCCAGAAACACCTCTAGTGTGTAGCTCCAGAAACACCTCTAGTGTGCTGCTCCAGAAACACCTCTAGTGTGCTGCTCCAGAAACACCTCTAGTGTTCTGCTCCAGAAACACCTCTAGTGTGTAGCTCCAGAAACACCTCTAGTGTGCTGCTCCAGAAACACCTCTAGTGTGTAGCTCCAGAAACACCTCTAGTGTGTAGCTCCAGAAACACCTCTAGTGTGCTGCTCCAGAAACACCTCTAGTGTGTAGCTCCAGAAACACCTCTAGTGTGTAGCTCCAGAAACAACTCTAGTGTGTAGCTCCAGAAACACCTCTAGTGTGTAGCTCCAGAAACACCTCTAGTGTGCAGGTAGTAAGCAGCAGTCCAGACCATGTTGTCTTTGAGGAACTAGATTTACCATCTACTTCCCCCCACTTGACTTGCGTGCCACTGACTCACTTCATTATGTCCGCTGTACTGCAGCAACTAATCTCTTTCTCAATTCAGCGAAATATATGGGTAAAGGATCATCAGCATGCGAGAGGTGTGTGCAATATTTAGCCAAGCTAAGCTAATTCAGCCGCTGCATGTTCTAGCTTGAAAGAAGTGAATTATCAGTTGGTCTGCTGAAAAGACTTTCGCCAAAACCAAGTCTACTACCTGTCCAGCAGGTATTTACTCATACCTGTCCAGCAGGTGTTTACTCATGTGATGTATGTTCGTGCGTATGCATATTCATGTGCATGCATGTTCATGTGCATGCATGTTCATGTGCATGCATGTTCATGTGCATGCATATTGATGTGCAAGCATGTTCACGTGCATGCATGTTCACGTGCATGCATATTCATGTGCAAGCATATTCATGTGCAAGCATGTTCATGTGCGTGCATGCATGTTCATGTGCGTGCATGTTCATGTGCATGCATATTCATGTATAGGTATGTTCATGTGCATGCATTTTCATGTGCAAGCATATTCATGTGCAAGCATGTTCATGTGCGTGCATGCATGTTCATGTGCGTGCATGTTCATGTGCATGCATATTCATGTATAGGTATGTTCATGTGCATGCATATTCATGTGCGCATGCATATTCATGGGCATGCATATTCACGTGTATGTATGTTCTTGTGTACATGTGATGTATAGACAAGAACAATTATTTAAATTGATGGATTCGCTGGTAAAAAAAACTGTTCTATGACAGAAGACCCTTTACCACTTATATTATTTCGCCAATATTATGCTATTTGTAACCATCTGTATTGTGATAGGCATGCAATATTTTAGCTGGTAAAGGGTTATCTTTTGCCAACTACATTTGCAATTAAAGAATGCAAACTGTATTGGGTTGTCAAGGAAACAAGCATGTGGCATGTAGGCACACCCATTTAGAAAGAAAACCTTTACCCGTTCATTATACGCCAGTAAACCTGTATACACAGTAAACCTGTATACACACGGCTTTAAAGTGACAGCTGTAATTGGAAAGGTCAGACTAAATGGGTGTGGTTTAAGAGGTCCCATTCTTGGTGCAGTAGAATGCAAACATGACCGTCATGCAGTCATAGACACACACCCTCTAATGTGGCCATCTTGACTAGTATTAGTGTGTAGGGCAGACCAAGCTGCAAGATGTGCTAGTTCAACACACTCAAACGTGTGTAGAACACACTCAAACATGGCCACTCCTTGTAGGCTTCTATTGTGTTGGTGTGTTCAACACACCATCACAATAGAAGGCAGTGAGGAGCAGCTGTTTGACAGTAGCTGAGCGCTAAGAGTTAATTGATGATCTTTACCAATTTTTATGTTTTTTAGAAGACTAGATGTACAGTTTGATTTTAGAAATTCTGAAGTCCTTTCGGAGGAACTAAGGTGAAGATGGAACCTTCAAGATCAATAATAGAACCTTCAAGATTAATGATAGAACCTTCAAGATTAATGATAGAACCTTCAAGATTAATGATAGAACCTTCAAGATTAATGATAGAACCTTCCCAAGATTAATGATAGAACCTTCAAGATTAATGATAGAACCTTCAAGATTAATGATAGAACTTTCAAGATTAATAATAGAACCTTCAAGATTAATAATAGAACCTTCAAGATTAATGATAGAACCTTCAAGATTAATGATAGAACCTTCAAGATTAATGATAGAACCTTCAAGATTAATGATAGAACCTTCCCAAGATTAATGATAGAACCTTCAAGATTAATGATAGAACCTTCAAGATTAATGATACAACCTTCAAGATTAATGATAGAACCTTCAAGATTAATGATACAACCTTCAAGATTAATGATAGAACCTTCAAGATTAATGATACAACCTTCAAGATTAATGATAGAACCTAATGATAGAACCTTCAAGATTAATGATAGAACCTTCAAGATTAATGATAGAACCTAATGATAGAACCTTCAAGATTAATGATAGAACCTTCAAGATTAATGATAGAACTTTCAAGATTAATGATAGAACTTTCAAGATTAATGATAGAACCTTCAAGATTAATGATAGAACCTTCAAGATTAATGATAGAACCTTCAAGATTAATGATAGAACTTTCAAGATTAATGATAGAACCTTCAAGATTAATGATAGAAAGAACCTTCAAGATTAATGATAACCTTCAAGATTAATGATAGAACCTTCAAGATTAATGATAGAACCTTCAAGATTAATGATAGAACCTAATGATAGAACCTTCAAGATTAATGATAGAACCTTCAAGATTAATGATAGAACCTAATGATAGAACCTTCAAGATTAATGATAACCTTCAAGATTAATGATAGAACCTTCAAGATTAATGATACAACCTTCAAGATTAATGATAGAACCTTCAAGATTAATGATAGAACCTAATGATAGAACCTTCAAGATTAATGATAACCTTCAAGATTAATGATAGAACCTTCAAGATTAATGATAGAACCTTCATGATTAATGATAGAACCTTCAAGATTAATGATAGAACCTTCAAGATTAATGATAGAACCTTCCAAGATTAATGATAGAGCCTTCAAGATTAATGATAGAACTTTCAAGATTAATGATAGAACCTTCAAGATTAATGATAGAACTTTCAAGATTAATGATAGAACCTTCAAGATTAATGATAGAACCTTCAAGATTAATAATAGAACCTTCAAGATTAATGATAGAACCTTCAAGATTAATGATAGAACCTTCAAGATTAATAATAGAACCTTCAAGATTAATGATAGAACCTTCAAGATTAATGATAGAACTTTCAAGATTAATGATAGAACCTTCAAGATTAATGATAGAACCTTCAAGATTAATGATAGAACCTTCAAGATTAATGATAGAACTTTCAAGATTAATGATAGAACCTTCAAGATTAATGATAGAACCTTCAAGATTAATGATAGAACCTTCAAGATTAATGATAGAACCTAATGATAGAACCTTCAAGATTAATGATAGAACCTTCAAGATTAATGATAGAACCTTCACGATTAATGATAGAACCTTCAAGATTAATGATAGAACTTTAAAGATTAATGATAGAACCTTCAAGATTAATGATAGAGCCTTCACGATTAATAATAGAGCCGTCAAGATTAATGATAGAGCCTTCAAGATTAATGATAGAACCATCAAGATTAATGATAGAACCTTCAAGATTAATGATAGAACCTTCAAGATTAATGATAGAACCTTCAAGATTAATGATAGAACTTTCAAGATTAATGATAGAACCTTCAAGATTAACGATAGAACCTTCAAGATTAATGATAGAACCTTCAAGATTAATGATAGAACCTTCAAGATTAATGATAGAACCTTCAAGATTAATGATAGAACCTTCAAGATTAATGATAGAACCTTCAAGATTAATGATAGAACCTTCAAGATTAATGATAGAACCTTCAAGATTAATGATAGAACCTTCAAGATTAATGATAGAACCTTCAAGATTAATGATAGAACCTTCAAGATTAATGATAGAACCTTCAAGATTAATGATAGAACCTTCAAGATTAATGATAGAACCTAATGATAGAACCTTCAAGATTAATGATAGAACCTTCAAGATTAATGATAGAACCTTCAAGATTAATGATAGAACCTTCAAGATTAATGATAGAACCTTCAAGATTAATGATAGAACCTTCAAGATTAATGATAGAACCTTCAAGATTAATGATAGAACCTTCCCAAGATTAATGATAGAACCTTCAAGATTAATGATAGAACCTTCAAGATTAATGATAGAACTTTCAAGATTAATAATAGAACCTTCAAGATTAATAATAGAACCTTCAAGATTAATGATAGAACCTTCAAGATTAATGATAGAACCTTCAAGATTAATGATAGAACCTTCAAGATTAATGATAGAACCTTCCCAAGATTAATGATAGAACCTTCAAGATTAATGATAGAACCTTCAAGATTAATGATACAACCTTCAAGATTAATGATAGAACCTTCAAGATTAATGATACAACCTTCAAGATTAATGATAGAACCTTCAAGATTAATGATACAACCTTCAAGATTAATGATAGAACCTAATGATAGAACCTTCAAGATTAATGATAGAACCTTCAAGATTAATGATAGAACCTAATGATAGAACCTTCAAGATTAATGATAGAACCTTCAAGATTAATGATAGAACTTTCAAGATTAATGATAGAACTTTCAAGATTAATGATAGAACCTTCAAGATTAATGATAGAACCTTCAAGATTAATGATAGAACCTTCAAGATTAATGATAGAACTTTCAAGATTAATGATAGAACCTTCAAGATTAATGATAGAAAGAACCTTCAAGATTAATGATAACCTTCAAGATTAATGATAGAACCTTCAAGATTAATGATAGAACCTTCAAGATTAATGATAGAACCTAATGATAGAACCTTCAAGATTAATGATAGAACCTTCAAGATTAATGATAGAACCTAATGATAGAACCTTCAAGATTAATGATAACCTTCAAGATTAATGATAGAACCTTCAAGATTAATGATAGAACCTTCAAGATTAATGATACAACCTTCAAGATTAATGATAGAACCTTCAAGATTAATGATAGAACCTAATGATACCTAATGATAGAACCTTCAAGATTAATGATAACCTTCAAGATTAATGATAGAACCTTCAAGATTAATGATAGAACCTTCAAGATTAATGATACAACCTTCAAGATTAATGATAGAACCTTCAAGATTAATGATAGAACCTAATGATAGAACCTTCAAGATTAATGATAACCTTCAAGATTAATGATAGAACCTTCAAGATTAATGATAGAACCTTCATGATTAATGATAGAACCTTCAAGATTAATGATAGAACCTTCAAGATTAATGATAGAACCTTCCAAGATTAATGATAGAGCCTTCAAGATTAATGATAGAACTTTCAAGATTAATGATAGAACCTTCAAGATTAATGATAGAACTTTCAAGATTAATGATAGAACCTTCAAGATTAATGATAGAACCTTCAAGATTAATAATAGAACCTTCAAGATTAATGATAGAACCTTCAAGATTAATGATAGAACCTTCAAGATTAATAATAGAACCTTCAAGATTAATGATAGAACCTTCAAGATTAATGATAGAACTTTCAAGATTAATGATAGAACCTTCAAGATTAATGATAGAACCTTCAAGATTAATGATAGAACCTTCAAGATTAATGATAGAACTTTCAAGATTAATGATAGAACCTTCAAGATTAATGATAGAACCTTCAAGATTAATGATAGAACCTTCAAGATTAATGATAGAACCCAATGATAGAACCTTCAAGATTAATGATAGAACCTTCAAGATTAATGATAGAACCTTCACGATTAATGATAGAACCTTCAAGATTAATGATAGAACTTTAAAGATTAATGATAGAACCTTCAAGATTAATGATAGAGCCTTCACGATTAATAATAGAGCTGTCAAGATTAATGATAGAGCCTTCAAGATTAATGATAGAACCATCAAGATTAATGATAGAACCTTCAAGATTAATGATAGAACCTTCAAGATTAATGATAGAACCTTCAAGATTAATGATAGAACTTTCAAGATTAATGATAGAACCTTCAAGATTAACGATAGAACCTTCAAGATTAATGATAGAACCTTCAAGATTAATGATAGAACCTTCAAGATTAATGATAGAACCTTCAAGATTAATGATAGAACCTTCAAGATTAATGATAGAACCTTCAAGATTAATGATAGAACCTTCAAGATTAATGATAGAACCTTCAAGATTAATGATAGAACCTTCAAGATTAATGATAGAACCTTCAAGATTAATGATAGAACCTTCAAGATTAATGATAGAACCTTCAAGATTAATGATAGAACCTTCAAGATTAATGATAGAACCTAATGATAGAACCTTCAAGATTAATGATAGAACCTTCAAGATTAATGATAGAACCTTCAAGATTAATGATAGAACCTTCAAGATTAATGATAGAACCTTCAAGATTAATGATAGAACCTTCAAGATTAATGATAGAACCTAATGATAGAACCTTCAAGATTAATGATAGAACCTTCAAGATTAATGATAGAACCTTCAAGATTAATGATAGAACCTTCAAGATTAACAATAGAACCTAGAACCTTCAAGATTAATGGTAGAACCATCAAGATTAATGATAGAACCTTCAAGATTAATGATAGAACCTTCAAGATTAATGATAGAACCTTCAAGATTAATGATAGAACCTTCAAGATTAATGATAGAACCTTCAAGATTAATGATAGAACCTTCAAGATTAATGATAGAACCTTCAAGATTAATGATAGAACCTTCAAGGTTAATAATAAACTTATGGATAAATGGAAGTTCTGCTCTGCTAATAGTCACGTATTCAAGGGCTTTAAGCTGTTAAGAGTTCTTGCTGAAAATATGAATTTGTTTTTGTTTTTATTTAGAGGTCTGGCAATTTGAAATGCGGTCACTAATCTAGCGAGTGCCAGCTGCTGTGATGTATGTAATGAAGTGTTTTAAGTGTGATGTAATGCAGTGTAATGCAGTGTAATAATGATTTAACTGTGCTATGCAATGTGAATGCGGCATGTTTCTTCTATTAGTAGCCCACCCCTCTAATTATAACTCTGTAGTCAGTCTAGTAACCTTTTCTAATTGCAACCACAGAGGCATAAGACACGCCCATTAGCTTATAAACTGCAAAAAGAAGGGGGAGAACATTCTCAGCGTGAGCACGAGCGCATTTAAACTTGTGGTTTCTGCTTTCCAGGAGCCCTTACTCAACCATTGAGCCACATTTCGAGGCACCCTTACTCAACCATTGAGCCACAGCTTTCCAGGCACCCTACCCTTACTCAACCATTGAGCCACAGCTTTCCAGGAGCCCTTACTCAACCATTGAGCCACAGCTTTCCAGGAGCCCTTACTCAACCATTGAGCCACAGCTTTCCAGGAGCCCTTACTCAACCATTGAGCCACAGCTTTCCAGAAGCCCAAACAATTACAAGTCCTCCAAATAATTACTCTTCACAACTGCCATCAATAGTAACCACCCTTCTAATTGCAACCACCCTTCCAATAGTAACCTCCCTTCTAATTGCAACCTCCCTTCTAATTGCAACCACCCTTCTAATTGCAGCCACCCTTCTAATTGCAACCACCCTTCTAATTGCAGCCACCCTTCTAATTGCAACCACCCTTCTAATCGCAGCCACCCTTCTAATTGCAACCACCCTTCTAATTGCAGCCACCCTTCTAATAGTAATCGCAGGTAGACTGGACGGAAGTTAGGAGTAACCATGGTTACTATTAGAGAATGTACGGTATGCTCACGAGGCGCTTAGTGTTGCATGTGTACTTAGCATGTGCACCAGGTCATGTGCACCAGGTCATGTGCACCAGGTCATGTGCATGTGTACCAGGTCATGTGAATGTCCATCAGGTCATGTGCATTTGCACCAGGTCATGTGTATGTCCATCAGGTCATGTGCACCAGGTCATGTGCATGTGCACCAGGTCATGTGCATCAGTGCATGTGTATTAGGTCGTGTGCATGTGTATCAGGTCATGTGTATGTGTATCAGGTCATGTGCACCGGGTCATGTGCATGTGTATTAGGTCATGTGTATTAGGTCATGTGCATTCATTTTATGTAGGTTAACATACAGCGGATAGATAAGTAGATGGATAGGCACATACATACTTATATCACAAACACGACCATGCATGGCAACGCAAGGTTATCCATCCAACTCCTCAACGAGGACTCGCTTCGCTCTTCAGTTAATCCTCTTAACCGATTAACGGCGATAGACGCCAATTGGCGTCACGCCCGTGCGTGCTCTGAACGGCGGTAGACGCCAATTGGCGTCATACCAAGCAGCCTTTTTATTCGCGCGATCGGCTAGCTGTCTTACTCTTTACGAAGGATCCATTGCTGCGATACTGCTCTATAACACTGTAAGTTCATGATAGTGCCTTTATTATATAGGACTTACTATAACATTTTTTTAGAAAACTTGAAAACAATTATGACTTATACATATTAAAAATAGGATAACTATAATGGCAAAAAGAGAATGTTTGTCTTTGGAGGAGGTCCTCAAGGCATTGGATGGAGATGGGGACTTGGATGAGCCATTTGCAGATGGAAGTGATGAGGAATTTGAAGGCCTGCAGGAAGGTAAGGAAATTTTAGTGAACAAATGTTGAATAATATAATGAAAAATATATATAAAATATATATATATATAATATATTTAGACATGGAAGAGGAAGATGCTCATTCCTTCGCGATACCTGCCGCATTACACAAGACACCTTTACCCAACCCATCGACCCAAGTACATTTGAATGCCGCTTTTACCACACCCATCTCAGTAAAAGACTCCGTGGTTGCTTCCACATCAGACTCTGCAAACACTACTGCTACCTGCCACCTTTTACCACTATCGATATCGACAACATGCACTTCCATATCTACTTCAGTATCGACCACACCCCAGCCTCAAACCACATCGGTATTGACCACAATGACTTCCACACTCCTGCCTCGACCTACATCAGAATCAACCACATCCATGCCACAACCAACATCAGTATCAACCACACCTACTTACACACCCAGCTGCCCCTTAGCTATACAGTCCTACAATAAATACATGGGAGGCGTGGACAGAGGGGATCAGATCAGAGGATATTATAGGTGCAGGGTGAAAAGCAGAAAGGTCTACAAATACATATTTTACTTTCTGATCGATGTGGCCATAACAAACGCCTTCATCTTACACAAAGGATGGTCAGGAAGCGGAGGTGAACTTACGATCAAGAAGTTCAGGATTCAGCTGGCCAAGGAGATAATAGGAAGTTATTGTAGCCGACGCAGAGCTGGGTGTGGCTCTATTATCAAGAGTCTTCCTTTCCTCCACTTTCCAATAAAGAACTCTGCAACATCTGGGAAGCGCAGTCGAGGACGTTGCACTTACTGCTACCAGCAACAAAAGCGATGTGACAGCCAGTGGTACTGCCAGGAATGTGGCATATGGATATTCCACACTGGAATTGCGAGCACCGACTGCTACCTATTGTGGCACAAAAACAAATTATAGTCATGTTATTGCAATATAACCTTCTCTCTCCTATGTACCAATGTACTACATTGTATTCATATAAAATGATATGTAATACCTGTGAGAAAGTGGCAAATTCAAGTTGCTTCATAGTTCAGGGGGTTAGGGTTTCTTGCTTCAGCTCCACTGCTCTCTCCTTTTCATGCCCACCCATGGGGGTGATGGTAGGTTAGCAGGACATTGTATTGGGACTTGACAGGCAAAGAACCTATGGATGCACGTACAATATTCAGTATCATACCTAGAGTTCAACTTAGCTAAGCTAGCAGCTACGCGTTCCAAATATTAAAATTATTTATAGCTTACCTTTCTTTGTCAATTGCTAGCGCGTGGGGTCATCTTCTGTCCAGGAGCTTCCAAGGCATCGGGCAAGTGTAACTGGACACGCCATCGAAAGTTTCTGAAGAATCAAAGAACTCCGATCTTTAGCTGAACGCTCGATTATACTCTTTGGTCCTCGAAATTTGTTATCCACAGCGGGCACAAAAGCTGGCAAGACTAACTTCTTTTGTAATCAGGTAGCCAAGGACACGCTTTCTCTTCAGGCAATATACCGCTAAGGCTGAAAAGCCCTCAAGACAAAGATCTAGCACGTTTTTTTTGGTACTCGCCACACCCTAAGGTCACATGAAAAAGGTTCCGCGTCACGCGGTACAATTGAATTAATTAATACCGCGTATAATCGGTTAAGATACTATCCAACACCAACTAATAATGTGCATCAGGTCATGTGTATTAGGTCATGTGCATGTGTATTAGGTCATGTGCATCAGGTCATGTGCATGTGTATTAGGTCATGTGCATGTGCATCAGGTCATGTGTATTAGGTCATGTGCATGTGCATCAGGTCATGTGCATCAGGTCATGTGCATTTGTATTAGGTCATGTGCATGTGCATCAGGTCATGTGCATCAGGTCATGTGCATCAGGTCATGTGCATGTGTATTAGGTCATGTGCATGTGTATTAGGTCATGTGCATGTGCATCAGGTCATGTGCATGTGCATCAGGTCATGTGTATTAGGTCATGTGCATGTGTATTAGGTCATGTGCATGTGCATCAGGTCATGTGCATGTGATTAGGTCATGTGCATCAGGTCATGTGCATGTGTATTAGGTCATGTGCATCAGGTCATGTGTATTAGGTCATGTGCATGTGTATTAGGTCATGTGCATCAGGTCATGTGCATGTGTATTAGGTCATGTGCATGTGTATTAGGTCATGTGCATGTGCATCAGGTCATGTGCATCAGGTCATGTGCATGTGTATTAGGTCATGTGCATGTGTATTAGGTCATGTGCATGTGTATTAGGTCATGTGCATGTGCATCAGGTCATGTGCATGTGTATTAGGTCATGTGCATGTGCATCAGGTCATGTGCATGTGTATTAGGTCATGTGTTATTGGAATCCCGTCTCCTTTCCTCCTCTCTCTCTTCCTTCAAACCTTCTGCCCCGCCCTCTCCCCCTCCTTCAACCCTGTCACACCCCTCTCCAACACCTCCTTCAACCCTGTCACACCCCTCTCCAACACCTCCTTCAACTTGGCCCCACCCCTCTCCAGATGTGAAGCCGTCCAATATCCTCATCAACACCGATGGGGAGATCAAACTCTGCGACTTTGGCATCGCTGGAGAATTGGTCAACTCATTTGTCCAGACAGACATCGGCTGCAAGCCATACTTGGCGGTATGCACGTAGTGTTGTTAGGAGAGAGTGGGAGTCACTAAACTCTAGGGGAGGGTGTAATATCAGTAGACAAGGGTGTAATTACAATAGGGTGTTGGTAATAACAATATGTTGGGGTGTACAACATGCTAGGGATAATAATTAAAAAAATAGGTAAAGGTGTAATACAATAGGAAGGGTGTAATAGTGATAGGGTAGGAGTGTAATAAGAATAGTGTACAATAGGTGAGGGTGTAGCAATGTAGGCTATGGTGTATTAAATATAAGTTAGGGCATAATAAAAGTAGGGGAGAGTGTAATAACAATAGGTTGGGGTGTAGCAATATAAGCTAAGGTGTATTAAAGATAAGGGAATAGAGTAGGGTGCAATAAGGTAGGGTAGGTAGGGTGTAACAATACAGTGTATTAAATATAAGGTAGTGTATTCAATGTGGGAAGAGTGTGCCGACAATAGGGTAAGGTGTATTCATATAGGTAAATAGTGCTTAATAAACTAATATGTATAGGTATGGTGTAATAAGTATAGGATGGGTGTGTAGTTTAGTGTAGGGTGTAATTGGCGAGCGGATAGCCCTCATGGGGAGTTGGTTGAATAACCTGGTGTTGCTCTTGCATGGACATTTCTATCTGTGCATTGTATGTTCACCCGTAAAAAATATGAACGGGTCACCCGCTTTAAATAATGCGGGCTTATGTAAACTTGGATGGTCATCCTAGCAAAGCGATGAGGAGGACGCCTGGCAGCAGCTGTACTGGCCTGGCCTGGCAGCAGCTCTCCTGGCCTGGAAGCAGTTCTACTGGCCTGGCCTGGCAGCAGCTCTCCTGGCCTGGCCTGGCCTGGATGCAGCTCTACTGGCCTGGATGCAGCTCTACTGGCCTGGCCTGGCTGGCAAGTTAGAACAGATTGCACAGTTAATAGCTGATCCCTTACCAGGTAGCACAACAAGCCAGCCTGAAATAGGACACAAACCAAGACTCTATAAACCAGAGACTCTATAAACCAAGACTCTATAAACCAAGTCTCTATAAACCAAGACTCTATAAACCCTGCAAGACCCTAATAAGGTGAGTTGAGAACAGACCACATGGCTGATAGGGAAAAGCTTTCCAGAGTGTGTTGACAAATAGAATGACTCTGTGGCGGCATCACTCAATGCCAGGTCCTTGTGCCACGCCCTCATGCCTAGCAAGCAGTGAAGGAAACAGACGAAGAAGAAACAAGTTTTACTCCATTGCCCTAGCCTAGCCCTAACCTAGCCCTAACCCTAGCCTAGCCCTAGCCCAGCCCTAGCCCAGCCCTAACCTAGCCCTAGCATAGCCCTAGCCTAGACCAGCCTAGCCCTGGCATAGCCCTAACCTGGCATAGCTGAAGGCCTAATGCATTACTGATCATGTTTGGAGTCTTGTGATAGCAACATAATAACAAATGCACATACATGCAAGACAAGATCTGCACATACCAGCACTGTACGCAAGATCTGTGGGAAGACGGCGCAGATGTGGAGGAGATGCTAGAGTTGAGACGGAAATTCACTTTCTAACAAACTTTTAGGCTCGATGCTTTACACCTTCACGAATGTTCAATGCACACCTGACTCCATACTTTACACCTTCATTAGTGTTCAATGCACACCTGACTCCATACTTCACACCTTCATGAGTGCGCAATGCACACCTGACTCCATACTTTACACCTTCACGGGTGTTCAATGCACACCTGACTTCATGCTTTACTACCTTCACGAGTGTTTTGGGTGCAAATTGGCAGAAGACGGTGTTTATATATAAGCAGCTGCCTAAGTGAGTTTAGCCGAGATATAAGATTGGAGGTGTGGCCTGCCATCATGGAGGGCAAACCAATACAGTGCGTGCCATGCTATCTGGTAAGGGAGTGCATCAACTAACCATTCATAGCACAGCCAGGCCAGGCCAGTCTAGCCCCTAATCTGCTGCCGGGCCTTCTCCCGATCGCTCTCTTCACCATGACAACCAATTTAAGCAATTTAAGCCACGTAATTTAAGGCGGGCAACCCGTTCATAAGTATTGGGTAGGGTGTGATAACTATAAGAGGGTGTAATATTTATAAGAGGGTGTAATAGGTAAGGTGTAAATGTATGGGATGGTATGTAGTAAGTTTAGGATAGGGTGTGATAAGTATAAGAGGGTGTAATGAGTATAGGATCCATGATAGTTTAGGGTAGGGCTTAAATAAATTGAAAATGGTTGTCATAGTGAAGGTGGCAGCAGATTAGGAGCTAGATGGGCCTGGCTCCGTGAGAAAGGGGATGCATTGGTTGTAATAGTTGGTGCAACCCCTTACCAGACAGGCAAACAAGCCAGTCGGAAATAAGACCAACAGTAAACCAAGGCCCTAATGACAATTCCACAGACAGGTGAGAAAGGGCTGCATGGCTGACAGGTACATAGGGAAGGCGGACATAGTTACTCGCTCATCAACATACTCTATAGCTTTCTCTCCTCTCGCCACTCACTGCTGGCACTCATCTAGTAATCTCATCTAGTAATGATAGGATGGGAATAGTTATAGGGAGGGAATGATAAGCATAGGGAGGGTGTAGGCAGGGTGTAATTAGTGTAGTCAGGGTGTAATTAGTGTAGTCAAGGTGTAATATGTCAGGGTGTAATTAGTGTAGTCAGAGTGTAATATGTACGTGTACATCCAATACACATCTGCAGCCAGAGAGAATTAACCCCTCCACCACTGGAGGCAAGTACGACCAGAGATCGGATGTCTGGAGTTACGGTATCACTATGGTAAGTCCATGCCAACAGAGTGCTAAGCTACAAGTGGCATTAACCACATCAGAGCATACTTGTGCCCACATCAAAGCATACCTTACCTACTCGTAAGAAATAGTCGACTTCAAAGGTCAGAGTTTAGCTTCCCCTAAATAGCCCTCAGCTAAAATAGAACAACAGGAAATGATGAGGTCACAGTTCAGCCACAAGCTTATTATTTTTTTACATTACTACTGTCTCCATTCCATGCCATAAGCTTAGTTCTGTCTCCATTCCATGCCATAAGCTTAGTTCTGTCTCCATTCCATGCCATAAGCTTAGTTCTGTCTCCATTCCATGTCGTAAGCTTAGTTCTGTCTCCATTCCATGTTGTAAGCTTAGTTCTGTCTCCACTCCATGCCATGTGAATTATACAGTTCGAATTGGCAGTGGGCAGATTTCCCTATCCTTCCTGGACAAACGTGTTTGACCAGCTGAAGACTGTGGTCGAGGGGGAGCCTCCCAGAATCTCCAAGGATGCAGGTCTCTCCGAAGACTTCTCAGACTTTGTCCACCAATGGTAAAAAAGACATATTAGGGCTAGGGGGTGTGGCTTGATGGGGGCAGGTTGAAGTAGGATGACTCCAGGCATACTGGGGCTTGATGGGGGCAGGTTGAAGTAGGATGACTCCAGGCATACTGGGGCTTGATGGAGGCAGGTTGAAGTAGGATGACTCCAGGCATACTGGGGCTTGATGGGGGCAGGTTGAAGTAGGATGACTCCAGGCATACTGGGGCTTGATGGGGGCAGGTTGAAGTAAGGATGACTCCAGGCATACTGGGGCTTGATGGGGGCAGGTTGAAGTAGGATGACTCCAGGCACACTGGGGCTTGATGGAGGCAGGTTGAAGTAGAATGACTCCAGGCACACTGTGGCTTGATGGGGGCAGGTTGAAGTAGGATGACTCCAGGCATACTGGGGCTCGGGTTGAAGAAGTAATTATGTACTCGTGTAAATAGTTGTCCACTACAAAACTCTGTACGTGCCTGTCTCTCACTGTCCGTCCTAACACATGTCTGTCTGTCCTAACACATGTCTGTCTGTCCTAACACATGTCTGTCCGTCCTAACATGTCTGTCTGTCCTAACATGTCTGTCTGTCTGTCCTAACACATGTCTGTCCATCCTAACATGTCTGTCTGTCCTAACACATGTCTGTCCGTCCTAACATGTCTGTCTGTCCATCCTAACATGTCTGTCTGTCCTAACACATGTCTGTCCACCCTAACATGTCTGTCCTAACACATGTCTGTCTGTCCTAACATGTCTGTCTGTCCTAACACATGTCTGTCTGTCCTAACACATGTCTGTCCATCCTAACATGTCTGTCTGTCCTAACACATGTCTGTCCATCCTAACATGTCTGTCTGTCCTAACACATGTCTGTCCGTCCTAACATATCTGTCTGTCCTAACACATGTCTGTCCGTCCTAACATGTCTGTCTGTCCTAACACATGTCTGTCCGTCCTAACATGTCTGTCTGTCTGTCCTAACATAGTCTGTCTGTCTGTCCAACACATCTGTCTGTCCTAACCCGTCTGTCTGTCCTAACACATCTGTCTGTCCTAACCTGTCTGTCCTAACACGTCTGTCTATCATGTCTTGTTCTAGTCTGACTCATGCGGTAGATCAACGACCGAAGTTCTATCAACTGATGGAGCACGCCTTCATCAAGTATATAGAGGTGCAAGAGGTCGACGTAGCGGGCTGGTACAGGGACGTGCTTGCCTTGGAACACGAACTATCTGCCAACTCATAGCAGCAAGCTCCACCCACTCCCAGACTGCTAGCATAGAAGTCACCTGACTGGTTTTGCATTTTATAATCATGTGATAGTAAAGATGCTTATAAGTACCTTGTGAATGTCTGTACAAGTGATAGTGAAGATGTTTATAAGTACCTTGTGTATGTCTCAAGTGATAGTGAAGATGTTTATAAGTACCTTGTGAATGTCTGTACAAGTGATAGTGAAGATGTTTATAAGTACCTTGTGTATGTCCATACAAGTGATAGTGAAGATGTTTATAAGTACCTTGTGTATGTCTCAAGTGATAGTGAAGATGTTTATAAGTACCTTGTGAATGTCTGTACAAGTGATAGTGAAGATGTTTATAAGTACCTTGTGTATGTCCATACAAGTGATAGTGAAGATGTTTATAAGTACCTTGTGTATGTCTCAAGCGATAGTGAAGATGTTTATAAGTACCTTGTGTATGCCTATACAAGTGATAGTGAAGATGTTTATAAGTACCTTGTGTGTCTCAAGTGATAGTGAAGATGTTTATAATTACCTTGTGTATGTCCATACAAGTGATAGTGAAGATGTTTATAATTACCTTGTGAATGTCTGTACAAGTGATAGTAAAGATGTTTATAAGTACCTTGTGTATGTCCATACAAACAAGTGATAGTAAAGATGTTTGTAAGTACCTTGTGTATGCCTATACAAGTGATAGTGAAGATGTTTATAAGTACCTTGTGTATGTCTCAAGTGATAGTAAAGATGTTTATAAGTACCTTGTGTATGTCCATACAAGTGATAGTGAAGATGTTTACAAGTACCTTGTGTATGTCCATACAAGTGATAGTAAAGATGTTTATAAGTACCTTGTGTTTGTGGTCGCATAATACTCACGGCACATAAATATTGTACTCACTGGCTGTGGCACATATAAGGCGTATGCTGTGGGCGTGGCACATGTAAGTATTGTATTGACTGTGGGCGTGGCACACATAATTTGTACTGGCAGTCTGTGGGCAGAGCACATGTAAGATTGATTGTGGGTGTGGTCTGTGTAAATATTGTGCTGGTTGTGGGTGTGGTACCTGTAGGTCGTTACTGGCACATGTATTATACCAACACTGATTGTGGGCATGGCACATGTATGTAGTGTACCAACACTGGTTGTGGGCATGGCACATGCATGTAGTGTACCAACACTGGTTGTGGGCATGGCATGGCACATGCATGTAGTGTGCCAACACTGGATGTGGGCGTGGCACATGTAATGCACTGGCTGTGGGCATGGCACGTGTACGTATTGTTATACTGACACTTGCACTGGGACTGGGTGTGGCACATGTGTGTATTACATTGGGGCCAAAGACTCCACCCACTTTACAGCACAACAAGCAGTAAACAGTTGGAAGGACCAGAAGTGAGCACTGTCCTTGGGAGGTATTGACTTGCCGTCTGTACAGGGGGAGGGGGGGGGGGGGGGGGGGGGTTTGCCTCTTAACCCTCCCAGATATGACTTACCGCATAGCGAAGTCTTCTAGCTGGCCACGCCCCACTGTTCATTGCTCACAGATAAGATATGGAGATTTATACAAGATGATGTTCATAAATAGATGTTTGGGCTGATCTCATGACAAAGATTAAAATTGAATGGACACACACACAGAGAGAGAGTGTTAGATGACGGCAGGATGCAGTGCAACCCAGAGGACGAGAGAGACCAGCGATGTGCTCTATTAAGACTTGAGTTGTGCCATATATAGGCTTGAGGTGGGCTCTATATAGGGCTAGAGATTTGTGGTCTTGCTGCGCTTGAGTTTAAAGTAGTTCTTGGAGCCCATCCTCTTGACCCGCTTGTCTTCCTTTTCCTCGCTGCATACAACAATGGAAATAATACACCAACCACATACGTAACTCAGCGTAACTAAACACACGAGCCATGTAACTTGGTACATGTATAACCAAACAAACTAGACATGTAACTCTGTGTGACTCAACACTAACTTAACACATTAACCATGTCGATGTAACTCAACAATTAACCATGTAGCTCTCAGTTAAACACATTAAAATACAATGTAACTAAAAATTAATGCACTCGAGCATGTAACTCCTTCAGATACGCACTACTTGCACACCAACTAATGGGGGCTAATGAGGGTTAATGAGGATTAATGGGGTTAATGGGGGTTGGCATGTGGTGTACGGGCTGGAAGAATTTACAAAAGCTGTTCATTGACTGGTCAAGGACTAGTGCAGGGTAAAGGGTGGCTGCGTAAGGTAACTGACTGATAGGTCCCCTCCCCCCTCCTCCTCTCACAGCTAGGTCCCCTCCACCTCCTCCTCTCACAGCTAGTCCCCTCCACCTCCCCCTCTCACAGCTAGGTCCCCTCCACCCTCCTCCTCTCACAGCTAGGTCCCCTCCACCCTCCTCCTCTCACAGCTAGGCCCCCTCCACCTCCTCCTCTCACAGCTATGTAGGTCCCCTCCTCCCTCCTCCTCTCACAGCTAGGTCCCCTCCTCCTCCTCCTCTCACAGCTAGGTCCCCTCCTCCTCCTCCTCTCACAGCTAGGTCCCCTCCACCTCCTCCTCTCACAGCTAGGTCCCCTCCACCCTCCCCCTCCTCTCACAGCTGTTTCTCCTCATCCAGGTCCCACAGGAGTTTGTCTCTCTTCTCCACTAACACTACTAGTTCAGAAATCATGGCCTCCTCCTCCACACGCTCCATCTCTGTCTTAGTCGACTCTAAACAAACAAGACAACAAGAGAGAGAGTTGGTCACATGACAGCACAACAGAGAGAGAGTTGGTCACATGACAGCACAACAGAGAGAGAGAGAGAGTTGGTCACATGACAGCACAACACAGAGAGAGAGTTGGTCACATGACAGCACAACAGAGAGAGAGAGTTGGTCACATGACAGGTGACAGCACAACAGAGAGAGAGTTGGTCACATGACAGCACAACACAAGAGGGTCACATGACAGCACAACACAGAGAGAGAGAGTTGGTCATATGACAGCACAACACAGAGAGAGAACTGGTCACATGACAGCACAGAAGAGAGAGAGTTGTGACGGCACAACAGAGAGTTGGTCACATGACAGCACAAGAGAGAGAACGGGTCACATGACAGCACAACAGAGAGAGAGTTAGTCACATGACAGCACTATAGAGAGAGAACTGGTCACATGACAGCACAACAGAGAGAGTTGGTCACATGACATCACAACAGAGAGAGAGTTGGTCACATGACAGCACAACACAGAGAGGGTCACATGACAGCACAACACAGAGAGAGAGTTGAGTTGGTCATATGACAGCAACAGAGAGAGAGTTGGTCACATGACAGCCATGGATGGATATTAAGATGACACTGACATCAGAGGGAAGTGTGAGTAAAGATGGTATCTCACATGCCCACTGCATTAATAATGTTCAGGAGAAGCATTCTCCGGCAAATACGTCACTGCATTGATTAGTTGCAGCTGCGGACGAGTTTAGGAAGAGCACTTCTCCTCCATCAAGTCAGACAGCCTCACCTTTACACAACCTCCTTCTGATCTCCCTCTCCAGCTGTTCGTGCTGCTCTATCAGCTCCAAGTCCCGTAGCTGGTAGACCAAACCAGATTCCTGGTGGACCAACTTGTTGTTCTCCTGTACCATCGCAAACCACTCCTCGATCAACTCCTCGTCAACGTCCAAGTCCTGTGCAACATTACAGGCAACAGTGACGGGGAAAAAGTGAGGGGGCAAAAGTGAGGGGGCAAAAGTGAGGGGGCAATAGAGTGGAAATAACCCATTATAAGTCTAGAGTTGAGCCTATCATGCACATGACATTTGCCCTGCATATTCCTCAATATCAGCAAAAAGCACATGACTACTTCCTGCATAGGTTTGCCCACTTATTAAATTGCTGACGGCAAACCCCTTCCACCCCCACCCCAGCCAAGCAAAGTCCGTATATCTCGGCTAAGAGGCACATTGGCAGTTTCTTACAGCCTAGATGATAGCACTACCAGCTCTGAAAACACTTCAAGCATGCCTTGAATCCTTTGGCAGAGGAGGTAAACTGGCAGGCCGAAGAACTGTGAAAGGGAACTATCCACCTTCAAGTAGCTCTCTCTCTGTGTCACCTTTTCCCTCACATGTGTGTACCCTCCACATGTGTGTAGAAGACATGTGCAGACATTAGAACTCAATATCAGAAGACTCCAATGCCTAGCAACATGTGGGAGAGATTGTCAGCAGGTGATCAGTTTATTGTTGGTGCAATGAAAGCTAGCACTCTTGTCATGCATGATGGATTGATTGGATAGCAAAACTGATCAGTCAGTTGATTTGCTGATAACAGGTGCGTGCACTCAGCCATGAACATCACCATAGCAACAGGTGTGTGCACTCAGCCATGAACACCACCATAGCAACATGTGCATGCACTCTAGTCATGAACACCACTATAGCAACATGTGCATGCACTCTATACATGAACACCACCATAGCAACATGTGCATGCACTCTATACATGAACACCACTATAGCAACATGTGCATGCACTCTAGCCATGAACACCACTATAGCAACATGTGCATGCACTCAGCCATGAACACCACCATAGCAACATGTGCATGCACTCTATACATGAACACCACCATAGCAACTTGTGCATGCACTCTAGCCATGAACACCACTATAGCAACATGTGCATGCACTCTAGCCATGAACACCACCATAGCAACATGTGCATGCACTCTAGCCATGAACACCACCATAGCAACATGTGCATGCACTCTAGCCATGAACACCACCATAGCAACATGTGCATGCACTCTATACATGAACACCACCATAGCAACATGTGCATGCACTCAGCCATGAACACCACCATAGCAACATGTGCGTGCACTCTAGCCATGAACACCACTATAGCAACATGTGCATGCACTCAGCCATGAACATCACCATAGCAACATGTGCATGCACTCTAGCCATGAACACCACCATAGCAACATGTGCGTGCACTCTAGCCATGAACACCACTATAGCAACATGTGCATGCACTCTAGCCATGAACACTACTATAGCAACATGTGCATGCACTCAGCCATGAACACCACCATAGCAACATGTGCATGCACTCAGCCATGAACACCACTATAGCAACATGTGCATGCACTCTAGCCATGAACACCACTATAGCAACATGTGCATGCACTCTAGCCATGAACACCACCATAGCAACATGTGCATGCACTCTAGCCATGAACACCACTATAGCAACATGTGCATGCACTCTAGCCATGAACACCACCATAGCAACATGTGCATGCACTCTAGCCATGAACATCACCATAGCAACATGTGCATGCACTCAGCCATGAACACCACCATAGCAACATGTGCATGCACTCAGCCATGAACACCACCATAGCAACATGTGCATGCACTCTAGCCATGAACACCAACATAGCAACATGTGCATGCACTCTAGCCATGAACACCACTATAGCAACATGTGCATGCACTCTAGTCATGAACACCACTATAGCAACATGTGCGTGCACTCTAGCCATGAACACCACCATAGCAACATGTGCATGCACTCAGCCATGAACACCACTATAGCAACATGTGCATGCACTCTAGCCATGAACACCACTATAGCAACATGTGCATGCACTCTAGCCATGAACACCACTATAGCAACATGTGCATGCACTCTAGTCATGAACACCACCATAGCAACATGTGCATGCACTCTAGCCATGAACACCACTATAGCAACATGTGCATGCACTCAGCCATGAACACCACTATAGCAACATGTGCATGCACTCAGCCATGAACACCACCATAGCAACATGTGCATGCACTCAGCCATGAACACCACCATAGCAACAGGTGCATGCACTCAGCCATGACACCACCATAGCAACATGTGCATGCACTCTAGCCATGAACATCACCATAGCAACATGTGCGTGTAACCATATACTACATAAGGGGGGCTTGGTAATCATCTACTACATAGGGGGGCTATGGTAATCATATACTACATAGGGGGGCTATGGTAATCATATACTACATAGGGGGGGCTAACATAGGGGGGCTATGGTAATTATATCATACAGGTTATGGTATTTAATATATACCTCCTTCTCTCTCAGCCTCATCTCGATGGCCACACCCCTGGTCTCCATGGTGGCCTGCGCCCTCTCCACTCCCTCCAGCTCTCTACGCAGCTGCTGCAACTTTGTCTTCCTCTTCATCTGTTGGCTGTTCAGACGCACGCTGGGGGGACGACTCGGCCGCGGAGGGGCCACTCGCTTAGGCCGCACAGGGTCTCGCTTCGTTGGCCTGGGCTCGGGTTGCACTGATATCACGGGTAAGGACAAGCAGGCCTGTAAACTCTTCTTCTCTCCCCCAGTGACCCCTCCCCCTGCCACTGGAACAGACAAGTTATTTGCCGAGTCATCAGTGTGGATATTTCTGTGCCTCCTACTCCGAGTAGGTTTGATGGGCATATCTGGAGACTTATCTGGCTGAGTATTGACAACCCCTGAGGCAGGAGAGGGTGGCTCCTTGCTGTGAACGAGGTAGTTCCCAGTGGACTGTGGCAAGCCTGCCTTAGAGGTCACTGAGGGGGACAAGGAGGCGGAAGGGGTGGCATGTGGAGAGGATGGCATTTGTTTAGAAGGAGTGGTCTTGGAAATGGCTACCACTCCTCCCTTCACTGCAGCATTTGTTGTTGTTGTTGACTGTAACGGTGATGTTGATGGTGCTATCCCTTTACCCAATACAGTGGTCTGTCGGGTGGGTCTGACCCCAACTGGTTCACTCTGCTTAGGGGCTGCTGCCCCTCCCCCAAGTGATGTGGACAGCTGCTCGACGTTCATGCCTCGAGCTGCCATGCTGCGTCTGATGGTCTGGTTGCGCAGAGCCTCCCTGTAGTGCTGACGGCAGTAGAACTTGTCTATGTTAACGTCATACTCGTAGGAGCCTGCCTTCAGCTTGCTGTGGCAGGTCCCACACTTGAAGCAGTTACGATGGAAGACTCGGCTCTCCACACCTAGTCTCTCCATGAGAAACACTCGCTCGCCACACTCCGCACACTTCTCCATCCCCATGGTGCCGCGCTTGCCTATGCCAGCACCCCTCCCTCTCACACCTAGCCCTCCCCTCGGCTGCACTTGACCTCCTCCCACAGCACCACCTCCTCCTCCTCCATGCACCGGGGAAGCTGAAGGCTGCTTACTCCTAGGCTCAGCTCTGCCTGGTTTGGGAGAGAGATAGCTGCTAGGTTCTTTCCCATTGGATGGCTGCTTCTTGCTGGCCTCCACCGCCTTCCATGGCTTGCTGGCCTCCACCTCTGTCTTGGCTGTCTTGCTGGCCTCCACCTCTGTCTTGGCTGTCTTGCTGGCCTCCACCTCTGTCTTGGCCTTCCATGACTTGCTGGCTTCCACCTCTGTCTTGGCTGTCTTGCTGGCCTCCACCTCTGTCTTGGCCTTCCATGGCTTGCTGGTCTCCACCTCTGTCTTGGCCTTCCATGGCTTGCTGGCCTCCACCTCTGTCTTGGCTGTCCATGGTTTGCTGCCAGTCTCCTTCAGTGCTGGCTTGTCCCCCCCCACTTTGACCTTGTTGACTTCACCAGACAAGTTTGTATTCTGTTTGGATTCATTCTCTGCAAATATGAACTTGTTCTTCCTGTTCCTCTGGAATTTATTTGATTCCTGCTGCTGCTGTTGCTGCTGCTGCTGCTGTTGCTGCTTCTGTTGCTGCTTCTGTTGCTGCTGCTGGGTGTTGCTGTTTCCTTTCACCTCCTGGTGTTGCCCAGAGACGCTGGGAGCTGCACACACTGCAGCTGGCACTGTCCTGTCTCCTCCTCCCCTTCCACTCTTGGTCACCACCTCACTCTTCTCTGGGTCATTGTGCTTGTCTGACCGAACAGAGGCTGGTGACTGACTGGAGAAGGTGGTCATGGCAGAGCTGGGCTCATGTGTGGATGCTGGACTAACTGGGGAGGGCTTTGCTTGCATAGCACCGATCAGCAGTGAGAGGCTTCCCTGTGGATTTGTGCTGCTGGTGGCTGCAGACACACCTGTCTCCTTGCTCTTTCCTGGGGACACACTAACATTATTCCCAAATTGCTTGGAAACAAGTTTGGGAGAGCCATTTTGAAGCTGCTTTGAGGCTGGCTCTGTTGCACTGACATGCTTGGAGAAGCCAGGATTAGCATTAATGTTAGTGTTAGGATTAGCTTTAATGTTAGTGTTAGCATTAGGTGTGTTCTGCTGGTGTGGAGTGTGAGCGGTGCCATTAGACAGAGCAGGAGAGAGGTACTGTGGACGTGGTGAGCCTTGGCCAGGTGTGGAGCCAGCAGAGAACTTCATACCTCTGCTATTTAGCTTCTCCGTACCTGCAACTCCAGTTGTCAGTGACGACGTAGCTGAGGGTGGGGCAGTCGGCATGACTGTAGGCGAGGCTGCAGCCTGCCGAGATGGCTGTTTGGCTGCACCTTTCATGGGGAAGGGAGTCTTGTCCTTGAAGTAGTTGTAGTATTGGACCAAATAGGTGGCCACGCTCAGCTTGTCCGGGATGATCAGCTCCACCATATCCTCCGCATCCAGCAAGGCAGGGATGTCTAGCTCCTCCTCTGCTATTCTGTAGGCCTGGGAACAGGGGAAGAGAAGAGGAGGGAGAAGGGAGAGGGAGAGAAGAAGGGGAGGAGGAGGGAGAGGGGAGGAGGAGGAGGAGGAGAGGGGAGAGGAGGGAGAGGAGGGAGAGGAGGGAGAGGAGGGAGAGGGAGAGAAGAAGGGGAGGAGGAGAGGGGAGGAGGAGAGGGGAGGAGGAGGAGGAGGAGGAGAGGGAGAGGAGGGAGAGGAGGGAGAGGAGGGAGAGGAGGAGAGGAGAGGGGAGAGGGAGAGGTGTTTTTTGCAGTGCTATGGTATGATGAATTCCACCCTCCTATTGACTACACCATAATGCATGTCCACCTGCACAGACACACATTGACTTGACCTTGATTCACGCATCAATCATATGCATGTAGTGACATCATGTTACACAAGTCCCCTCCCCATTCCCAGACCTCATAGGTAACCTCACTATTAGGACAAGCTTTGAGTGGGTTAACATACAACAGTTGCAGGTATAGTTGGCAAGCAGGGAAATAGGAACTGAACCCAGAAAGTGCCCACCTAGTACATGTACCACAGGAAATACCCACCTACACTAGAGCATTCTTCAAATACCATACAGCCTCGAATGGTTACTATAGTTGCAGCTATTCAAAGCAGAGTGAACACTAAGTGAGACAAATGAAGGGGACACACAATCACTCTCTACCCCCTGGTTGTCTGCCTGGCTTGCATGGGGCACTCACTATCACTCTCTACCCCCTGGTGTCTGCCTGGCTTGCATGGGGCACTCACTATCACTCTCTACCCCCTGGTGTCTGCCTGGCTTGCATGGGGGGGGGGGGGGGCACACTATCACTCTCTACCCCCTGGTGTCTGCCTGGCTTGATGGGGGGCACCACTATCACTCTCTACCCCCTGGTGTTTGCCTGGCTTGCATGGGGGGGTACACACTATCACTCTCTACCCGCTGGTGTCTGCCTGGCTTGCATGGGGCACACACTATTGGGGCACACACTATCACTCTCTACCCCCTGGTGTCTGCCTGGCTTGCATGGGGGGCACACACTATCACTCTCTACCCCCTGGTGTCTGCCTGGCTTGCATGGGGGGGCCACCACTATCACTCTCTACCCCCTGGTGTCTGCCTGGCTTGCATGGGGTGTCTGCCTGGCTTGCATGGGGGGCACACTATCACTCTCTACCCGCTGGTGTCTGCCTGGCTTGCATGGGGGGGCACACTATCACTCTCAACCCCCTGGTGTCTGCCTGGCTTGCATGGGGGGCACACTATCACTCTCTACCCCCTGGTGTCTGCCTGGCTTGCATGGGGGGGGGGGGCACACTATCACTCTCTACCCCCTGGTGTCTGCCTGGCTTGCATGGGGGGGGGGGGGGGGGGCACACTATCACTCTCTACCCCCTGGTGTCTGCCTGGCTTGCATGGGGGGCACCACTATCACTCTCTACCCCCTGGTGTCTGCCTGGCTTGCATGGGGGGGCACACTATCACTCTCTACCCCCTGGTGTCTGCCTGGCTTGCATGGGGGGCACACTATCACTCTCTACCCCCTGGTGTCTGCCTGGCTTGCATGGGGGGCACACACTATCACTCTCTACCCCCTGGTGTCTGCCTGGCTTGCATGGGGGGCACCACTATCACTCTCTACCCCCTGGTGTCTGCCTGGCTTGCACTGCGTGCGCTTATACTTGTAGTCGGTCAGAGTGCACCAATGCCTCCTCCCTGCCTCCTCCTGCCTCCTCCCTGCCTCCTCCCTGCCTCCTCCCTGCCTCCTCCTGCCTCCTCCCTGCCTCCTCCTGCCTCCTCCCTGCCTCCTCCCTGCCTCCTGCCTGCCTCCTCCCTGCCTCCTCCCTGCCTCCTCCCTGCCTCCTCCCTGCCTCCTCCCTGCCTCCTCCCTGCCTCCTCCCTGGCATTATTCAGTTAATGACATGCACATAAATGGTGGCATGAAGTGAAGTAGTTAGTGACTAGTGCCCAAACAAAGAGAAAGAGGTTCATGATGTTAAAAAGGAACCTAATGTAAGCTAATGGGGAAGTTTGCTAGTCCCCATCCACTAGTAGTTAGTAGGTTTCAGCTTCCTTCCTCTTCAACATTGAGGTCAGAGAAAGGATTGCTAGAATGCTCTTGCCCATTAGCTGGGAAAACAAGCATGCAGCTGCCACTGCCAAGGCTAGTGACATCACTGACACCACTGCCAGCCCCAAACCTTGAAGGCTAGACAATTAAATCTGTGCAGGTATGAGTACGATCAGAGCCAAAATTAGAGGAAGAGCACTACATTATTCGGAGTTTGTAAATGGACGAGGACTATTTGACACAATACTAGGCAACTACTATAGCAAATACTGTATAGTACAGGGAATGGGGGGCCAAACTGACTAGTGCTACGGTAGCTCGTATTAGTAGGTAACCTGAACAGTGGGTGAAGACAAATATAACCAGCACTGGGAGTGCTGACATGACACCACGGCTCACACTGGGAGTGCTGACATGACACCACGGCTCACACTGGGAGTGCTGACATGACACCATGGCTAACACTGGGAGTGTTGACATGACACCATGGCTCACACTGGGAGTGTTGACATGACACCACGGCTCACACTGGGAGTGTTGACATGACACCACAGCTCACACTGGGAGTGCTGACATGACACCACGGCTCACACTGGGAGTGCTGACATGACACCATGGCTCACACTGGGAGTGCTGACATGACACCACGGCTCACACTGGGAGTGCTGACATGACACAACGGCTCACACTGGGAGTGCTGACATGACACCACGGCTCACACTGGGAGTGCTGACATGACACCACGGCTCACACTGGGAGTGCTGACATGACACAACGGCTCACACTGGGAGTGCTGACATGACACAATGGCTCACACTGGGAGTGCTGACATGACACCACGGCTCACACTGGTAGTGCTGACATGACACCACGGCTCACACTGGGAGTGCTGACATGACACCACGGCTCACACTGGGAGTGCTGACATGCTACCAGGGCGGACTAACACATGCACAGCACACATGCACACAGCACACATGCACATGCACAGCACACATGTAATATGTGGTAGACTAACACATGCACAGCACACATGCACAGCACACAGCACACATGTAATATGTGGTAGACTAACACATGCACAGCACACATGCACAGCACACAGCACACATGTAATATGTGGTAGACTAACACATGCACAGCACACATGCACATGCACACATGTAATGTGGTAGACTTGTATGGGCCTGACTTTGTTTCCCTATCAACATGTCGTAGAGTGCAAAGATGACAGTAATGATGTATTATAGTGGCCTTGAGCTAGCAAGCAGCTGTCGAGCTTCTTCTTGCCATTGCCAGAGGAGGTTGAGTCAGGAATGAAGTGTGTAGTCAATTCTCCTGCACAACACCAGATTGACAACACCTTGTGATGAAGAAGGTGTGAGACCTTCAGGTGATAAGTGCTCACACATGACTCCACCTCTCTCCTTAGCTGCTGCTGCCGATTCCCTCACCTCAGAAATATCTGACTAGGATCCTTGTACAGCAACTTCCACTGTGTTCGAGAGGTGTTCATATGACGCAGAGCTCTATTTCTTAATGTCTAATGTGTGTGTGTGTGTGTGTCAGCGCTCCCAGTGTCGGCCATGGTGTCATGTCAGCACCTCAGTGTATACCACATATTACATGTGTGCTGTGTGCATGTGTGCTGTGCATGTGTGCTGTGCATGTGTGCTGTGCATGTGTTAGTCTACCACATATTACATGTGTGCTGTGTGCATGTGTGCTGTGTGCATGTGTGCTATGCGTGTTAGTCTACCACATATTACATGTGTGCTGTGTGCAGTGTGCATGTGTGCTATGCGTGTGTTAGTCTACCACATATTACATGTGTGCTGTGTGCATGTGTGCTGTGTTTGTGTGTGCTGTGCGTGTGTTTGTGTGTGCTGTGTGTGTGTTTGTGTGTGCTGTGTGTGTGTTTGTGTGTGCTGTGCATGTGTTAGTCGACCAGATGTTGAATAACTCATTCCCGAACATTAACAGGCCTGTGTGCGTGTGCTTCAACAAAATGGATGCCACAAGATGAGCCTAGGCACCCACCAACTGGGGCCCCATGAAGTAGTGCTTGACACCCACCAGCTGGGCTCCCTGTGAAGTGGGTCCAGCACACACCAGCTCCCTGTGAAGTGGGCCTAGCACATACCAGCTGGGCACCCTGTGAAGTGGGTCTAGCACACACCAGCTCCCTGTGAAGTGGGCCTAGCACATACCAGCTGGGCTCCCTGTGAAGTGGGTCTAGCACACACCAGCTCCCTGTGAAGTGGGCCTAGCACCTATCAGCTGGGCTCCTTGTGAAGTGGGGCTTAACTACTCCACTCACCAACTGGATTGCCCATGAAGCCCGGCTCCTCTCGTAATAGCCCGGCTCCTCTCATAATAGCCTGGCTCCTCTCATAATAGCCCGGCTCCTCTCATAATAGCTGGCTCCTCTCATAATAGCTGGCTCCTCTCATAATAGCCCGGCTCCTCTCATAATGGCCTGGCTCCTCTCATAATAGCCCGGCTCCTCTCATAATAGCCCGGCTCCTCTCATAATAGCTGGCTCCTCTCATAATAGCTGGCTCCTCTCATAATAGCTGGCTCCTCTCATAATAGCTGGCTCCTCTCATAATAGCCCGGCTCCTCTCATAATAGCTGGCTCCTCTCATAATAGCTGGCTCCTCTCATAATAGCTGGCTCCTCTCATAATAGCCCGGCTCCTCTCATAATAGCTGGCTCCTCTCATAATAGCCTGGCTCCTCTAATAATAGCTGGCTCCTCTCATAATAGCCCGGCTCCTCTCATAATAGCCCGGCTCCTCTCATAATAGCCCGGCTCCTCTCATAATAGCCCGGCTCCTCTCATAATAGCCCGGCTCCTCTCATAATAGCCCGGCTCCTCTCATAATAGCTGGCTCCTCTCATAATAGCTGGCTCCTCTCATAATAGCTGGCTCCTCTCATAATAGCTGGCTCCTCTCATAATAGCTGGCTCCTCTCATAATAGCCCGGCTCCTCTCATAATAGCCCGACTACTCTCATAATAGCCCGGCTCCTCTCATAATAGCCCGGCTCCTCTCATAATAGCCCGGCTCCTCTCATAATAGCTGGCTCCTCTCATAATAGCCCGGCTCCTCTCATAATAGCTGGCTCCTCTCATAATAGCCTGGCTCCTCTCATAATAGCTGGCTCCTCTCATAATGGCCTGGCTCCTCTCATAATAGCCTGGCTCCTCTCATAATAGCCTGGCTCCTCTCATAATAGCTGGCTCCTCTCATAATAGCCTGGCTCCTCTCATCTCTCATAATGGCCTGGCTCCTCTCATAATAGCCTGGCTCCTCTCATAATAGCTGGCTCCTCTCATAATAGCCTGGCTCCTCTCATAATAGCTGGCTCCTCTCATAATAGCTGGCTCCTCTCATAATAGCCCGGCTCCTCTCATAATAGCCTGGCTCCTCTCATAATAGCCCGGCTCCTCTCATAATAGCCTGGCTCCTATCAGCCCAAGATGATTATGCATGTTCGAGCTTAATCACCTAGAGTAATCTGTTTGGCATACCTTGCTAGAAGTTGTTCTAGCTACAACTCCATTCCTAGCTACAGGAGTACACTCCTACATCAGCACCACTCTCACCACTTGGCTCTCGTGGAGAAGTTAACAACAACCCCATCTCCTAATAGCATTACTAACATCAACAACATGGAATCCCACAGCAAGCTCGCCATGCCAATGAAATGCATACTAACCACTAACTGAAGTCGAGGTGAAGCAATTCTAGCTTTACCTACCACCCTATGCAGGCATAAGCTGCATACTGTGTCACATGACCTACTAGCCTGTGCAGGTATAAGCTGCATACTGTGTCACATGACCTACTAGCCTGTGCAGGTATAAGCTACATACTGTGTCACATGACCTACTAGCCTATGCAGACATAAGCTACATACTGTGTCACATGACCTACCAGCCTATGCAGGCATAAGCTACATACTGTGTCACATGACCTACCAGCCTATGCAGGCATAAACTGCATACTGTGTCACATGACTGTACTCGCCTATGCAGGCATAAGCTGCATACTGTGTCACATGACTGTACTCGCCTATGCAGGCATAAGCTGCATACTGTGTCACATGACTGTACTCGCCTATGCAGGCATAAGCTGCATACTGTGTCACATGACCTACTGTACTAGCCTATGCAGGCCTATGCAGGCATAAGCTACATACTGTGTCACATGACCTACCAGCCTATGCAGGCATAAGCTACATACTGTGTCACATGACCTACCAGCCTATGCAGGCATAAGCTACATACTGTGTCACATCACCTTCCAGCCTATGCAGGCATAAGCTACATACTGTGTCACATGACGTGGGCAACTGTTGAGGAGGCTACTGATAAAAGGAGAGCCCATTTTAAATTGAAACTAATAATCTTCTGTTGGGCGGGGATACCAGACACTTCAATCAACCACACACAGCACGGAAAATTGCACAGCTGGGAACAGCTGACTCCAACCACCTGCCGAGATCAATGACTTGGCACCTTTCATGTCAGCCATATCTGGAACTATAATAGCCAGGAAAGGAAATAGTGTGCTGTTAACATGCGACATGGGATTGCTATGAAGAGCTGACCACATCAGAACTGCCTTGGTTCACTAGCCAAAATTGGCAGAAAAACTAGACGGCAAATTAAATTAATCTCCAACACAAACAGAGAGATATACAGTCACATTCTTCTGACTCAATTTTTCTGACTCACCAGATTGTTATTCTCCAAAATGTTTCCAGCGTTCAAACTTTCAAAATTTCTGGAAAGTGACAAGCAAAACAGTGTTAAAATAAATGATAACAACGAGATGCTTGTTCCATTGCAAGCATTCTCTTGTCATCTCAACATCAATAATCATTAACGCAATTCTCCTCAAGCGCTACGGTACAGTATAGGAGTAACCCACAAACTCTAGCTATAGAGCTGATTAGAACTGGACTCATAAATGCTTCCACTTACATTAAGTCAGGTCTGTGGCGGTGTATGATTGCACAGAAGGCCAAGCCATCCCTAAATGAGGTGGTGAGGTTAGTGACTTCCACGCCTAGGTAACCTTGTGTGATATGCTTGCTCCATTCTTGCAGTCCTTTCAGCCCAGTCTTGCGCGCCATGGTTCTTGCTTCTTTACTGGCTACACCACCACACAAAATACCTACATACAGGAATGTACCCAATTAGATTTTTCGCAACCGCAATGTTTCTAGACTCGCGCAAATATTCGACTTGCGTTCAGAACCATGAAAAGTGTCTTTAAATGGTAAAGGGTCGCTTACGTTCAGGCTAAATGAAAAAGCTCATGGTTAAAATCAAAGATGCCGAAGTAAGTGAACTACCTATAATGGAACAAACAGTTCCCAGCTTATTAACTTCCCAGCTTATTAACGCAATGAAAATATATGTATTTTTCTGTTTGAACCATGTGGAGGGGAAAAAACTGAAGAAGCATTATTTAGAAATTCGTAACTCTTTTAACCCTCCCTCCCCATCAGATATTTCTGTGACTATTGTGACACTCACCTCACACATGACTCGGTAAGTGTACTCATCCCCATCCTTTGCACCCCCATTATGTGTACCTGGCTACAATGCAAATAAACTTTATCCCAGCATTTAGGTATTTAGATGCAACCCTTGTGGCTGGCATTTCTCACTGTAGTAAGATAATTGGGGTGGAGTTCTGACTAATGGTTGTGTAGATGTCAAAATTTTGACGTTAGCAGTGGGACAGCCGTGCTTATGAAACCCTCGAGGAAAGGTCGACATTTTTTCCCCTTTTCTGGGCAGCATAAGTCCAAAGCATATTGTATGGGTACATGTTCTACTCCAAGTGTGATCATCCACCTATGGAGGGAAAAAATTCACTTCAGACACTCATAACGGCGAGCTCATCACATTCTAGCTGTGGAGCTGCAGGAGCCAATCAAAGTATCAAAAGAAATGTTAGGAGGAGACGTGGAGGGGCAGGGCTAACAGCAGGACACACCACCGGCTTGATTTACATAGCAACATTAGTGCACATAGATACCAGTCATAATATATATGTACAGCAATACAGTGCCCCTGAGCACTAGCAACATTAGGACACATAGATACCAGTCATAATATATATGCACAGCAATACAGTGCCCCTGAGTTACTAGCAACATTAGGACACATAGATACCAGTCATAATATATATGTACAGCAATACAGTGCCCCTGAGCACTAGCAACATTAGGACACATAGATACCAGTCATAATATATATGCACAGCAATACAGTGCCCCTGAGTTACTAGCAACATTAGTGCACATAGATACCAGTCATAATATATATGTACAGCAATACAGTGCCCCTGAGCACTAGCAACATTAGTACACATAGATACCAGTCATAATATAAATGTGCAGCAATACAGTGCCCCTGAGCACTAGCAACATTAGTGCACATAGATACCAGTCATAATATATATGCACAGCAATACAGTGCCCCTGAGCACTAGCAACATTAGTGCACATAGATACCAGTCATAATATATATGTACAGCAATACAGTGCCCCTGAGCACTAGCAACATTAGTGCACATAGATACCAGTCATAATATATATGTACAGCAATACAGTGCCCCTGAGCAGTAGCAACATTAGTGCACATAGATACCAGTCATAATATATATGCACAGCAATACAGTGCCCCTGAGTTACTAGCAACATTAGTGCACATAGATACCAGTCATAATATATATGTACAGCAATACAGTGCCCCTGAGCACTGGCAACATTAGTGCACATAGATACCAGTCATAATATATATGTACAGCAATACAGTGCCCCTGAGCACTAGCAACATTAGTGCACATAGATACCAGTCATAATATATATGTACAGCAATACAGTGCCCCTGAGCACTAGCAACATTAGTACACATAGATACCAGTCATAATATATATGTACAGCAATACAGTGCTCCTGAGCACTAGCAACATTAGTACACATAGATACCAGTCATAATATATATGCACAGCAATACAGTGCCCCTGAGCACTAGCAACATTAGTGCACATAGATACCAGTCATAATATATATGTACAGCAATACAGTGCCCCTGAGCACTAGCAACATTAGTACACATAGATACCAGTCATAATATAAATGTGCAGCAATACAGTGCCCCTGAGCACTAGCAACATTAGTGCACATAGATACCAGTCATAATATATATGCACAGCAATACAGTGCCCCTGAGTTACTAGCAACATTAGGACACATAGATACCAGTCATAATATATATGTACAGCAATACAGTGCCCCTGAGCACTAGCAACATTAGGACACATAGATACCAGTCATAATATATATGCACAGCAATACAGTGCCCCTGAGTTACTAGCAACATTAGTGCACATAGATACCAGTCATAATATATATGTACAGCAATACAGTGCCCCTGAGCACTAGCAACATTAGTACACATAGATACCAGTCATAATATAAATGTGCAGCAATACAGTGCCCCTGAGCACTAGCAACATTAGTGCACATAGATACCAGTCATAATATATATGCACAGCAATACAGTGCCCCTGAGCACTAGCAACATTAGTGCACATAGATAGCAGTCATAATATATATGTACAGCAATACAGTGCCCCTGAGCACTGGCAACATTAGTGCACATAGATACCAGTCATAATATATATGTACAGCAATACAGTGCCCCTGAGCACTAGCAACATTAGTGCACATAGATACCAGTCATAATATATATGTACAGCAATACAGTGCCCCTGAGCACTAGCAACATTAGTACACATAGATACCAGTCATAATATATATGTACAGCAATACAGTGCTCCTGAGCACTAGCAACATTAGTACACATAGATACCAGTCATAATATATATGCACAGCAATACAGTGCCCCTGAGCACTAGCAACATTAGTGCACATAGATACCAGTCATAATAATTATATATGTACAGCAATACAGTGCACTAGCAACATTAGGACACATAGATACCAGTCATAATATATATGTACAGCAATACAGTGCACTAGCAACATTAGGACACATAGATACCAGTCATTCGGTACTAGTGGATATGAATAACAACTTTGACCAGAACGGGGAGTGTAAAATTTAGTCACAGGAGAGAAGCAGTTGTTGATTCTCCGATGGGATCCTGGGTGTGGTAGATTGATGCCTTGCCTGTTAGTGTGTTGGTAACAGCAGACTTACTGCAGCTTCACAATCAACCCCATCAGAGCTGGAGGCCAGCAAGACCTAGACACCTGTCTGGCCGGATTCCTAGACAGTAGCTGCTGCACTCTTGCTCGAGTTTGTGAGCTCATTGGACATTAATTCATACGTACTTGCCTGTACTGCATTTGTATGGGATGCCACTTCACACATGACAAGTGTCAGACGTCTAATCGCTAGCAAGCATGAGTGAGTAGTTCAAACTCAGTGCAATGGACAGGATGTAAGAACTCCTGTAGAGGAGAAAGAAGATTCCGCGGGACAGGCACACGTGAACCCTTGGCTGTGTGCTCCGCGGGACAGGCACACGTGAACCCTTGGCTGTGTGCTCTGCGGGACAGGCACATGTGAACCCTTGGCTGTGTGCTCCGCGGGACAGGCACACGTGAACCCTTGGCTGTGTGCTCTGCGGGACAGGCACATGTGAACCCTTTGCTGTGTGCTCCACAGGACAGGCACGCGTGAACCCTTGGCTGTGTACTCCACAGGACAGGCACACGTGAACCCTTGGCTGTGTACTCCACAGGACAGGCACGCGTGAACCCTTGGCTGTGTGCTCCACAGGACAGGCACGCGTGAACCCTTGGCTGTGTGCTCCACAGGACAGACACACGTGAACCCTTGGCTGTGTACTCCACAGGACAGGCACATGTGAACCCTTGGCTGCGTACTCCACAGGACAGGCACGCATGAACCCTTGGCTGCGTACTCCACGTTGGACCCAATTAGGCGTTGCTAATTAATTTCTTTATTAGCTACTGTGGGCAGAGGTTAAAGTCCTGCAACCTCCTCTTGATTGCACCATATGCAGTGTGTGTGTATATATATATATGCAGTGTGTGTATATACATATGCAGTGTGCAGGGTTGTATACAGAAATTTTGCCAAGGGGGGGCGAACTTGAGATATGGAAAAATAAGGGGGGGCGAGAATGATACAATGATGGTGTATGTAATGTATAAGGGTGGTGTCTAATTTCAAGGGGGGGGGGGCGAGAATGATACAAGGGGGGGCGAATGCCCCCCCCCCGCCCCCCCCTAAATACACCCCTGAGTGTGTGTATATAATATATATATATATATGTGTGGTGTGTATATATGACATATGCAGTGTGTGTATAATATATATATGCAGTATGTGTATATAATATATATATACATATGCAGTGTGTGTGTATATGACATATGCAGTGTGTGTATAATATATATATACATATGCAGTGTGTGTATATATGACATATGCAGTGTGTGTATAATATATATATGCAGTATGTGTATATAATATATATATACATATGCAGTGTGTGTGTATATATACATATGCAGTGTGTGTATAATATATATATGCAGTGTGTATATAATATATATATATATACATATGCAGTGTGTGTATATATGACATATGCAGTGTGTGTATAATATATATATATGCAGTATGTGTATATAATATATATATACATATGCAGTGTGTGTATAATATATATATACATATGCAGTGTGTGTATATATGACATATGCAGTGTGTGTATAATATATATATGCAGTATGTGTATATAATATATATATACATATGCAGTGTGTGTGTATATATACATATGCAGTGTGTGTATAATATATATATGCAGTGTGTATATAATATATATATATATACATATGCAGTGTGTGTATATATGACATATGCAGTGTGTGTATAATATATATATATGCAGTATGTGTATATAATATATATATACATATGCAGTGTGTGTATATATGACATATGCAGTGTGTGTATATATGACATATGCAGTGTGTGTATAATATATATATGCAGTATGTGTATATAATATATATATACATATGCAGTGTGTGTATATAAGCTTGACCTATTGACCTCCACAAGCAAGTGGCGCAAACTCGGGCATTATTGGGAACTTTTTATGTATTGAATCAAAGCATTTGCATTACGCGCCATTCCTCCATGTGCACGTTCCTCCATGTGCACGTTCCTCCATGTGCACGTTCCTCCATGTGCACGTTACTTCCAGTTGGACAGGGTGAACACCATAATTAAAGAGGGTGTTTTTAATGGCTGACGGCCTTCGTGAACTTTCTGGAAGTTCCTCTTCAGTGGGAAGCTGCACAGACACCTAAGCTTCAGGAATCACTCTGAATTACTTCACTTTTGAGTAAGGAGGCACTCCTGGATAGATTTATTTTATGTGAGTTGTGTTGTAGACGTAAGCGACGTAGCGCTACGTAGCTTTTGTTTGCTTAACTTCAACAGAGTGGATTCTTATAGCAAGCTACATAATTAAACTGCATAATTATTGTATTTCCAGTTTATTCTAGTTATTATTACAACAAACCACAAATGAAGTCTGCGTTCAATCGGTTAACTGCGCCATGGCAACCTATTTGACACCATATTTGGCCTTGAGTGAGTTTTCCTCCATTCTTGTTTTGGTGTGGCAAAAGTACGTTGTTGTGGGCATGGTCTATGTGGGCGGGGACTAGCCCAACCAACTCATTGCTGCCGCCAGATTCCATTCTTGATGCCCCACACAGAGTGTGCACTGACATGCCTACTAGAGATAGAGCCAATTGCTGCAATGGCCCATGAGGTGTGTGTAGGTGTGGTCGTCCCTGTATTGGTTTGACCTTTATTTCAAAACACAAGATGCCAAAAAGACAATAACAAAAAGAATTCACCTTACCAGCTTCGTCCGAAACAGTGCCCTCCTAAACAGTGGGCCCATAAAAAGTGGCCTCATAAACAGTGGGCTCGTAAACAATGGGCCCATAAACAGTGGGCTCATAAACAGTGGCCTCCTAAATAGTGGGCTCCTAAATAGTGGGCTCCTAAATAGTGGTCTCCTAAATAGTGGCCTCCTAAATAGTGGGCTCCTAAATAGTGGCCTCCTAAATAGTGGCCTCCTAAATAGTGGCCTCCTAAATAGTGGCCTCCTAAATAGTGGCCTCATAAACAGTGGGCTCGTAAACAATGGGCCCATAAACAGTGGGCCCATAAACAGTGGCCTCCTAAACAGTGGCCTTCTAAATAGTGGCCTCCTAAATAGTGGCCTCCTAAATAGTGGCCTCCTAAATAGTGGCCTCCTAAACAGTGGGCTCCTAAATAGTGGCCTCCTAAATAGTGGCCTCCTAAATAGTGGCCTCCTAAACAGTGGCCTCCTAAATAGTGGCCTCCTAAACAGTGGCCTCCTAAATAGTGGGCTCCTAAATAGTGGCCTCCTAAATAGTGGGCTCCTAAATAGTGGGCTCATAAATAGTGGCCTCCTAAATAGTGGCCTCCTAAATAGTGGGCTCCTAAACAATGGCCTCCTAAATAGTGGCCTCCTAAATAGTGGGCTCCTAAATAGTGGGCTCCTAAACAGTGGCCTCCTAAATAGTGGTCTCCTAAATAGTGGCCTCCTAAATAGTGGCCTCCTAAATAGTGGGCTCATAAACAGCTGGGCTCCTAAATAGTGGGCTCCTAAATAGTGGCCTCCTAAATAGTGGGCTCCTAAACAGTGGGCTCCTAAACAGTGGGCTCGTAAACAGTGGGCTCGTAAACAGTGGGCTCATAAACAGTGGGCTCATAAATAGTGGGCTCATAAACAGTGGGCCCCTAAATAGTGGGCTCATAAACGGTGGGCTCATAAACAGTGGCCTCCTAAACAGTGGGCTCCTAAATAGTGGGCTCATAAATAGTGGCCTCCTAAATAGTGGCCTCCTAAATAGTGGGCTCCTAAACAATGGCCTCCTAAATAGTGGCCACCTAAATAGTGGGCTCCTAAATAGTGGGCTCCTAAACAGTGGCCTCCTAAATAGTGGTCTCCTAAATAGTGGCCTCCTAAATAGTGGCCTCCTAAATAGTGGGCTCATAAACAGCTGGGCTCCTAAATAGTGGGCTCCTAAATAGTGGCCTCCTAAATAGTGGGCTCCTAAACAGTGGGCTCGTAAACAGTGGGCTCCTAAACAGTGGGCTCATAAACAGTGGGCTCATAAATAGTGGCTCATAAACAGTGGGCCCCTAAATAGTGGGCTCATAAACGGTGGGCTCATAAACAGTGGCCTCCTAAACAGTGGGCTCCTAAATAGTGGGCTCATAAATAGTGGCCTCCTAAACAGTGGGCTCCTAAATAGTGGGCTCCTAAATAGTGGGCTCCTAAATAGTGCGCTCCTAAATAGTGGGCTCATAAACAGTGGGCTCTCTCTCCTCTCTCTCCTCCTCCCCCACTCTCACTCCTCCCCCACTCTCACTCCTCCCCCACTCTCACTCCTCCCCCACTCTCACTCTCCCTCCTCCCCCACTCTCACTCTCCCTCCTCTCCCACTCTCACTCTCTCCTCCTCCTAATCCCTCACAGCCATCTGTGCGAAAGACGCATAACTCTGGCCGCAAGCATAAGGAAGCCGTGAAGCTTTACTACATGAACTGGCTGGAGCAGGAGGCACAGAACATGATGGCTCATCCTGGTGGGTGTTGTGTTGTGTGTGGGTGTGATGTGGTGAGTGTGTGGTTAGTCTCGCATAACCAACCCTTTACCTTCCTTTTGGGGAGAGAATAGGGTCTGGGAACACTAGAGAATCGCCTGATGAGGAGGGAACAGGCTCTGAGAACACCAGTAGAGTCACCTGGTGGGGATTGAAAAGGGTCTGGGAACACCAGTAGGGTCACATGGTGTGGAGGGAAGAGGGTCTCTGGGAACACCAGTAGAGTTACCTGGTGGGAGGGAAGAGGTCTGGGAACACCAGTAGAGTCACCTTGTTGGAGGGAAGAGGGTCTGGGAACACCAGTAGAGTCACCTGGTGTGGAGGGAAGAGGATCTGGGAACACCAGTAGAGTTACCTGGTGGGAGGGAAGAGGTCTGGGAATACCAGTAGAGTCACCTTGTTGGAGGGAAGAGGGTCTGGGAACACCAGTACAGTCACCTGGTGGGAGGGAAGAGTGTCTGGGAACACCAGTAGAGTCACCTGGTGGGAGGGAAGAGGTCTGGGAACACCAGTACAGTCACCTGGTGGGAGGGAAGAGAGTCTGGGAACACCAGTAGAGTCAAGCTGTTCTCGGTGGCAGTGAGTAACAAGCACACACTGGTGGTCTGTGCAGGTGGGTGTGGCCTTCATGATGTGTTTTTCATTGCATGCGGAGTAGAAGCTCAAGTTTCAGAACTTTGCTCTCTTTCCTTCCTCCCTTGGTGTGGAGGAGAGGTCAGCGAGCCCTCTCATTGACATCAGTTCCTTCTATTGACAGTAACTCTGGCCAATTAGAACAGTGGTAATTACATTCCACAGAACTACTTTATTGTGCCAGCGTTCCCAGACCCTTTGCTGAAGGGGAAGGCCGACAAAGCCAGACCACAGTGTGGTATGTGTAGTGTTTGTGTGCAGTTGTGGGGTGTGGGGTGTTTGGGTTGTCTACTTGGTTGTGAGTTGTGTATGAGTGAACAAGCCTTGTGTAAGTGTGTGTGTAAGCACATGGGAGGGTGTGTGTGCGTTGTTGAGGGGACACATGTTTGATGCTGTGACCAGGAGAGAGAGAGAGCTGTTGGAGTAGTCGGCAGAACTCTTACAACTTTGTTCTTTGGCATTCATGATGATGTGCTTCATAAATACTGTGGCTATTCTGTGCAGGGGGCTTCCCCGGACCTCGCCCAGGACTGATGATGCCGATGGCAGGCATGATGCCCCCTCCTGGGGTTCTTCCTCTTCCTCACATGCCCATGCCACCTCCACACCCTGGTAAGCAAGGGACGGCAGAAGCCGTTGTGCACTTCTACTTGACCTGCCTCAACCGTGTGTGGTGTTGGTCCAGTGTGTGTCCCCATAGAGCTATTGTCAGCCTACTTCAACCTGCCTCCACCCAGTGTGATGTTGGTCCAGTGTGTGTCCCCATAGAGCTATTGTCAGCCTACTTCAACCTGCCTCCACCCAGTGTGGTGTTGGTCCAGTGTGTGTCCTCATAGAGCTATTGTCAGCCTGTTTCAACCTGCCTCCACCCAGTGTGGTGTTGGTCCAGTGTGTGTCCTCATAGAGCTATTATCAACCTACTTCAACCTGCCTCCACCCAGTGTGGTGTAAGTCCAGTATATGTCCCCATAGAGCTATTATCAACCTACTTCAACCTGCCTCCACCCAGTGTGGTGTAAGTCCAGTATGTGTCCCCATAGAGTTATTATCAACCTACTTCAACCTGCCTCCACCCAGTGAGATGTAGGTCCAGTGTGTGTCCCCATAGAGCTATTATCAACCTACTTCAACCTGCCTCCACCCAGTGTGATGTAGGTCCAGTGTGTGACCCCATAGAGCTATTGTCACCCTGCCTCCACCCAGTGTGATGTAGGTCCAGTGTGTGTCCCATTATCAACCTACTTCAACCTGCCTCCACCCAGTGTGATGTAGGTCCAGTGTGTCCCAATAGAGCTATTGTCACCCTACTTTTTCAACTTGCCTCCACCCAGTGTGATATAGGTCCAGTGTGTGACCCTATCGATTATTGCCACCCTTCCTCCTACTCCTGCCCCCTCCCCCCCCCCCAGTCCTGCATATCAGATGTCTAAATTATGGGATAACATGCATACACACTTGAGATTGTTTTGGTGGGTGTGTTCCTCTAATAAAATGAGGGGGCAAGGAGATGCATACCCCAAGACCATGAAAGAGTGCCGAGGCTTTGTGGTCAGTTTCTTCTCCATGGTCTCCGGCGTGATGTTTCCAGATCACACACAATGCTTGCACTTTGTGTGGCCTTCAGCTCCTCTCCTCTGCATGCAAACAACTTGAGCATCTGGTACGACGTATGTGTGTGTGTGTGTTCTCAGTGCTACTACACTACTATCTAGAAGTTTTATGGTGTGCTTTGCTGAACATTAATGAGTGCAGCTGTTTTGAGCCTCTCATTCGATCTGGCAGCAGTGAAAGGAATAGCTTTCAATTTTTCTCTCTGTCAAGTTGTGGAGGTTTCCATGGTGTTGGAGGTTTCCAATGGTGTTGGACATGCTTGCATGGCCTGCTGGTAGGGTGATTGACTGGATTACCTTTGAGCCAACACCTTCCTTATATAGGCATTGAAATGGGAAGTGTCACATTGTGGGCCACACCTTATTTAATTAGCGGTGTTGTATAGACAGCAGTGTCACGTGTACTCTGTGGAGGGCCTGCAGATTATGGGTGGGGTTATGGGTGGGGTGGCTTCAGCTTGTGGGCATTAGTGCTGCATGAGGAGCTAATGTGGTGACCATTACCTACCCACCACAGAGGTCCTGCATCTCATTCTTATTTATTATATTTTCACACTGCATGATGTCACTATTGAGGAGGACGTGGCAGGGCGTAGATAGTTTTGGTATGTACACATTGTACTTTCAGTCTAGTGTTTGTATTTGAGGAGAGCCACTCTGTTGGCCTAGCCCAGTTACTCTTGTCTGGAGAGCCAGGTGGTGTCTGTGGGCCTAGCCCAGTTACTGCCTGGAGAGCCAGGTGTTGTCTGTGGGCCTAGCCCAGTTACTCTTGCCAGGAGAGCCAGGTGGTGTCTGTGGGTCTAGCCCAGTTACTCTTGCCTGGAGAGCCAGTGTGGCCTAGCCCAGTTACTCTTGCCAGGAGAGCCAGGTGGTGTCTGTGGGTCTAGCCCAGTTACTCTTGCCTGGAGAGCCAGTGTGGCCTAGCCCAGTTACTCTTGCCAGGAGAGCCAGGTGGTGTATGTGGGCCTAGCCCAGTTACTCTTGTCTGGAGAGCCAGGTGGTGTCTGTGGGCCTAGCCCAGTTACTCCTGCCTGGAGCTAGGTGGTGTCTATGGGCCTAGCCCAGTTACTCTTCCTGGAGAGCCAGGTGGTGTCTGTGGGCCTAGCCCAGTTACTCTCATCTGGAGAGCCAGGTGGTGTCTGTGGGCCTAGCCCAGTTACTCTTGTCTGGAGAGCCAGGTGTTGTCTGTGGGCCTAGCCCAGTTACTCTTGCCAGGAGAGCCAGGTGTTGTCTGTGGGCCTAGCCCAGTTACTCCTGCCTGGAGAGCCATGTGGGCCTAGCCCAGTTACTCCGGTCTGGAGAGCCAGGTGGTGTCTGTGGGCCTAGCCCACTCACTGCTGTCGAGTAGGGACTGGTTTTAAAAAGACTGTGTGTGCACACACACACACATACATACACGGTATATATGTCATATTTGGGGGTACTTTCCTAAGCACTGTGTTTTATTAATTGAAATTGAATTTTAATATTGGCACCCATGATGCTTAAAGATCGTGTCCTGAAATTTGAAACTGTTTGTATGTGTTCCTTTTGAGCTATGACATGATGAAACATTACCTTCTAGCAAGCGCTTGTTATTGGAGTGATTGCTTTCAAACATGTTAGGGCAAATGCGAGGGAAACTGTAAACTTCCGAGATGTAGCGTAACTACTAACTTTGTTCGAGCACATGATTGTCAGATGTTGCCACCATTTGAGGCTTTCCCTGGCATATGTTGAGAGCACTGGCTGTCTGTGAGTCTGCCACCATTGGAGGCTTTCCCTGGCATATGTTGAGAGCACTGGCTGTCTGTAAGTCTGCCACCATTGGAGGCTCTCCCTGGCATATGTTGAGAGCACTGGCTGTCTGTAAGTCTGCCACCATTGGAGGCTCTCCCTGGCATATGTTGAGAGCACTGGCTGTCTGTAAGTCTGCCACCATTGGAGGCTCTCCCTGGCATATGTTGAGAGCACTGGCTGTCTGTAAGTCAAGGCCACCATTTGAGGCTTTCCCTGGCATATGTTGAGAGCACTGGCTGGCTGTAAGTCTGCCACCATTGGAGGCTCTCCCTGGCATATGTTGAGAGCACTGGCTGTCTGTAAGTCAAGGCCACCATTTGAGGCTTTCCCTGGCATATGTTGAGAGCACTGGCTATCTGTAAGTCTGCCACCATTGGAGGCTCTCACTGGCATATGTTGAGAGCACTGGCTGTCTGTAAGTCTGCCACCATTGGAGGCTCTGCCTGGCATATGTTGAGAGCACTGGCTGTCTGTAAGTCTAATTTTAAAACAAAAAGAAGCAGAAAGAACACAAGAAAGAAACAGCTAATGTTATACATGAAGGAGAGTTCTAGCCATTAGTGTGGCACAGGTTTATACATGAAGGAGAGTTCTAGCATTAGTGTGGCACAGGTTTATAAGCATAAGTGGTCTCTCCTTTGTTAGGCGAGAAATGTAATAATATATTATGATTGCAGGGATGATGGGTCCTCCGCCACCAGGGATGATGGGACCTCTTCATCCAGGAGCCATGCCCCCTCCTCCAGGCATGGGGGGTCCTCTCCCACCTGGAGTTCATCATGGGCCTGGAGGGGGGCCTCCAGGGCCCCAGCCTATTCATACACCTTTGCAAGACACACCCAAAAACTGAGGAGCATCACTACTGGACTAAGCATGGCATTATCAGTTCTCTCTCTCTCAGTATTGCAATGTAATAGTGTACTGGACTAAGCATGGCATTATCAGTTCTCTCTCTCTCAGTATTGCAATGTAATAGTGAGTGGCTGTAATGGCTGTATGATGTGTGAGGGTGAGGGGGTGAATGTACATGGACGTTCATTATATGTGTAAGGAATTGACATTTTTTATAAATGTTGACATCAAGCTGCAGAGGCCTAGCTTCCTTGCTGTTTAAGATGGAGCCAACCACAGCTTGCATCCTATCGGGAGCATAGAGAGGAGATGGACGTGGTGGCCCTCACAAATTCCAACCACTTGCAGCTGCCTGGATGGAGTATGCCGAGTGACATGATGCCAGGAACAAACTGTGTGTAGCATGTGATAAGCACATGACATCTACATTTAGTCATGCCGGTCATATGCTGTGCAGAACCAGGTACAGTACAGCCACACACTAGCTGTAGCTTTAGTTATGGTGCAGTACAGCCACACACTAGCTAGCATCACCTGTAGCTTTAGTTATGGTACAGTATAGCCACACACTAGCTAGCATCACCTGTAGCTTTAGTTATGGTGCAGTACAGCCACACACTAGCTAGCATCACCTGTAGCTTTAGTTATGATACAGTACAGCCACACACTAGCTAGCATCACCTGTAGCTTTAGTTATGGTACAGTACAGCCACACACTAGCTAGCATCACCTGTAGCTTTAGTTATGGTACAGTATAGCCACACACTAGCTAGCATCACCTGTAGCTTTAGTTATGATACAGTATAGCCACACACTAGCTAGCATCACCTGTAGCTTTAGTTATGGTGGAGTACAGCCACACACTAGCTAGCATCACCTGTAGCTTTAGTTATGGTACACCACAGCCACACACTAGCTAGCATCACCTGTAGCTTTAGTTATGGTACAGTGCAGCCACACACTAGCTAGCATCACCTGTAGCTTTAGTTATGGTGCAGTATAGCCACACACTAGCTAGCATCACCTGTAGCTGTAGTTATGATACAGTACCACACACTAGCTAGCATCACCTGTAGCTTTAGTTATGGTACAGTGTAGCCACACACTAGCTAGCATCACCTGTAGCTTTAGTTATGGTGCAGTACAGCCACACACTAGCTAGCATCACCTGTAGCTTTAGTTATGGTGGAGTACAGCCACACACTAGCTAGCATCACCTGTAGCTTTAGTTATGGTGCAGTACAGCCACACACTAGCTAGCATCACCTGTAGCTTTAGTTATGGTACAGTATACAGCCACACACTAGCTAGCATCACCTGTAGCTTTAGTTATGGTACAGTATAGCCACACACTAGCTAGCATCACCTGTAGCTTTAGTTATGATACAGTACAGCCACACACTAGCTAGCATCACCTGTAGCTTTAGTTATGGTGCAGTACAGCCACACACTAGCTAGCATCACCTGCAGCTTTAGTTATGATACAGTACAGCCACACACTAGCTAGCATCACCTGTAGCTTTAGTTATGTGTAGTATAGCCACACACTAGCTAGCATCACCTGTAGCTTTAGTTATGGTACAGTACAGCCACACACTAGCTAGCATCACCTGTAGCTTTAGTTATGATACAGTATAGCCACACACTAGCTAGCATCACCTGTAGCTTTAGTTATGGTAGAGTACAGCCACACACTAGCTAGCATCACCTGTAGCTTTAGTTATGATACAGTATAGCCACACACTAGCTAGCATCACCTGTAGCTTTAGTTATGGTGGAGTACAGCCACACACTAGCTAGCATCACCTGTTAGTTATGGTACACCACAGCCACACACTAGCTAGCATCACCTGTAGCTTTAGTTATGGTACAGTGCAGCCACACACTAGCTAGCATCACCTGTAGCTTTAGTTATGGTGCAGTATAGCCACACACTAGCTAGCATCACCTGTAGCTGTAGTTATGATACAGTACCACACACTAGCTAGCATCACCTGTAGCTTTAGTTATGGTACAGTGCAGCCACACACTAGCTAGCATCACCTGTAGCTTTAGTTATGGTGCAGTACAGCCACACACTAGCTAGCATCACCTGTAGCTTTAGTTATGGTGGAGTACAGCCACACACTAGCTAGCATCACCTGTAGCTTTAGTTATGGTGCAGTACAGCCACACACTAGCTAGCATCACCTGTAGCTTTAGTTATGGTACAGTATACAGCCACACACTAGCTAGCATCACCTGTAGCTTTAGTTATGGTGCAGTACAGCCACACACTAGCTAGCATCACCTGCAGCTTTAGTTATGATACAGTACAGCCACACACTAGCTAGCATCACCTGTAGCTTTAGTTATGTGTAGTATAGCCACACACTAGCTAGCATCACCTGTAGCTTTAGTTATGGTACAGTACAGCCACACACTAGCTAGCATCACCTGTAGCTTTAGTTATGATACAGTATAGCCACACACTAGCTAGCATCACCTGTAGCTTTAGTTATGGTAGAGTACAGCCACACACTAGCTAGCATCACCTGTAGCTTTAGTTATGATACAGTATAGCCACACACTAGCTAGCATCACCTGTAGCTTTAGTTATGGTAGAGTACAGCCACACACTAGCTAGCATCACCTGTAGCTTTAGTTATGATACAGTATAGCCACACACTAGCTAGCATCACCTGTAGCTTTAGTTATGGTGGAGTACAGCCACACACTAGCTAGCATCACCTGTAGCTGTAGTTATGATACAGTACAGCCACACACTAGCTAGCATCACCTGTAGCTTTAGTTATGATACAGCCACACACTAGCTAGCATCACCTGTAGCTTTAGTTATAGTACAGCCACACACTAGCTAGCATCACCTGTAGCTTTAGTTATGGTACAGTGCAGCCACACACTAGCTAGCATCACCTGTAGCTTTAGTTATGATACAGTATAGCCACACACTAGCTAGCATCACCTGTAGCTTTAGTTATGATACAGTACATCCACACACTAGCTAGCATCACCTGTAGCTGTAGTTATGATACAGTACAGCCACACACTAGCTAGCATCACCTGTAGCTTTAGTTATGGTGCAGTACAGCCACACACTAGCTAGCATCACCTGTAGCTTTAGTTATGATACCGTACAGTCATACACTAGCTAGCATCACCTGTAGCTTTAGTTATGGTGCAGTACAGCCACACACTAGCTAGCATCACCGGTAGCTTTAGTTATGGTACAGTATAGCCACACACTAGCTAGCATCACCTGTAGCTTTAGTTATGATACAGTGTAGCCACACACTAGCTAGCATCACCTGCAGCTTTAGTTATGGTACAGTACAGCCACACACTAGCTAGCATCACCTGTAGCTTTAGTTATGATACAGTACAGCCACACACTAGCTAGCATCACCTGTAGCTTTAGTTATGGTGCAGTACGGCCACATACTCTCCCGTTTGTACCAAGTCTTCCCATCAATTTTAGTATATACCAGATAATTACAAATTTCCTGTGCATATGCTTTGACACTTAAATTTTCTTGCAATATAGAACTAACATTGTGCCACCTTATGGGTGCTATATGCATGTCAATGGCTACACACAGTATATGTAGTATATTTGCTTTCCATTTAGCTCGTTATATTCCTGCTCTTCTTGGCCACCAAGCAGCCTGCCTGTTCTAATTCAAGACCTCTGCTATTACATGTATATCTCTAGAAGTCACCATCTTTACTGACTTTAATTACTATTGCACGCAACTCAATTTGTACCTAATTATATATACCTACATATATAGTACACTTTATATATATATACCTAATATATATATATACCTAATATATATACCTGTATAGTATACCTTGTATATATATACCTAATATATATACCTGTATATTATGGCTTGTATATACCTAATATATACATGTACTTAATATATGTACCTAATATATATATATATATACTTACATATTAATCTATTATGTGTAATAGTGAGGGAGAGAGAAAATTAAAATGAACAAGCGAAAGGTTTTATTTGGTAACTTAGCAGCCACTTCCCTGAGCTTACTTCAAGCTAACTCTCTAGATGGTTACTGTAGCATCTCACTCTTGCTCAGTTCTCTTCCCTGAGCTTACATGAAGCTAACTCTCTAGATGGTTACTGTAGCATCTCACTCCTGCTCAGTTCTCTTCCCGGAGCTTACTTCAAGCTAACTCTCTAGATGGTTACTGTAGCATCTCACTCCTGCTCAGTTCTCTTCTTGAGCTTACATGAAGCTAACTCTCTAGATGGTTACTGTAGCATCTCACTCTTGCTCAGTTCTCTTCCCTGAGCTTACATGAAGCTAACTCTCATGGATACTGTAGCATCTCACTCCTGCTCAGTTCTCTTCCCTGAGCTTACATGAAGCTAACTCTCTAGATGGTTACTGTAGCATCTCACTCCTGCTCGGTTCTCTTCCCTGAGCTTACATGAAGCTAACTCTCTAGATGGTTACTGTAGCATCTCACTCTTGCTCAGTTCTCTTCTTGAGCTTACATGAAGCTAACTCTCTAGATGGTTACTGTAGCATCTCACTCTTGCTCAGTTCTCTTCCCTGAGCTTACATGAAGCTAACTCTCTAGATGGTTACTGTAGCATCTCACTCTTACTCAGTTCTCTTCTTGAGCCTACATGAAGCTAACTCTCTAGATGGTTACTGTAGCATCTCACTCTTGCTCAGTTCTCTTCCCTGAGCTTACATGAAGCTAACTCTCTAGATGGTTACTGTAGCATCTCACTCTTGCTCAGTTCTCTTCTTGAGCTTACATGAAGCTAACTCTCTAGATGGTTACTGTAGCATCTCACTCTTGCTCAGTTCTCTTCCCTGAGCTTACTTCAAGCTAACTCTCTAGATGGTTACTGTAGCATCTCACTCTTGCTCAGTTCTCTTCCCTGAGCTTACATGAAGCTAACTCTCTAGATGGTTACTGTAGCATCTCACTCCTGCTCAGTTCTCTTCCCTGAGCTTACTTCAAGCTCACTCTCTAGATGGTTACTGTAGCATCTCACTCCTGCTCAGTTCTCTTCTTGAGCTTACATGAAGCTAACTCTCTAGATGGTTACTGTAGCATCTCACTCCTGCTCAGTTCTCTTCCCTGAGCTTACATGAAGCTAACTCTCTAGATGGTTACTGTAGCATCTCACTCTTGCTCAGTTCTCTTCCCTGAGCTTACATGAAGCTAACTCTCTAGATGGTTACTGTAGCATCTCACTCTTGCTCAGTTCTCTTCCCTGAGCTTACATGAAGCTAACTCTCTAGATGGTGACTATAGCATCTCACTCCTGCTCAGTTCTCTTCCCTGAGCTTACATGAAGCTAACTCTCTAGATGGTTACTGTAGCATCTCACTCTTGCTCAGTTCTCTTCCCGGAGCTTACTTCAAGCTAACTCTCTAGATGGTTACTGTAGCATCTCACTCTTGCTCAGTTCTCTTCTTGAGCTTACATGAAGCTAACTCTCTAGATGGTTACTGTAGCATCTCACTCCTGCTCAGTTCTCTTCCCGGAGCTTACTTCAAGCTAACTCTCTAGATGGTTACTATAGCATCTCACTCCTGCTCAGTTCTCTTCCCGGAGCTTACTTCAAGCTAACTCTCTAGATGGTTACTGTAGCATCTCACTCTTGCTCAGTTCTCTTCCCTGAGCTTACATGAAGCTAACTCTCTAGATGGTTACTGTAGCATCTCACTCCTGCTCAGTTCTCTTCCCGGAGCTTACTTCAAGCTAACTCTCTAGATGGTTACTGTAGCATCTCACTCCTGCTCAGTTCTCTTCTTGAGCTTACATGAAGCTAACTCTCTAGATGGTTACTGTAGCATCTCACTCTTGCTCAGTTCTCTTCCCTGAGCTTACATGAAGCTAACTCTCATGGATACTGTAGCATCTCACTCCTGCTCAGTTCTCTTCCCTGAGCTTACATGAAGCTAACTCTCTAGATGGTTACTGTAGCATCTCACTCCTGCTCGGTTCTCTTCCCTGAGCTTACATGAAGCTAACTCTCTAGATGGTTACTGTAGCATCTCACTCTTGCTCAGTTCTCTTCTTGAGCTTACATGAAGCTAACTCTCTAGATGGTTACTGTAGCATCTCACTCTTGCTCAGTTCTCTTCCCTGAGCTTACATGAAGCTAACTCTCTAGATGGTTACTGTAGCATCTCACTCTTACTCAGTTCTCTTCTTGAGCTTACATGAAGCTAACTCTCTAGATGGTGACTGTAGCATCTCACTCTTGCTCAGTTCTCTTCCCTGAGCTTACTTCAAGCTAACTCTCTAGATGGTTACTGTAGCATCTCACTCTTGCTCAGTTCTCTTCCCGGAGCTTACTTCAAGCTAACTCTCTAGATGGTTACTGTAGCATCTCACTCCTGCTCAGTTCTCTTCTTGAGCTTACATGAAGCTAACTCTCTAGATGGTTACTGTAGCATCTCACTCTTGCTCAGTTCTCTTCCCTGAGCTTACATGAAGCTAACTCTCATGGATACTGTAGCATCTCACTCCTGCTCAGTTCTCTTCCCTGAGCTTACATGAAGCTAACTCTCTAGATGGTTACTGTAGCATCTCACTCCTGCTCGGTTCTCTTCCCTGAGCTTACATGAAGCTAACTCTCTAGATGGTTACTGTAGCATCTCACTCTTGCTCAGTTCTCTTCTTGAGCTTACATGAAGCTAACTCTCTAGATGGTTACTGTAGCATCTCACTCTTGCTCAGTTCTCTTCCCTGAGCTTACATGAAGCTAACTCTCTAGATGGTTACTGTAGCATCTCACTCTTACTCAGTTCTCTTCTTGAGCTTACATGAAGCTAACTCTCTAGATGGTTACTGTAGCATCTCACTCTTGCTCAGTTCTCTTCCCTGAGCTTACATGAAGCTAACTCTCTAGATGGTTACTGTAGCATCTCACTCTTGCTCAGTTCTCTTCTTGAGCTTACATGAAGCTAACTCTCTAGATGGTTACTGTAGCATCTCACTCTTGCTCAGTTCTCTTCCCTGAGCTTACTTCAAGCTAACTCTCTAGATGGTTACTGTAGCATCTCACTCTTGCTCAGTTCTCTTCCCTGAGCTTACATGAAGCTAACTCTCTAGATGGTTACTGTAGCATCTCACTCCTGCTCAGTTCTCTTCCCTGAGCTTACTTCAAGCTCACTCTCTAGATGGTTACTGTAGCATCTCACTCCTGCTCAGTTCTCTTCTTGAGCTTACATGAAGCTAACTCTCTAGATGGTTACTGTAGCATCTCACTCCTGCTCAGTTCTCTTCCCTGAGCTTACATGAAGCTAACTCTCTAGATGGTTACTGTAGCATCTCACTCTTGCTCAGTTCTCTTCCCTGAGCTTACATGAAGCTAACTCTCTAGATGGTTACTGTAGCATCTCACTCTTGCTCAGTTCTCTTCCCTGAGCTTACATGAAGCTAACTCTCTAGATGGTGACTATAGCATCTCACTCCTGCTCAGTTCTCTTCCCTGAGCTTACATGAAGCTAACTCTCTAGATGGTTACTGTAGCATCTCACTCTTGCTCAGTTCTCTTCCCGGAGCTTACTTCAAGCTAACTCTCTAGATGGTTACTGTAGCATCTCACTCTTGCTCAGTTCTCTTCTTGAGCTTACATGAAGCTAACTCTCTAGATGGTTACTGTAGCATCTCACTCCTGCTCAGTTCTCTTCCCGGAGCTTACTTCAAGCTAACTCTCTAGATGGTTACTATAGCATCTCACTCCTGCTCAGTTCTCTTCCCGGAGCTTACTTCAAGCTAACTCTCTAGATGGTTACTGTAGCATCTCACTCTTGCTCAGTTCTCTTCCCTGAGCTTACATGAAGCTAACTCTCTAGATGGTTACTGTAGCATCTCACTCCTGCTCAGTTCTCTTCCCGGAGCTTACTTCAAGCTAACTCTCTAGATGGTTACTGTAGCATCTCACTCCTGCTCAGTTCTCTTCTTGAGCTTACATGAAGCTAACTCTCTAGATGGTTACTGTAGCATCTCACTCTTGCTCAGTTCTCTTCCCTGAGCTTACATGAAGCTAACTCTCATGGATACTGTAGCATCTCACTCCTGCTCAGTTCTCTTCCCTGAGCTTACATGAAGCTAACTCTCTAGATGGTTACTGTAGCATCTCACTCCTGCTCGGTTCTCTTCCCTGAGCTTACATGAAGCTAACTCTCTAGATGGTTACTGTAGCATCTCACTCTTGCTCAGTTCTCTTCTTGAGCTTACATGAAGCTAACTCTCTAGATGGTTACTGTAGCATCTCACTCTTGCTCAGTTCTCTTCCCTGAGCTTACATGAAGCTAACTCTCTAGATGGTTACTGTAGCATCTCACTCTTACTCAGTTCTCTTCTTGAGCTTACATGAAGCTAACTCTCTAGATGGTTACTGTAGCATCTCACTCTTGCTCAGTTCTCTTCCCTGAGCTTACATGAAGCTAACTCTCTAGATGGTTACTGTAGCATCTCACTCTTGCTCAGTTCTCTTCTTGAGCTTACATGAAGCTAACTCTCTAGATGGTTACTGTAGCATCTCACTCTTGCTCAGTTCTCTTCCCTGAGCTTACTTCAAGCTAACTCTCTAGATGGTTACTGTAGCATCTCACTCTTGCTCAGTTCTCTTCCCTGAGCTTACATGAAGCTAACTCTCTAGATGGTTACTGTAGCATCTCACTCCTGCTCAGTTCTCTTCCCTGAGCTTACTTCAAGCTCACTCTCTAGATGGTTACTGTAGCATCTCACTCCTGCTCAGTTCTCTTCTTGAGCTTACATGAAGCTAACTCTCTAGATGGTTACTGTAGCATCTCACTCCTGCTCAGTTCTCTTCCCTGAGCTTACATGAAGCTAACTCTCTAGATGGTTACTGTAGCATCTCACTCTTGCTCAGTTCTCTTCCCTGAGCTTACATGAAGCTAACTCTCTAGATGGTTACTGTAGCATCTCACTCTTGCTCAGTTCTCTTCCCTGAGCTTACATGAAGCTAACTCTCTAGATGGTGACTATAGCATCTCACTCCTGCTCAGTTCTCTTCCCTGAGCTTACATGAAGCTAACTCTCTAGATGGTTACTGTAGCATCTCACTCTTGCTCAGTTCTCTTCCCGGAGCTTACTTCAAGCTAACTCTCTAGATGGTTACTGTAGCATCTCACTCTTGCTCAGTTCTCTTCTTGAGCTTACATGAAGCTAACTCTCTAGATGGTTACTGTAGCATCTCACTCCTGCTCAGTTCTCTTCCCGGAGCTTACTTCAAGCTAACTCTCTAGATGGTTACTATAGCATCTCACTCCTGCTCAGTTCTCTTCCCGGAGCTTACTTCAAGCTAACTCTCTAGATGGTTACTATAGCATCTCACTCTTGCTCAGTTCTCTTCCCTGAGCTTACTTCAAGCTAACTCTCTAGATGGTTACTGTAGCATCTCACTCCTGCTCAGTTCTCTTCCCTGAGCTTACATGAAGCTAACTCTCTAGATGGTTACTGTAGCATCTCACTCCTGCTCAGTTCTCTTCCCTGAGCTTACTTCAAGCTAACTCTCTAGATGGTTACTGTAGCATCTCACTCCTGCTCAGTTCTCTTCCCTGAGCTTACTTCAAGCTAACTCTCTAGATGGTTACTGTAGCATCTCACTCCTGCTCAGTTCTCTTCCCTGAGCTTACTTCAAGCTAACTCTCTAGATGGTTACTGTAGCATCTCACTCCTGCTCAGTTCTCTTCCCTGAGCTTACATGAAGCTAACTCTCTAGATGGTTACTGTAGCATCCTACTCCTGCTCAGTTCTCTTCCCTGAGCTTACTTCAAGCTAACTCTCTAGATGGTTACTGTAGCATCTCACTCCTGCTCAGTTCTCTTCCCTGAGCTTACTCAAGCTAACTCTCTAGATGGTTACTGTAGCATCTCACTCCTGCTCAGTTCTCTTCCCTTAGCTTTGAAGCTAACACTCTAGATGGTTACTATAGCATCTTACTCTAGCTCAGTTCTCTTCCCTGAGCTTACTCAAGCTAACTCTCTAGATGGTTACTGTAGCATCTCACTCTTGCTCAGTTCTCTTCCCTGAGCTTACTTCAAGCTCACTCTCTAGATGGTTACTGTAGCATCTCACTCTTGCTCAATTCTCTTCCCTGAGCTTACTCAAGCTAACTCTCTAGATGGTTACTGTAGCATCTCACTCTTGCTCAGTTCTCGCTTACTTCAAGCTAACTCTCTAGATGGTTACTATAGCATCTCACTCTTGCTCAGTTCTCTTCCCTGAGCTTACATGAAACTAACTCTCTAGATGGTTACTATAGCATCTCACTCCTGCTCAGTTCTCTTCCCTGAGCTTACTTCAAGCTAACTCTCTAGATGGTTACTGTAGCATCTCACTCTTGCTCAGTTCTCTTCCCTGAGCTTACTTCAAGCTCACTCTCTAGATGGTTACTGTAGCATCTCACTCTTGCTCAGTTCTCTTCCCTGAGCTTACTTCAAGCTCACTCTCTAGATGGTTACTGTAGCATCTCACTCTTGCTCAGTTCTCTTCCCGGAGCTTACATGAAACTAACTCTCTAGATGGTTACTGTAGCATCTCACTCCTGCTCAGTTCTCTTCCCTGAGCTTACTTCAAGCTAACTCTCTAGATGGTTACTGTAGCATCTCACTCCTGCTCAGTTCTCTTCCCTGAGCTTACTTCAAGCTCACTCTCTAGATGGTTACTGTAGCATCTCACTCTTGCTCAGTTCTCTTCCCTGAGCTTACTTCAAGCTCACTCTCTAGATGGTTACTGTAGCATCTCACTCTTGCTCAATTCTCTTCCCTGAGCTTACTTCAAGCTAACTCTCTAGATGGTTACTGTAGCATCTCACTCTTGCTCAGTTCTCTTCCCTGAGCTTACATGGAACTAACTCTCTAGATGGTTACTATAGCATCTCACTCCTGCTCAGTTCTCTTCCCTGAGCTTACTTCAAGCTAACTCTCTAGATGGTTACTGTAGCATCTCACTCCTGCTCAGTTCTCTTCCCTGAGCTTACTTCAAGCTCACTCTCTAGATGGTTACTGTAGCATCTCACTCTTGCTCAGTTCTCTTCCCTGAGCTTACTTCAAGCTCACTCTCTAGATGGTTACTGTAGCATCTCACTCTTGCTCAGTTCTCTTCCCTGAGCTTACATGAAGCTAACTCTCTAGATGGTGACTATAGCATCTCACTCCTGCTCAGTTCTCTTCCCTGAGCTTACATGAAGCTAACTCTCTAGATGGTTACTGTAGCATCTCACTCTTGCTCAGTTCTCTTCCCGGAGCTTACTTCAAGCTAACTCTCTAGATGGTTACTGTAGCATCTCACTCTTGCTCAGTTCTCTTCTTGAGCTTACATGAAGCTAACTCTCTAGATGGTTACTGTAGCATCTCACTCCTGCTCAGTTCTCTTCCCGGAGCTTACTTCAAGCTAACTCTCTAGATGGTTACTATAGCATCTCACTCCTGCTCAGTTCTCTTCCCGGAGCTTACTTCAAGCTAACTCTCTAGATGGTTACTGTAGCATCTCACTCTTGCTCAGTTCTCTTCCCTGAGCTTACATGAAGCTAACTCTCTAGATGGTTACTGTAGCATCTCACTCCTGCTCAGTTCTCTTCCCGGAGCTTACTTCAAGCTAACTCTCTAGATGGTTACTGTAGCATCTCACTCCTGCTCAGTTCTCTTCTTGAGCTTACATGAAGCTAACTCTCTAGATGGTTACTGTAGCATCTCACTCTTGCTCAGTTCTCTTCCCTGAGCTTACATGAAGCTAACTCTCATGGATACTGTAGCATCTCACTCCTGCTCAGTTCTCTTCCCTGAGCTTACATGAAGCTAACTCTCTAGATGGTTACTGTAGCATCTCACTCCTGCTCGGTTCTCTTCCCTGAGCTTACATGAAGCTAACTCTCTAGATGGTTACTGTAGCATCTCACTCTTGCTCAGTTCTCTTCTTGAGCTTACATGAAGCTAACTCTCTAGATGGTTACTGTAGCATCTCACTCTTGCTCAGTTCTCTTCCCTGAGCTTACATGAAGCTAACTCTCTAGATGGTTACTGTAGCATCTCACTCTTACTCAGTTCTCTTCTTGAGCTTACATGAAGCTAACTCTCTAGATGGTTACTGTAGCATCTCACTCTTGCTCAGTTCTCTTCCCTGAGCTTACATGAAGCTAACTCTCTAGATGGTTACTGTAGCATCTCACTCTTGCTCAGTTCTCTTCTTGAGCTTACATGAAGCTAACTCTCTAGATGGTTACTGTAGCATCTCACTCTTGCTCAGTTCTCTTCCCTGAGCTTACTTCAAGCTAACTCTCTAGATGGTTACTGTAGCATCTCACTCTTGCTCAGTTCTCTTCCCTGAGCTTACATGAAGCTAACTCTCTAGATGGTTACTGTAGCATCTCACTCCTGCTCAGTTCTCTTCCCTGAGCTTACTTCAAGCTCACTCTCTAGATGGTTACTGTAGCATCTCACTCCTGCTCAGTTCTCTTCTTGAGCTTACATGAAGCTAACTCTCTAGATGGTTACTGTAGCATCTCACTCCTGCTCAGTTCTCTTCCCTGAGCTTACATGAAGCTAACTCTCTAGATGGTTACTGTAGCATCTCACTCTTGCTCAGTTCTCTTCCCTGAGCTTACATGAAGCTAACTCTCTAGATGGTTACTGTAGCATCTCACTCTTGCTCAGTTCTCTTCCCTGAGCTTACATGAAGCTAACTCTCTAGATGGTGACTATAGCATCTCACTCCTGCTCAGTTCTCTTCCCTGAGCTTACATGAAGCTAACTCTCTAGATGGTTACTGTAGCATCTCACTCTTGCTCAGTTCTCTTCCCGGAGCTTACTTCAAGCTAACTCTCTAGATGGTTACTGTAGCATCTCACTCTTGCTCAGTTCTCTTCTTGAGCTTACATGAAGCTAACTCTCTAGATGGTTACTGTAGCATCTCACTCCTGCTCAGTTCTCTTCCCGGAGCTTACTTCAAGCTAACTCTCTAGATGGTTACTATAGCATCTCACTCCTGCTCAGTTCTCTTCCCGGAGCTTACTTCAAGCTAACTCTCTAGATGGTTACTATAGCATCTCACTCTTGCTCAGTTCTCTTCCCTGAGCTTACTTCAAGCTAACTCTCTAGATGGTTACTGTAGCATCTCACTCCTGCTCAGTTCTCTTCCCTGAGCTTACATGAAGCTAACTCTCTAGATGGTTACTGTAGCATCTCACTCCTGCTCAGTTCTCTTCCCTGAGCTTACTTCAAGCTAACTCTCTAGATGGTTACTGTAGCATCTCACTCCTGCTCAGTTCTCTTCCCTGAGCTTACTTCAAGCTAACTCTCTAGATGGTTACTGTAGCATCTCACTCCTGCTCAGTTCTCTTCCCTGAGCTTACTTCAAGCTAACTCTCTAGATGGTTACTGTAGCATCTCACTCCTGCTCAGTTCTCTTCCCTGAGCTTACATGAAGCTAACTCTCTAGATGGTTACTGTAGCATCCTACTCCTGCTCAGTTCTCTTCCCTGAGCTTACTTCAAGCTAACTCTCTAGATGGTTACTGTAGCATCTCACTCCTGCTCAGTTCTCTTCCCTGAGCTTACTCAAGCTAACTCTCTAGATGGTTACTGTAGCATCTCACTCCTGCTCAGTTCTCTTCCCTTAGCTTTGAAGCTAACACTCTAGATGGTTACTATAGCATCTTACTCTAGCTCAGTTCTCTTCCCTGAGCTTACTCAAGCTAACTCTCTAGATGGTTACTGTAGCATCTCACTCTTGCTCAGTTCTCTTCCCTGAGCTTACTTCAAGCTCACTCTCTAGATGGTTACTGTAGCATCTCACTCTTGCTCAATTCTCTTCCCTGAGCTTACTCAAGCTAACTCTCTAGATGGTTACTGTAGCATCTCACTCTTGCTCAGTTCTCGCTTACTTCAAGCTAACTCTCTAGATGGTTACTATAGCATCTCACTCTTGCTCAGTTCTCTTCCCTGAGCTTACATGAAACTAACTCTCTAGATGGTTACTATAGCATCTCACTCCTGCTCAGTTCTCTTCCCTGAGCTTACTTCAAGCTAACTCTCTAGATGGTTACTGTAGCATCTCACTCTTGCTCAGTTCTCTTCCCTGAGCTTACTTCAAGCTCACTCTCTAGATGGTTACTGTAGCATCTCACTCTTGCTCAGTTCTCTTCCCTGAGCTTACTTCAAGCTCACTCTCTAGATGGTTACTGTAGCATCTCACTCTTGCTCAGTTCTCTTCCCGGAGCTTACATGAAACTAACTCTCTAGATGGTTACTGTAGCATCTCACTCCTGCTCAGTTCTCTTCCCTGAGCTTACTTCAAGCTAACTCTCTAGATGGTTACTGTAGCATCTCACTCCTGCTCAGTTCTCTTCCCTGAGCTTACTTCAAGCTCACTCTCTAGATGGTTACTGTAGCATCTCACTCTTGCTCAGTTCTCTTCCCTGAGCTTACTTCAAGCTCACTCTCTAGATGGTTACTGTAGCATCTCACTCTTGCTCAATTCTCTTCCCTGAGCTTACTTCAAGCTAACTCTCTAGATGGTTACTGTAGCATCTCACTCTTGCTCAGTTCTCTTCCCTGAGCTTACATGAAACTAACTCTCTAGATGGTTACTATAGCATCTCACTCCTGCTCAGTTCTCTTCCCTGAGCTTACTTCAAGCTAACTCTCTAGATGGTTACTGTAGCATCTCACTCCTGCTCAGTTCTCTTCCCTGAGCTTACTTCAAGCTCACTCTCTAGATGGTTACTGTAGCATCTCACTCTTGCTCAGTTCTCTTCCCTGAGCTTACTTCAAGCTCACTCTCTAGATGGTTACTGTAGCATCTCACTCTTGCTCAATTCTCTTCCCTGAGCTTACTTCAAGCTAACTCTCTAGATGGTTACTGTAGCATCTCACTCTTGCTCAGTTCTCTTCTTGAGCTTACATGAAGCTAACTCTCTAGATGGTTAATGTAGCAGAAGTGGGTTTGGTGAGCTAATGTCTCTGCACCAAACCCACTTCAATGACCAAGTTTGTAACTGTTGTCATAGCAATTGCTGTCTAAGAGAGTTTTAGCTGAGCTTCTTTGTTATTTTGAAATATGTGTTAACCCTATAGCACTCTCGAAGGCTGTTAACACACTTAATTTACCTCAATTAGAATACAGAGGCCAGCATGGGAGCTAATCTCTCTGCTTCTATATGTGAGAGGTCAGCATATAAGACATGGGAGCTAATCCATTGCTTCTATATGTGAGAGGCCAGCATATAAGACATGGGAGCTAATCTCTCTGCTTCTATATGTGAGAGGCCAGCATATAAGACATGGTAGCTAATCCATTGCTTCTATATGTGAGAGGCCAGCATATAAGACATGGGATTGGATTCTCTATAAATACAGTGGAAGTGAGCACCAAGGAAATGGGTGACTCATAAACACCTTAGTGCACTTGGACTAGTCCACCTAGTCAGGAGAAGTTGTTTTTGAAGAGCCTTAAGCCTGGACATTGTTCCACGAGTAGAAACCAACAGAGTCAGTGTCAATGGTAGTTAGATCATTGCATGTTTCAGAGTTACTGTTTTTGAAAAGTGAGAAGGTAATGTTCTAATACAAAACAGTATTCCTTAATCTACAAGTTGTCTGGCTAAGCTTAGTGTTGTGTAAGTTGTCTGGCTAAGCTTAGTGTTGTGTAAGTTGTCTGGCTAAGCTTAGTGTTGTTCAAGTTGTCTAGCTAAGCTTTAGTGTTGTTCAAGTTGTCTGGCTAAGCTTAGTGTTGTGTAAGTTGTCTGGCTAAGCTTAGTGTTGTGTAAGTTGTCTGGCTATAAGCTTAGTGTTGTGTAAGTTGTCTGGCTAAGGTTAGTGTTGTGTAAGTTGTCTGGCTAAGCTTAGTGTTGTGTAAGTTGTCTGGCTAAGCTTAGTGTTGTGTAAGTTGTCTGGCTAAGCTTAGTGTTGTGTAAGTTGTCTGGCTAAGCTTAGTGTTGCTCAAGTTGTCTGGCTAAGCTTAGTGTTGTGTAAGTTGTCTGGCTAAGCTTAGTGTTGTGTAAGTTGTCTGGCTAAGCTTAGTGTTGTGTAAGTTGTCTGGCTAAGCTTAGTGTTGCTCAAGTTGTCTGGCTAAGCTTAGTGTTGTGTAAGTTGTCTGGCTAAGCTTAGTGTTGCTCAAGTTGTCTGGCTAAGCTTAGTGTTGTGTAAGTTGTCTGGCTAAGCTTAGTGTTGCTCAAGTTGTCTGGCTAAGCTTAGTGTTGTGTAAGTTGTCTGGCTAAGCTTAGTGTTGTTCAAGTTGTCTGGCTAAGCTTAGTGTTGTGTAAGTTGTCTGGCTAAGCTTAGTGTTGTACAAGTTGTCTGGCTAAGCTTAGTGTTGTGTAAGTTGTCTGGCCAAGCTTAGTGTTGTTCAAGTTGTCTGGCTAAGCTTAGTGTTGTGTAAGTTGTCTGGCTAAGCTTAGTGTTGTGTAAGTTGTCTGGCTAAGCTTAGTGTTGTGTAAGTTGTCTGGCTAAGCTTAGTGTTGTGTAAGTTGTCTGGCTAAGGTTAGTGTTGTTCAAGTTGTCTGGCTAAGCTTAGTGTTGTGTAAGTTGTCTGGCTAAGGTTAGTGTTGTTCAAGTTGTCTGGCTAAGCTTAGTGTTGTGTAAGTTGTCTGGCTAAGCTTAGTGTTGTGTAAGTTGTCTGGCTAAGCTTAGTGTTGTGAAGAAACTATAAATGAGAGAAGAGCATTATAGTAAGGGGTGGCCCCATTGACTGAAGTTTTTCTCCGTGCCTTTTTCAGGAACCTTACCTTCTTCCCCATCCCTACTTCCATGCAAGTGATTATGGTTCCTAGGGTGAGGTCTCTGCGTCTGCGTATAGTAATCTACTAACTCCTTTAAAAAAAATTATGCCATTGTGGTGTATATACAAGAAAACTATACATCGTGGTATTGTGGATTAGGAAGGTAAAGGGTCAGTGGCCCATGAAATGCTGGAGGCTCTTCATACACTACTTTCAATGAATGTCTTGCTTGATTGATAATCAACTTGAATTTTTCTCTCCATGTTTTGGCTAGATGCTCTAGCTTCATTAGGAAAGAGATGCTTAAGAGTTCATGTTTGGGCTAGATCAGTGAGATGCTAAGTATTCATGTTTGGGCTAGATCAGGAATAATGAGATGCTAAGTGTCATGTTTGGGCTAGATCAGGAATAATGAGATGCTAAGTATTCATGATTTGTTTAGATGCTCTAGCCACCATCAGAGATGCGAAGTGTTTGTTGGGAGATTATTACTGTTGTTACTCTTATTATAGTTTAAAAATAAGTAGCTTACCTCCAGAAACATATAGTCCGACACTTTTAGAATGCAAGTATTATTTTTTAAATAAAAAACTATAAAACTTAAATATGTGCATAATTAAGTAATTAAAACTATAAAACTTAAATATGTGTAATTAAACTATAAAACTTAAATATGTGTAATTAAAACTTAATTATGTGCATAATTAAGTAATTAAAACTATAAAACTTAAATATGTACTATAAAACTTAAATATGTGTAATTAAAACTATAAAACTTAAATATGTGCATAATTAAGTAATTAAAACTATAAAACTTAAATGTAATTAAAAGATTTTCCCCCCTCGGCATATATTATATAAAACTTAATACAACTATATAGTAATCTACTAACTCCTTAAAAAAAAAATTATGCCATTGTGGTGTATATACAAGTTAAAGCTCTTGAGAGCAGTCACTCGGCAGCCAATCCCACAATCTCTATTAAACCTCTCACACTACAGTGTTAAGCTCACATATAGTGCCTCTTTCATTAGGTTCCTTCTGTCTCGTGGCCTGGTGAGCTTCCTTCCCTAAGATGGAGTGGTGTGTCCATGGTCCCATGCATGTTCACCAAAAGATCTGTATTGAGGCATCGGAGAGAACCCGAGCAAAACTAAGCAGAAGCATTCAAAGATTAAACACACCGTAGTGAGGCATCAGAGAGGGTCCCAGAAACACTTTTGGAAAAGAAGAAGGAGATTGAGTAGAGTGAAGTTGTGTCTCCCCTCTCCCAAGGTATGTAGGGATGGGTGTGATGAATCTGACAGAGAAGAACCTCTTCTAGCTCAGGGAGGAAATGCAGTAGCTGCAGTGGAAGATGCCAAGAAGCTGGAGGATAATGAGGCACATGCTCCTCGAGGAAGATGTGGAATTTTGAGAGGAGTGAGGAAACAAAAGGACAACTTGACAAAGAAACAGAGATTGCACTAGGTGCTGAAAGGGCATCTGAACTGGTGCAGTTATGCCTGAAATCCATCTACTTCAGATATCAAGGGAAACACTATGAGCATAAAGACGGAGCAGCAATGGGCTCTCCAGTATGTGCAGTGCTAGCCAAACTTTACACGGAATTCTTTGAGAAATTGGCAATTACAACTTCCCCCATGAAGCCAAGATTCTGGAACATATGTGGATGACACCTGCTGCATAGTGAAGAAAGGGAGAGAACAGGATTTATTGAAACCATCTGAACAACAAGTCATCCATAAATTTTACCATGCAATTTCCCTCTGACCACACCCTCCCAGAGGCACATATTTCCCTCTGACCACACCCTCTAGCTAAATGGGATTTCCTCTGACCACACCCTCCAAGCTGCACATATTTCCCTATTGCCACACCCTCTTGCCACACCCTCTAGCTAGATGCACTTCCTTCTAACCACACCTCCAAGATGTAGTATTTGTATCTGTGATATTTACCCAGGTAACAGGTCCAGCCCCTGCAATAGAATGAACTTTAAGTGAAGGCAAATTACATACTAAGACTTACCCATGAAGTGTTCCAACATTCCAAATCTCTCCTACTTAATTTAAGAAAATTAGGTGCGTGTGCATCTGTGAGTGATGTGTGTGTGTGTGAGTGATAGAACAATATCATACAATGGACTTGACATCGGCCATGTAGATGTGGGAACACTAGCAGGTGCCTGGAGATCTGTGGGAGGACCTGCCAAGTCCACTGCCACATGTATAACTCTAGTAGATGCCTGGAGATCTGCCATGACCCGCCTAGTCCACTGCACCTATGTATATCTCTAGCAGGTGCCCAGAGATCTGTGGGAGGATCTGCCATGACCCGCCTAGTCCACTGCCACTATGTATAACTCTAGTAGATGCCCAGAGATCTGTGGGTGGACCTGCCAAGTCCACTGCCACATGTATAACTCTAGTAGATGCCCAGAGATCTGTGGGAGGATCTGCCATGACCCGCCTAGTCCACTGCCCCGCCTAGTCCACTGCCACTATGTATAACTCTAGGAGGTGCCTGGAGATCTGTGGGAGGATCTGCCATGACCCGCCTAGTCCACTGCCACTATGTATATCTCTAGCAGGTGCCCAGAGATCTGTGGGTGGACCTGCCATGACCCGCCTAGTCCACTGCCACAATGTATAACTCTAGCAGGTGCCCAGAGATCTGTGGGAGGATCTGCCATGACCCGCCTAGTCCACTGCCACTATGTATAACTCTGCACACTGACAAGTACTAACACATTGCAGCACAGAGTAACACAGTGTGACATAGAGTAACACACTATGTTACATAGTAAAAAAGTAAGAATAGGATGAGACGGAGAGGACGAATAAAGTAGGCAATGGCCTCGTAGGGGGCAGGAAGGAAGCAGGGGGAGTGGCACTAGACAATGCATGGTTTCTTGGGGAAGAGAAGGCACAAAATGAAGCAAAGACCAACACATCCTCACAACATTGCACTACACCACCGGAGGCAAGCATTGGGGCCACTATGTCCCAAGTGTAGGGTGACACGTTACACTACACCACCGGAGGCAAGCATTGGGCCACTATGTCCAAGTGTAGGGTGATACATTACACTACACCACCAGAGGCAAGCATTGAGGCCACTATGTCCAAGTGTAGGGTGACACATTACACTACACCACCAGAGGCAAGCATTGGGACCACTATGTCCAAGTGCAGGGTGACACATTACACTACACCACCGGAGGCAAGCATTGGGGCCACTATGTCCAAGTGTAGGGTGACACATTACACTACACCACACAGGCAAGCATTGGGGCCACTATGTCCAAGTGTAGGGTGACACATTACACTACACCACCGGAGGCAAGCATTGGGGACACTATGTCCAAGTGTAGGGTGACACATTACACTACACCACACAGGCAAGCATTGGGGCCACTATGTCCAAGTTTAGGGTGAAACATTACACTACACCACCGGAGGCAAGCATTGGGACCACTATGTCCAAGTGTAGGGTGACACATTACACTACACCACCGGAGGCAAGCATTGGGGCCACTATGTCCAAGTATAGGGTGACACATTACACTGCACCACACAGGCAAGCATTGGGGCCACTATGTCCAAGTGTAGGGTGACACATTACACTACACCACCGGAGGCAAGCATTGGGGTCACTATGTCCAATTGTAGGGTGACACATTACACTACACCACACAGGCAAGCATTGGGACCACTATGTCCAAGTGTAGGGTGACACATTGCACTACACCACCGGAGGCAAGCATTGGGGCCACTATGTCCAAGTGCAGGGTGACACATTACACTACACCACACAGGCAAGTATTGGGACCACTATGTCCAAGTGCAGGGTGACACATTACACTACACCTCCGGAGGCAAGCATTGGGACCACTATGTCCAAGTGCAGGGTGACACATTACACTACACCTCCGTAGGCTAGCATTGGGGCCACTATGTCCAAGTGCAGGGTGACACATTACACTACACCAAGCATTGGGGCCACTATGTCCAAGTGTAGGGTGACACATTACACTACACAACAGGAGGCAAGCATTGGGACCACTATGTCCAAGTGTAGGGTGACACATTACACTACACCACCGGAGGCAAGCATTTGGGCCACTATGTCCAAGTGTAGGGTGACGCATTACACTACACCTCCGGAGGCAAGCATTGGGGCCACTATGTCCAAGTGCAGGGTGACACATTACACTACACCACCGGAGGCAAGCATTGGGGCCACTATGTCCAAGTGCAGGGTGACACATTACACTACATCAACGGAGGCAAGCATTGGGGACACTATGTCCAAGTGTAGGGTGACACATTACACTACACCACCGGAGGCAAGCATCAGGGCCACTATGTCCAAGTGTAGGGTGACACATTACACTACACCACCGGAGGCAAGCATTGGGGCCACTATGTCCAAGTGTAGGGTGACACATTACACTACACCACACAGGCAAGCATTGGGGCCACTATGTCCAAGTGTAGGGTGACACATTACACTACACCACACAGGCAAGCATTGGGACCCACTATGTCCAAGTGTAGGGTGATACATTACACTACACCACCGGAGGCAAGCATTAGGGCCACTATGTCCAAGTGTAGGGTGAAACATTACACTACACCACCGGAGGCAAGCATTGGGGCCACTATGTCCAAGTGCAGGGTGACACATTACACTACACCACCGGAGACAAGCATTGGGACCACTATGTCCAAGTGTAGGGTGACACATTACACTACACCACACAGGCAAGCATTGGGACCACTATGTCCAAGTGTAGGGTTACACATTACACTACACCACACAGGCAAGCATTTGGGCCACTATGTCCAAGTGTAGGGTGAGACATTACACTACACCAATGGAGGCAAGCATTGGGGCCACTATGTCCAAGTGTAGGGACTACACCACTGGAGGCAAGCATTGGGACCACTATGTCCAAGTGTAGGGTGAATATACAGGACACATGTGCATTAATATTTATATTATGTATTGGTGTTGTCAAGAAAGGAATGATATAGACACGAACATCTATAGCTTCATGTATATTTTGAAATAATGAACACCAAATATATTATATTTTGTGTATTAGTCCTCATTATTCTAATAGGTAAAGGGTCTACAAATACTTGTGGTCTATATTGGCCAATAATTATTTCATTCTTCATTTCCCTTCATTTTTATATAAGATATTTTCTCTCGTTTCTGAGAGGAAAACAACAACAACAAAAAACAGACTCTATTTTTTATTTTAAAGAATATATAATATACTTGTATATACACATTTCAGAACTTGGCGGAGGCTCACCAGAGAGCAGTTCTAAGCCGAATTTGAAAGTCAGAAGCTTGCGTTTTCTTGTTTACTTCTGGTATGGATGTTCAAGACTTGGACTTCTAAAGTGATAAAGTGCCTGCTAAAAGCTGGGAACAAATTCAGGACATCTCAAGCTGTCTTAAGTTTATCTGATGCTTGTCCAGGTCACTCGGGAAGTGAACAGATGAGGTTACTGAGGTGATCTGAGAATCTGTGTGATGTGTGGAATGCAGCCCAAAACTGTCTGTCAGAAAACTGAAGGAACTGCAAGTGAAACACTTAGGCTAGGAGGGCTTAAGGGTGCTTAATAAAGCTGAAGAGGGTATAACAGGGCCCAAGAGGTCCTAAGAGGGCTTAAAAGGTGCTTAAGAGGGCTCTGGTTGATGATCTGAAGAAATGTCCATACCAGATACAGACCAAACAGAAGCTCTCTGTTGGAGGTAAGCTGAAAAGAAAGGCCATGCATGGCTAGGAAACTACTAGCTAAAATACACAGTTCAAATTTTCTCATCGAGTTATGGATGTCAGTTGAGATGCACTTTGATATCCATGAAAACTCAATTCTAAAAAACCAGGTATTGCAGTGGCCTAGGAAGATCATTTGGTTAGGGGTGCCCATATTATTAACCTTTTAGAGATGTGGATGATTTTTAGTGATTATATAATTGGCAATGACTATGTTTTACAATATAAGAATACAATTTAAAAAATCCATTCTCCTTGTGTTCACAGATACAAATTGTTCCGCTATCTCTCATAAGTCAAGTGAATCAGTTTTTGATTGATGTATATATAGTAAAAACAAGTTATTCAGTCTGCAGTGAGTCATTGAACTCCTCAAGTATGTTTTTATTCTACGTAAAGATGAAAACGAACGTTCTGCTGTGGCAGAGGTAACTGGGCAAGTGAAATACAGTTTTAAGAGTTTATCAACTTCACCCAACATGCCTTTATAGATTTCTGATTGATTCATAGCATCTGTAATAGTTCATATGCTTGATATTTTTGTAACAGCACAAGTCGAATGTGCAGTTTTGATGGCATCAGGAAGCATTGAAAGGTGAATCATCAACTGGTCTTGATCATCTTTGTTCAAAAACTTCTTTACATCATCTGGTACTATGAAGTTTTCACCATTAGCAGGTTTTAGTAAAATGGTTTCTATATCTTTCATGACATAGAGATCAGCCTGATCAAACCTTCTTTTTACCTCACCAACAACTACTTCAAGAACTTCAAAATATGCATGTCTATGGGGGATTGATACATATGAGGGCTTGCTCCATCATCAAATCTTCGTGGACGTTTCCTTCCCTGTGGAAGATCTGGCTCATCAGTCAAAGTGGCAGACTCCTGGAGAACTTGATCATAAAATGTATTGAACTTGATCTTTTCCTCAGTTCGCATAGAGTTTAAATGTGAACAAAGAAGATAAGCCCCATGCAATGCTTCCTGAACTGTTGTATCCTTTGCTTGGAGATTGCATGAAAGCTGTTCAGCTGCCGAAAATATCAGGTAAGCAAGTTTTAAAGCAAATGAAGTATCAAACTTCTGCATGAATGTCAAAAGTCCTCTACCCTTTGCTGCATACTCATCATTGCCACTTTCAATCTCTTCTAAAGCAGATTGTAAGATCTCAAATTCTTTAGGATACTACAATCTATTGATGTATGTCTTATGGTCCATCGAGTTGGGCAAAGCAATCTTAATGAAGGCAACATTTCTCCAGTGTTAATGCTTACAGCTTTTCTTAAAGAATCAAACAAAGATAGCCTCTTTGGAGAACATCTTATTAACTGTGAATAAAACCCATGATATCTCTCATAAATTTGCAATTTTTGGTGACATCTTTTAAGCACAAATTCAAAATGTGGGCCAAGCAGTGAACATAAAGAGCTTGATTTGTCTCCATTTTAACCAATGCTTGTACACCATTTCGTATGCCACTCATATTTGATGCACCATCAAAAGCCTGTCCACGGCACTCCAAAATAGGCAATGAACATCTGATTAAGACATCTTTAATAGCACTAAATATGGTTTCTGCCTTGGTATTTGGCAATTCCTATAGTGTCTTCATGGATGTGATAAATATCATCCACCCATCGAATTGAGAGAGACATCTGTTCATGATGTGAAACATCGGTAGCCTCATCAGCAAACTACAAAGCAATCTTAATTTCTGCCAGTATTGTTCTCAAAACATTTTGGCCCATAATATTTATAAGTTCATTAATTAACTCCCTTTTTTTGAATCCATGTTTTCATATCCTCACAATCTTTAATTAAGAGCAGCCTTTAAAATTGTCATTATCTTCTTTGTGCCCTGGAAGAGGAAGCCCTGTCGTACTAGATATTGAATGCTAGTAAGAAGTTTCATCAACATAAATCTGTGATGCTTTTGGTTGGTAGCATGCTGAGTAGCTAACTTTGCACCAACTCCTAGGGTCTGAGTATTGGAAGCAGCCAATTTTAGCAAAGCTTCTCTGTGCATGCAGCTGCTCTCATGCCCCCTAAACTTTTGAAGGGCTTTCTTCCAATTTGCAAACCCTTCAGTAATAAATGCTAGTTAGGAAAGGTCAATAAACCTTGATTATTGGCATTACGACAATGTACGCAGAAAACTCTGTGTTTGGATGTACAAACTGTGATCCAGGGGTACAGTTTAAACCCACATAGTTGTATTCGCCTTAAATGTGATTTTTATGGCCGCTTTTCTTATCAGTGTAGAAGGTTACTGACTCTGTAACATCAGATGGTTGATTAGAAGTGGTCAAGCCAATACAACATTGACACTGACAGTCATGTGGGCCTGGTTAACCATTACATCCTTCAGTACCAGAGTCACAAGTGCCACCTAGATTTGATTTTATTAAAATATTTAGCAAGCTGTGTGTATTCATAACCCTAGTAGAATAACCTCTGTCATCTTGACATTCAGATTGAGAAGCTCATCTCTCAAGTTTCTTCCGTGAAACAGTATCAGCTTCACAGGCGGCACCTAGATTTTGACAGATTGTTATCAAAATAATTAGCTGGCTGTGTTCAACTGTACCTTTGTCTCCCTGAGATTCCAAGTTAGGAGATTGAGATTGAGAAGCTAATTTAAAATAACTTCCAAGTTTCTTCTGTGACATCTTGAAACACTATCCTATGACTTGACTTTACCAGTGGCATACACTGTCTAGAACTTTGTTTCCCAAAGTCAGGCCCAGGGGGCCCCCGGAGGTTCCGAGTCCGGCCCTCGGACGATTATCAGAAAAGACGCATTTTTTTACAAATTAAATTACACATAAATATTTAATCTGTATTTGTGGAGACACACCCTCCACATACCCTCCCCAACTGAACAGTGCCAGTCATCTTGTCTTGCATGTAATAGCACAAACTGTCACACATTACAAACGCATGCACAAACTTCTCATGTCAACATGACCACATTAGTTGTAATTGGTCTCGGCCAAAAACCTATTTAAAGGAGCTGGCCTCAAGTCCCTGCAGATTTCCCCGAGATTCACTCCAATTTGCAACATTCACATCCAGTGGTTGGACTTCTCCACCTTGGATTTGGACTCCTTGAACATTGCTGCCTCCTCCAACAGTGCAGGGTCAGGATGGCACTGCCAAAGAAGTGGAAGGTGGATGCGGAAAATCGAACCTTCGATGAAGAATGGACCAAGGAATTCTTCTTCATCTCAGACAGGAGCTAGTGTCTCTGCCTCATCTGTCAAGAAAGCCTTGCTGTTACAAAGCTATTTAACATCCGGTGACACTACCAGTCAAAGCATTCAGACGGGTAACTTCATCTTTCAGGGCAAAAACAATGCGCTAAGCTGCCTGCTTTCTGTATTACAGGTATGATGGACTGGTAGGAGAACAATGAGTTGCCAAGGCCAAAGCGCTCAGTCCAAGCTGTCCAGACAGCAGAAAGTCTTCACCAGACCAGTCAATGAAGGCGAGGCTGCCACGAAGACCAGCTTCATGGTGTCACAGATCATTGCCAAGCGAATGAAACCCTTCGGAGATGGCGCGAGTACATCAAGGAATGCCTGCAGGCAGTCGTTGAAGTGATGATCCCTGAGAAAACCTCCTCCTTCACTGCTGTCAGCCTGAGCAACACGACGGTCACCAGGCGGGTGGATGATCAGTCCAAGAACCTGAAGGAGCAGCTGCACAGCCTGGCCTCGGAGTTCACGGCCTTCTCTCTTGCCCTTGATGAGAGCACAGACATCACCGACACTGCACAGCTGGCCATCTTCATTAGGGGAGTTGATGCAGAGTGCAACATCGCAGAGGAGCTCCCTCTCTCTCTGCCCCATGAAGAACACATGCACTGGAGAGAATGTCTTCCTTGAGCTCAACACGGCCATGCAGGAGCAAAAGCTAGACTTCAAGAGGCTGGTAAGCATTGCCACAGATGGTGCACCTTCCATGCTGGGGACCAGACGAGGACTGCAAGGCCAAGTCACAGCTGAGCTGGACAGGAGGGGTCTGCCACGTGACCTGGTCTGGCGCCATTGCATCATCCACCAGGAAGCACTCTGTGCAAAGACTATTGGTTTCCAGAAAGTGATGAGCAAGGTCATCTCGCATGTCAACTTTATCAGAGTGCATGCCCTCAACCACAGACAGTTGAAGGAACTATTGGAAGAGCTCGAGGCCAACTATGGAGATGTGCTCTACTTCGCTTCTGTCCATTGGGGACGCACTCTGAAATTTTTTTGGGAACTCAGAGAAGAGCTGGAGATGTTCCTTGGCATGAAGGGCCAGCCAGTCCAAGAGCTCTCCGATCCCCAGTGGCTGTGCGACTTGGCCTTTCTGGTGGACATTACAGAGAAGCTGAACTTGCTCAATGTCTCCTTGCAGGGCAAGAAGAAGCTCGTCCACAACCTGTTCGGGAGTGTGCAAGCATTTCAGGTGAAGCTGCAGCTCTGACAGACTCAGTTGGAGGCTGGTAACCTCGATCACTTCCCTGCCATGAAGAGTCTGCACTGTGAGGACAGAGCTGATGATTTTGATGGGCAGAGATATGCTGCAGAAGTTGGAAACCTGAAGACAGAGTTTGAGCACCGCTTTGAGCAGTTCAGGTCGAGAAGCATGGACTTTCAAATCTTCTCTATGCCATTCACAGCTGACCCAAGCAAAGCTCCAGTCGAGCTTCAGCTGGAGCTGATTGAGCTGCAGAGCAACATGGACATCAAGTCCCAGTTTATGGAGAAGGAGCTGAAGGAATTCTACAAGGCCCTGCCATGCAACACATTCCCGAACCTAGCTGCCAATGGCCAGAGGTTCCTTGCCATGTTTGGCAGTACATACATTTGTGAGCAGTTTTTCTCCAGGATCAAGTACGCCAAATCCAAGTACCGGAATTTGATCTCTGATGCGCACTTGGAAGACACTGTGAGAGTGGCTTCTTCCCATCCCAAAGCCTGATATCGATGTCATCATGGGAACAGCAAAAGCAATTCCATGTTTCACATGATTGTGATTACTTCGTGCAACTGTCATGTGTTTTCTGCATCACATGTACCAGAAATACAGAAGCAAAATTGTTCTTGTCCTATCCCCCCCCCTCTGGCCCTCGACACACTCAGGGGTAGTCCCCACGTCCCTGGGCTAAAAAGTTTGGGAAACACTGGTCTATAACATGAGGTCAAGCACGAGGTCACTCATGCATGAGATCATGCAAAGGTCATGCAAGTGAGAAATTCATTGAGCTTTTGAAGATTGAGATCTGTGGGCACCTGACCAGCTGTAAATGAAAGCCATAAACACATCATAAAATGACCTCATCATGTCTTGTCTGGCAGTACATGCCAATCATATGGTAAAGTCAAGTGCTTTAAACACAGAAGGTCAAATGGTACAGCTCTACATTGTAATGTTAATTTATAAAAATTTGGTACTAGTGCCATAGATGAGGTTGGTGAGAATAATGGCTAGGTCAAGAGCAAGAGATTTTGGAACATAAAGGTCAGATTAGAATGGCATCAAGTTGCTCAAACAAGAAGCCAAGGAACACAACAGTTGCTACACTGTTTGGCTTGTAAGGAAGAAGGAGATATGATAGCAATTGCTTCTCACTATGTCTCCTTGTTCCTAAAATATGATTTCTTCACCTGAAACATCATATCATTAATTTTGGAATATCCTTAACTCCAGTAGGAATAACCAAGTAAGCTTTTTTCTGTGTAACACGGAATCTCTCACACAAACACCAGCAGCTCTAGCAAGAACCAACATGTAGGCAGATTTCTCCCATTCCAGCCATGCATTGCAACAAGTAGCCAATACCATTCCCCCTCATTCTCATTGAGTGATTGACTTATATAATAAAAATGGGATGACCAGCTCCTGATAATCTGTACAAAGTGATAGAGCTGTTGTATAGTATCTCACCTCACCTTAGCAATGACTCCCTCACCATCCATTGTTTTAACATGGGATTCTCTCTCTACCTGATATGAATTTCTGATACATTGTAGTCGACTAATCACCTCTTGTGTAAGAGAAGACAAGATATATCCCAACATGGATGAGTTGTTGCAGGCCAAGCATCAATACTGTCTTCAAAAACTGTTTTGTGAATTTTATATACAAGCTATGTCCTCTGCATACCTACGCCTGCACCCTTCATCAACTATCTCTGCAACATAATCAGGCAAGGAAGAAGCCTTAAATACTGCAGAGCAGCAGCAACAGTTTCATGCACAAGCAACTTCACGCAGATGTAATCCAAAATGACCGGCACAAATTAAAGCCACGCTTATTGCAACAATTGGACTCCATTAGAACATCTACCACCTATTCTTCAACACCTGCAGTGTGCCACTTTACAATAGTGAACATCTCTTGGAACCCAACCCACTCTCCATCACCCAGTTCACTTCTTTAGTAGGATGTCAATTGGAACACCCTCCCCTGACCTGAACACCTTCCCCTGACCTGGACACTCTCCCCTAACCTGAACACCCTCCCCTAACCTGAACACCCTCCCTGACCTGAACACCCTCCCCTGACCTGAACACCCTCCCCTGACCTGAACACCCTCCCTGACCTGAACACTCTCCCCTGAACTGGAAACCCTCCCTAATACATCCCAATGCTTGGCTAAAAACTCTAATATATCCTTTCTCTTCTCCACTACAATACCATTTTCCTCTCACACTCTTTCAATTTGACACTGCTTCTTCTTTTCCTTCAAGGCCACTCAAAATACCTTGCAGCTATCAGCGAACTCTCAGTTGACACAGTAACTCACTCGATAATCAACTTAAAGTGACAATGCCTCAGAAATAAAAATAAATTTTCCAGTCAAAGTTGTTGTTATATGTACTAGCTATTTCCAGTTTTACAGGCATTAGATACTCCATTTTAAAGTTATGTTGACCGAAGCTTTATGGCAGCTACCACGTGTACCAGGAAGCCTATTTCTTGCTGAGAGGAAGTAAGTGTCAACACTGAATCTATTCACGACTTGTGCAGTGGCCCTGAGTATGTTGCTGTACTGGGCATCTTCCTTTTTCATTTGGAAACTTTCTTTGTGGGCGTGATATTTTCTCGAGTTTCTAATCTCACGCAAACTCAAACATTTCATTGTCCTAACTTTGTGAACTTATTTCCACGCTTCATGGAAATCTGTTTTCTGTTTTTGATACGCTTATAACTTTTCTCTAGTTCATTCTATGTTATTGTTTTTGTGGTTTGAGAGCTCTTTTAGTGCTTTGTGATACGAGTGTGTCAGATTTATTTTTGCTGCTAGCATTGCCAAGTTATGGTCATTAGAAGAGGTGACCTTTGGGTCTTAATTGGTTTTTCACTTGCAGTTGACACGATTTATCAATTCCATTCCACTTACATCATTAGCTAAATCCATTCCACTCATATCATTAGCTAAATGTTTCAGATTTCATTCCATTCATATCATTAGCTAAATATTTCAGGAAGCCACAAAACATATTTGAGCCTTTGATCTCTCCCACACTGGGAGCCATGACTGTAGTCACAGATGAGGTGCAGTGTTTAAGTGATCTTGATGTTGATGGCTGTAACATCTAAGAGAAGGTGACTATAGAGATATTCAACATATCATTGGCAATAACAAGCAAAAAATTATAGCGATAACAAAATACATTTTCATTTTTGTAATTTTAGGTAGTTCCCCTTAAATTTACTCACTCGACATTTCAGCAAAATGCTCCCTATAGCTTTCTACAGAGACACTAAGACTGCCATTATCTGATGAAGGCTGTGATGTGTCACAGATAACTGCTAGACATGTCCTCCTCCTATATATGGTGTGCCACAGATAACTTCTAGACATGTCCTCCTCCTATGATGTGCCACAGATAACTGCTGGACATGTCCTCCTCCTATGATGTGCCACAGATAACTGCTGGACAACATGTCCTCCTCCTGTGATGTGTCACAGATAACTGCTGGAAATGTCCTCCTCCTGTGATGTACCACAGATAACTGCTGGACATATCCTCCTGTGATGTGCCACAGATAACTGCTGGACATGTCCTCCTCCTGTGATGTGCCACAGATATCAGCTCGACATGACCTCCTCCTATATATGATGTGTCACAGATAACTCTTGGATCTGTCCTCCTCCTTTGATGATTTCCACAGATAACTAGCTTTCCCTTTCCTAAAACACCATTTCTTTACTCCCAACTGCTTCTGTCATTCCAAAATATTCCATTGGAGATATTTTTCCCTCCAAGAAGTTACTCAGAACAATACCAGAACTAGATTTTATCACCACATTTATTAGACCTCACAGGAAAAATTAATTTTTTTTTTTAATGGTGGACTACTTTTGACTCTAATTCTTGACTTGTGAGCTACTGCCCCATAAAAAGGATATATTTTTTTTTAAGGCATCCCAAAATGAGAGGTAAAGGGAATATAGCAGCATAAATGTGGCAGGAACAAATCCAGTCCCTCGGATGTCACCTGACCTGGCTTTCTGGATGTTACCTGACCGGCCTGTCCAGATGTCACCTGACCTGCCTGTCTGGATGTCACCTGCCCATCTGCCTGGATGTCACCTGCCCGTCTGTCTGGATGTCACCTGCCCGTCTGTCTGGATGTTACCTACCCATCTGTCTGGATGTCACCTGCCCATCTGTCGGGATGTCACCTGCCCATCTGTCTGGGTGTCATCCGCCCATCTGTCTGGATGTCATCATCAATGCCATTGATGGGGTAAAGAGGCCAAGACTCGATCTATTGTAGCAAAATGCAAATCATGGATTCACAGTAGATGTGCTGGCCTCTCAGGGTGGTATTTTCTCAACTAACTACTTCCCACTGAACCCTTTTCATGCACTCACTGCCAACTCAGTAAACATAACCAAGAAATTGCAACAATAAAGAATGAGATATCAAAGTTGAGATCAGAACTCACCAAGGCCTGTGCAGGGGGAAAAACTCAGGCAATCAAAAATACAAATGAAACAGCTGCATTAGATGTAAACACTACTAACACTACTGGAGAGACTAAGAAGACATATTCAAGCGTAGTAAAATCCAACTCAACCTCTAAACCTATTTCTAACTCTACCCCTGACCATGACTAGAAATTCAACCTGGTAATGTACGGAATTAAGGAATGCCCTCCAAAGACTATATATGAGGTACGAACGCCAGGCTGAGGATATGGAAAGATTAGTGTGTACTATTATATATCAACACCAATGAGATTACATTGGTGTGTACTAATATATATCAACACCAATGAGAGTATATTGGTGTGTACTATTATATATCAACACCAATGAGAGTACATTGATCAGTGTTACGCTCAACAAGTGAGCATATAATTGAGTACTCTGTTCGTCACTGTGTAAATACCAGCCTGAGTGTCAATGCCATCTTCTAGTGAAGATGACCAGATCATATGATGCATCGGATGTCCTAACAAAGAGGTCTCAACTGTCACAGTTTCCAACAATTTCAGTCAAACCAGATTTAGCACTAGAGACAATTGGACTCTCTGTAGCCCTAGCTGAACTCATACTGTATTAACATTGCGTACGTATGGCCCTTTTACCTAATTGGCCCTTTACCCATTATGCATGCACTCACCATGCTTCACATTGCTAATGACGTGATCTATTTTGAGTCCAGTTCGATCTGTTAGTAAATGTACAGTGTACTATCTTCTATGCGCACAGTAACTCAAGCATTGGCCCCTATTAGCCTCTAGCTATCTATAGCCATCTATTGAGTGAGACTCTGCTATCGGGGGAATTTTTTTTGGTGCCGCCCCAATTAAGGCCCACCCGACCATATGGCTGTGGAATGCCCCTTCCCGGACTGTACCTTCAGCACTCCAGCCGATTTAAACCCTGCTGTCGCAGCAGTGGTACTCTCGACCCACGCTATCATTCATAGCCGCCCCATGAAGGCCAAACCAACCCCTGTCAAGCGACCTGAGGTATCCTCCGGGGGCACCACTGAGGGATGGTCATATTTCCTCTCCCGCTGGCGCTCTTACTCCCAAGCAGTCGAGCTAACTGCCAGGGACACCACCATCCAGCTCCTTGAATGCTGTGACCAAAAGCTCAGGCGCGATGTCACCCGCAACTGCGTCGACCCTTTACCAATCGAGAATTTATCCGAGGAAAACCTACTCAAGGCCATCAGGGCTCTTGCTGTCAGGGAGGAAAACCCAAAGGTAGCCAGGGTGGCTCTGAGGAGGATGGTGCAAGACAGGGGAGAATCCATCCGCGCCTTCGCTGCCCGCCTACGCGGGCAAGCAGAAGTCTGCCGCTTCACCAAGAAGTGCACAGGCTGTGATCAGGTCTCCAACCAGGGGGAAGAAAGAGTCGCGGATCAGCTCTGCATCGGCCTAGCAGTCACCGAAATCCAGGAGGACCTCCTCAAGCACCCGGACCAGGAAATGGGAGTCGAGGAGACGATACGATTCGTCGAGATCAGAGCAGCCGGCAAGAGATCAGCGGTAACCATGTGCACACCCACCTCCACGAACAGCCTCAAGGAAGATGAGGAAGGAGAGGCCATCTCCAGCACGTATCGTCGCCAGCAGAGACGCTACACCCCACGAGCGGGAACTAGCCCCAAACAAGCACTACCCAGAGGCAACAACCACCCCACACCGAGGAACTCCTCCACCAAGGGCACAGGTCCGCCTCAAGCAGGGACCAGATCCACACACAACAACCGCGGCATATGTCAGTACTGCGGACTCCCCGGACACGGTGAGCAGGAACGTACGGCCCAGCGCCGTATCTACTGCCCCACCTTTGGCACAACCTGCTCCTCCTGCGGCAGAGCCAACCACAACGCCACCATGTGCTGGCAGACGACGGAACACGAGAGCGCGGTATCAGAGGAACTGGACACCATGACCGAAGGTGCCCTACACCATCAGACCTGGGACGCCCAATCAGGAGTGTGGAGCCAGAAGCGCTCACCCCCGCAACCCAACATCAACCTATAGATCTCGGCCCGCACAGAGGACTTTCGCCTACACGGACACACACTCCGAGTCGAGACCAAGCACCTCGCAGTCACGGGAATGGCCGACACCGGATGCCAGAGCTGCCTCGCCGGCCCAAGCCTCCTCACCGACCTCCGCCTGTCACCTGCGGACCTCATCCCTGTCAACCTACAGATGCGCTCCGCTTCAGGAACCAACCTACCCATCTTGGGGGCAGCGCTACTTCGTATCAAGACCCAACCCACTGGCGTTGAAACGAGACAGATGGTGTATTTCTCGCCCATCGCGAGTAAGCTATACCTCAGCCTTGCCACCTGCACGGACCTGGGACTGATCCCGCGGGACTTCCCTCTGAGCACGCCCATGCCCACCCCGGGTAACGACAAGGCGACGAGAGCAGCCCACCATGAGAACGCCTTGCAGCACCTCCCAGACCACCCAACCGGACCACCCCGCCTCGGAAACCCAACCAGCACTCCCACACCAGCCACGGGAAATAGCCAGTCCGGGACACCGACGCTGACCCCCCAACCAAGATCCACCGGACCTCACCCCACACCAATCAGGATGAGTCAAACCCCCGGGGGGGGAATACCCAAGACATGCTCATGCCCGACCAGAGCACCACCACCCTCCAGACCTACCAGCCTCCCGTTCCCGCCCACCGAGGCCAACCGAGGCAGGCTAGAACACTACACCGTCGATGGTGGACAGGTCGTGCACGTATGGCCACCATTCTCGGATGGAGGTGGGCATGAGTTGTTTTGATGTTGGGGGGCCTCTCTCGATGAGTGATGTGAGCTCCTGTAGGGTGGTGTCTGACGCTGTGGCAATCTGCAGGGATTCCCAGTTCAGTGGTATGCCCGTGATGGCTGCGCACATGGCGTGAGCCAGGCCGTTGTCTTCGTGTCCGTCGATGTGGTCGTCGATGGAGAGACCAGCCAGGAGTGTTGTGGGGATCCGTGGGCTGTAATGTGGGCAGGGTGTGTCGGGGGCGGTGCTGTCATCCGGGAGGTTTAGGCGTTCGGGTTCTCTGATGCCGGATGGGTGACGGGAAAGGGCGTCGCTGGTGTGGTTCCTGACCCCTGGGATGTGCACCATCCTAAAGCGGTAACGCAGGGTTTTCTCCTTGAGGTTTCTTAGTCGTGTATTGGGGATGTCCTCAAGAGATCTGTCCCCAAATAGTTTCAGAAGAGGTTTGTGGTCGACCGCGACAATGAGGTCGCTGCAGCCGAGGACAAAGTGGCGAGCCTTGTCCAAGGCGTCTGCCACGGCCAGAGCCTCGCCTTCGACAGGGGCGTAGCGGGACTCAGCGGGGTGGGTGAATCGCGAGCCCACGAGTGTGACCTTCCATCCCTCTTTGCAGCAAAATATCTCGCGGGATGGGCACTGGCAGTGCTTTTGGAAGAGCCAGTACCCAATCCCGTCCTTGCTCCAATCTGTGGCCAGGCAGGTGGGTCGGTCTTTCTAAAAAATGGTGACGCCTTCCTTGATGCGACTGATGATCTCAGACTTGGATGCGTCAAACGCGTGCTGTAGGTCGTCATTCCAGGAGAATTGGGTGGATGGCTTGAGAAGTGCACGGAAGGGGGACATCACGGACGCCATAGAGAAAGCGTATGCGACCTGGTTGACAAGGCCGAACCAGGCGCGGACGTCCGTGATGCCCTGGGGGATTGGGAATTCATCTATTGCTCGGAGGTACTTGCGACAAGGTTTGACCTCAGACATGGTGATCTCAAAGCCGGCGAACCAGAATTTGCGTCCCACGACACCCGAACATTCCTCCGAACATGGGGCGTCCACCACCGCATAGCCTCCGCATACAACCCCCACGCCAACTGCCATGCGGAGGTTGCCGTCAAGACTATGAAGCGCCTAATCGCGGGCAACACCGGACCAGCGGGCGCCCTATCGGACGACTTCCACAAGGCACTCCTTCAGTATAGGAACGGACCCGACCCCACCACCAAGATTTCCCCCGCATTGTGTTTATTCGGGAGAGCCACCCGAGACCTCATCCCCGGACTGCCACAAAAATACCGACCCCACCCAGATTGGAGCGACAAGCTCGAACTCAGGGAAAGAGCCCTCTCCAAACGCACCATCTCGGGCCGCGCCCGATGGGACGAGCACGCTCAAGACCTCTCACCACTGAAGTGCGGAGACACGGTGCTAGTCCAAAACCAATCGGGACGCCACCCTACCAAGTGGGACAAGACTGGCACCGTTGTCGAAGTGCTTCAGTATCACCAGTATGCGGTCCGCACAGATGGCTCTGGGCGACTCACCACAAGAAACCGCCGATTCCTTCGTCGGTATGATCCGAACCTCATGGAACCGGATCATACTCGTCGCACTGTTGACCCCCCAGCCAGCACAACCATCCCTGGCCCAATCCCAACACTCGACACGGACACGACCGGCCCATCAACTCCACTACCAACCTCGACCCAGCCCCTCCAAGCGACACCACCGAACGCCCCTGCACCCACCGGGCCACTTCCCCCCACCCCTCCGCCCGCCAGGCCAACACCGACCGCCTCCACTCCAGTGATACCCCCAATACTCATACCATCGCTGCCCGGGAACCCGACCGCCGCGCAGGATAGCAGCTCTCCGCCGCACACCACCACTACAGCCGACTCACAACCACGATCCTACGCCCAAGTCACCCGCACACTGGACACACCTAGCCCCCACCCCACCACCCCTGCCACGAAACGCTCTGCACTCCCCAGACGATTGCAGACCCCAAAAAACCCCCTCCACCCCCCCTTACGAAGAAGCAAACGGAGCCCAAAACCCGTCGACAGACTCAACTATAAGAAGACCTGACTGCCTTCTTGGGGGAGGTAGAGACAATTGGACTCTCTGTAGCCCTAGCTGAACTCATACTGTATTAACATTGCGTACGTATGACCCTTTACCTAATTGGCCCTTTACCCATTATGCATGCACTCACCATGCTTCAGTTACTGTGCACATTGCTAATGACGTGATCTATTTTGAGTCCAGTTCGATCTGTTAGTAAATGTACAGTGTACTATCTTCTAAGCACCAAGAGAGAGAATGACATAATCAATCCTGCTAAAGGTTTGCTGGGATCTCATAAAATCTGTCACTGATCGAAAGTTGATTAAAATATGTTTTAACAGCATGTATGTAGATAATGTGAAATATGGCATATGGTAAAGGACACTACTTTTGAAATATGTCTCCATGGATTCGGTAGAGTCAACCATGTTGCAAGTTCTATGCTTAAATCATGCTGATGTAAAGCTAGCTGTCCTGCTGCTGTGTAAAGTTTGAACCATGATGATATCATTTCTGTCCGTGCTATCTCCAAAGCTGATTTCCGATGCTTGGGCATTGCAATTGTTCTGGTGATAACAATGCCACAGCATCAGGCAACCTTACCTACTAGAACTCTCACCAACCTACAACATGTATGACCTACAGTTTGCCACTCTAACACACATAATACTTGGACACGTGTACATCTGATGATCATGTTATCCAACAATTGACATCTCCCATTCCAACACATAATTTTTCATCACTTGTATGTCGTAATGATCACATCAACCACAACTCCCCCAAATGTGCATCAAGTGTCAAGTAATTTAACTGCACATGCACAGCCATTTGTTGACAATTTCTCTATTTTAACGCAAGGAGTTTATTGCCCAAACTGATACATTGAGAGCTGAGGTCGCTGATAAACATCATCTATTGTATGTATTGTGGAATCAAGGCTGTCTGAGGAAAACTTGACCAGGAGTTAGCGATTGATAATTACAGGTTAATCAGACATGACAGAAATAGGCATGGAGGTGGCATCATCATGTGTGTTCTTGGGAAATAATGTGGAATGGCAGAGATGACTTTGAGTTTGTAGCTATAAAAGTCAGGCCACCTTGTAGTAATATTAAGCATTGCATCTCAACTGTATATCGTCCTCCTTCATTCACCGGTCTCCTTTATTGATAAGTGATGTAGTGCATTGCAGCTAACTTATCCACATCAGTTCTCCAGTTTCATTTTACTTGGTGACTTTAGTATTAGTGTCCTCAACCCAAACTACTCACATCTTTCGAGACTTCAAAGTATTCAGCAAGATTTTTCACAATTGCAAGTTGTTAGAAAACCAACGCACATCTGCATCGAAAATTGTGACTCTTTGATAGATTTGATCCTAGTATCTGACAAAACATATATTCACAAGTGTGTCGTAGTCCTCCTCTATCTAACTCAGATCATCTTGGTCTGGACCTACCCCTTACATAGAAACACCAAGTTGGCACATAAGAACTAGGCCTAGAGTAAGTTGGAGCTGTAGGGATACTGATTTTGAGAGGGCTTGTGGGCTTGTGAAATGATCAATGAATCTGACTGGGACAGTTTACTAGGAGGAAGAGGTCTGTGAATTTTTTCTGAAATCATGTCTGCTCAACGGACTTTGAGTGGCAAGAAAAATGTTCATTGGTTGTCAACACGTGTCATTACGTTAATAAGAAAAAGAAATGCAGCATTCAGAGCTGCAATGAGAACTCGACAGCAACATGAGAAGTCCAAGTAAAGAAACTTAGAAATGAAGTTGTAGGGCTGCTATGTAGTGCTGAGTCAGCATGTCTGGCTAAGATACACCCAAAAAACAAAAAAGAGTTCTGGAAGAAAGTAAAATATCCCAACAAGAAAATGTATGCCATCCCAATCCATTATAAGGATGAAATTGGTGAGTCTGACTTAGACAGGCCAATATGCTAAATGAATATTTCTCACATTTCCTCTTTACTCAGTCTGGCAAGTATATGACAGTGAAAACATTATGCCTTGCACAGACAAGTTCCTGTGCACAGATGAGGAAGTATTTTATTTGTGGACATCACAAAAGCAAATGTCCAAATGGAATATCAGCAAAAATGCTAAAGGGAACAGCAAATAGCATTACCCCATCTCTTACAAAACTTTTCAACTTAACATTCTATAGTGGGCACATTATATTTTAGTTATTGTCACCCAGTAAGCTTCTCTGTACCAACTCAGCACTTCCTTGCAGCAAAAACCAGCAGCTGCTAATCAGCTCAGCTAGAGGTACGTTGAATACCCAAAACATGCTTACTGTATTAATGATACTTTAGGTGTTCAAAATGGGTGGAAGGGTGGGGGGGGGGGGGGGGGGTTCAGAGGGGTTTTCAGGTGGAAAACAATAAGTGGCATCAGAGATATTATGTTCATCTCTCCACAAGATAAAGGTCCATTTGATATTTCAAATGAGTTTGTTTCTGTTAATCCCATAGAGTGCATTATTTTTGGAAGTTCCATCTCTTATTAACCATGTTTATTAACCTTGCATCTTGTGGTTATACCTATGCAACATTTTAGTATCAAAAGAGAGCACACAGAGAGATCTATTTTTTTAGCTTATGCAGAATGTATGGAGCTATAATGCGGTAACCGTAAGTTTTTGTATGGATCTGTATAATATGGTATCTCCCCTCCTAAGCTGCAGTAGGCATGGGTAGCTAATTAATTAACAAGCTGCAGTAGGTTAATTAATTAACCAGCTGCAATAGGTAGGGATGCTCGATTTTTGCAGTAGGTATGTAGCTAATTAACAATCTGCAGTAGGTATGGAGCAGATAATTATTAACAAGCTAGGTCAAGTGAAAGTGTAGTCACAAAAACAAGGTCACCAAGAAAGTTGGCGATATACTGTATAGCCAGAAATTATGACGATCATGACTTAGAGCCATTTTCTGGATATTAAATTGCTGATGGATATCACTCTGCCGCCTCGTAAAATGTGAAGGAAATGGAATATCTGGATACATACAGAGAGGGGAGGGGAAGGCGGAAAAAGGGAGGGGGAGGGGGAGGGGGAAAGGAGGAAAAAGGGAGGGGGAGGGGGAGGGGGAAAGGAAGAAAAAGGGAGGGGGAGGGGGAAGGGGGAAGGAGGGAAAAGGGAGGGGTAGGGGAGGGGGAAGGAGAAAAAAGTGAGGGGGAGGGGGTGAACAAGAAGAAGGGAAAAATGACTTGCACGTGCTCCTGGCACTTGCTGCATGCACAGGTGGAGTAAGAATATAACTGTACCCTAAGAGAGCCACATCAGTCAGAGTGGCTGAAACCTGACTAGTGCTCTTCTTATGATCCCCTTTCGTCTGTAATGTCAGGCCAATGAGTGTATGCAAATAACCTTCCTTACCGTACACTCACTCACCATGAAGAGCAGGCACAAGTTTGTTTGCTGGGTTACTCCATGCTTTACCAACTCACCATGAAGAGCAGGCACAAGTTTGTTTGCTGGGTTACTCCATGCTTTACCAGACACCGTACACTCACTCACCATGAAGAGCAGGCACAAGTTTGTTTGTGGTTACTCCATGCTTTACCAGACACGTGTCCCCAGGTAACTTGCAGGCACACCACAAAGGTTTAACATAACACAAGCATGGCCAGTTTTTTTACACCATCTTTGGGTTCCTGGAATGCTGGTGAAGCCATTCCTCTCTGACTCTGCAACTGATGCCACACACTACACTTGCAAGAAGTCTAGGGAACCAGGGCCAGACCCAGGAATTGGGGGTTCTGGTAATCACACCCATAATATGGGCGTGGCTTTTAATCTAACAACATGATGACATTGAAATTAGTGACATCACTTTTACTGACAATTAACAGAAAATATTTCATATATGTTTACTCTCTCAATGAACTCTCAGTTGACATTATAACATTAAAATCACCTTCTCAATAATCAATATTCGCTCGATAGATGCTCTAGCATTCATCAGGAATTGATGAAGGCTAGAGCATCTAGTCGAAACATCGAGCGAATACAATTTGAAGTTGATTATTGAGAAGGTGATTTTAATGTTTAGTTAGTCTATAACTTGAAACCATTTTTGAGAATGAGTTTGGGTAAATGCATGGCAGACTTCATCAGATATCCTTTCATTGCATGGCAGTCACTCTAATCAGACGGTAATCTTAAGTCAATTTTAATCCTTTGCAGCAAAGAAAACGAGTGTTCAGCATCAGTGCTTGTAGTTGTCATGGGAATTAATCACTGTCACATGATGCAAGTGCTAAGAGGAACTTGTTTGGAGCTAGGATCAGAATGACTCTGCCACACCTTCCAATGCCCAAGCTCATTTTGCAAAGAACTGTAGAAAAGATCTCTTTCCCAATGAACAAGGATTCCTTGCCCACTGTCACTCCTTATGAAGTAATTGTCTCTCAAGGTTATTATTGAAGGAACAAGAGGAAGCAATTCTAATGCACAACAGATCATCTTCTTTCATTTGACTCAAAAGGAGTCAAGTAGAGGAATAGCAACTGCCCTATAGTAGTAGTGCTGACTTGGAGATTTATTGGGAACATTGCTTCGATTTCATTGAAAGTCTGTCTTCATTGGCAGATTCTGCAATACCTATATACCTGCTCTGCCAAAGTAAGAATATCTCCATACCAAGAACTGAAAGCAGTATTGATGCTGTTTCTTGTGGTGTTGATGTTCATAATGGCTGCTAACTATTGTATAAGCATCATAAACATCTTGGCAACTGCTCACATTTTTGCAGTTTTGATGCAATGCTTCTGACTTCATCAAGGGTGATTCTTGTGATGATAAACACAACTACGGTTTGAAAGAAGTGAAGCTTTCAGCCGTTGTATCTTCACCTTAGTGTCCCTCTCCCAGTTCCAACTTCCATCATTGGAAACCAACTCTGGACAATCCTGTGGCGAAATCATTGCATTCTAAGAAAATGATTGTACATCTTGTGAAATATCTCCAAGGAGGTGGCTATGTTGTTAAACCCACCTTGTCTTACATAGACCAGGAACAAGACGAACAGGGCAAAAATTCTTTCAGGGTCATTTAAAAAAACTTCGGCTATGGTTTAAAAACAAGTAAGCTTCATTTATAAGGCCAATAAGATTTCTCACTTTCTGGATGCTTCTTGAAGCAGTAATGGATGTTGAGGAGCTTACTCTTGGATGCTGCTTGAAGCAGTAATGGATAAGTTAAGGCAGAAAGAAAAACACTGGGCATGTACAATGATAATGGAGAGATTTCTTTTACTTTAGCCTGCACACCTGCTATCTCAGATGACATCACAGCTGCTCTCATAAACCTGGCCACGGATTGCTGCTGAATCTAAGGACACCAAGGAGAAAGACTCCAACCTCTTAGAATTTTTTTGCAGGAGTATGATTCACTAGGTGTTCTCTTCCTGAGGCTCGTTTGGACGTCTACAAATCTTACGTATATAGTGATGATTTCATGATTTCTTAGCATGAGGATCAGTCACCTCATCAGCAATAACTGTAAGGGGTGAGTTTCTTTTTCTCTTGTTTGTTTTGTTAGGCGGTCACTTATTTTGCAAGTGAATAAACTCATACTTGCTAATAGCTAATATATAGTGCATTCCTCCTAGCAAATTAGAGATGATGTTGAAGATTGCTGCTCAGTTTCCCCAACAACTGAAGAAGAGCTATAAAGTTTTCTCTATTGAGACTCGTCAGCAAAATCATCTTTATCATCATTACCTCTGAATAGTAAACCTACTTTGCTAAGAACTCAACAGCAAGAACAATTTGATGTTGAAATGGCTAAATAAGTATTTAATATTTGGTGTATCTGCTGTGTCCTCAGAAATGTGCCTCAGTTGATGTGAAGCACACACAATGGCCTCTACAACTACTTGTCCCACCATATCAGTGGAGCCAGTTACTAGTAGGTTCAGATCCAGAGCAAGGATATGAAGGATTGCTTGGCTCACCAGCACAACTTGTTTGAGATGAACCAGCAGTGGTGGGTGTCATTTCCACAGTTTGAGGGGTGTTGTCAGGACAGTCTCTTGGTTGCTTGGCAATTCTCACTAATTTAAAGTAATTACCTGGTAAGCATTGCTGCAACACAAAACAAGCGTAAAACATTTTTTAAAGATAATTGGATGTCGGAAAATTTAACAGTAGAAGATGTACTAGTCCAAAAGGCGGATCACCTGAATATTTTAGCAGCTGCTGTCAACTTACATGTGACAGGTCACTGTCTGTGCTGGTGGTATGTATGAACTACAAATTGTAAATAAAGTACTACAAATCAGGGGTGGATCCAGGAATTTTAGATTGGTGGGGTTGATGAACTACTCATGGACATAGCCAGGGGGGGTTCCATGTTGCCCGGAAATTCTTCCCCCTCTTTCCTGAATCATGATCAGGGCATTAATCATTTTGCAAGAAAGCACCGTCCTGCATTTCTCTTGGCAATTATATAACAAGATATATCATCACCAACTTTATTATAACAAGAAATGTAAAATTGAACATAGTGCCTTTAAAAAAAAATTGTGGTAGTGCAAGTGCTCAGGAAACCCCCTTAATTATTCCTGGCTATGGTCCTGGCTGCCTGCCTACTAACAACCTAAGGAAGATGCTGGGGTGGATCCAGGAATTTTAGAAAGGTACAGAGGGGGGGGGGGGGGGTTCAGGGGTGGAGAACTAGCCAATGCACACTGTACTGTGTAATGAATAAGAATATTTATCAGCTTAAAAGAACAGAATTAAAGATAAACAGGAAATCATTTTCAGTCAATAAATAGTGGAGCTTGAAAGAGCCTTCTCGGGTGACACTGCACAAAAGCATGGCAGATATCATCAACTGACACTCTCACTCCATAGTTCATGGCTATTACAGCAAGTTCAGAAAAGTGTTGTTCAGGCCTTGTATATGTCTCTATCCTCCTGAGCAAACTAAATGATCGTTCTGCTTCAGCACTGGTGATAGGCAGAGTGCAAGCAATGACTAGTAAGCAATGAATGTTTGGGAAAGAGTCAGAGTCACAAGAGCTAAGAGCTAGGAGCAGATTGTTGGGGATGGTAGCCTCATCTTTGTCTCGCTTATGCTCCCACAATGATTGCCATCTTCTTAGTTCACTTTTGAGAGACAAGGAACATGGAAGATCTTGTTCCCAGTACAGAAGGTCATCTAGTTGAACACTCGGATTGCAGCAAGCATTGGGGCCACTATGTCCAAGTGTAGAGTGACACATTACACTACACCACCGGAGGCAAGCATTGGGGCCACTATGTCCAAGTGAAGGGTGACACATTACACTACACCACTGGAGGCAAGCATTGGGGCCACTATGTCCAAGTGTAGGGTGACACATTACACTACATCACCGGAGGCAAGCATTGGGGCCACTATGTCCAAGTGAAGGGTGACACATTACACTACACCACTGGAGGCAAGCATTGGGGCCACTATGTCCAAGTGCAGGGTGACACATTACACTACACCACACAGGCAAGCATTGGGACCACTATGTCCAAGTGTAGGGTGACACATTACACTACACTACCGGAGGCAAGCATTGGGGCCACTATGTCCAAGTGCAGGGTGACACATTACACTACACCACCGGTGGCAAGCATTGGGGGCACTATGTCCAAGTGTAGGATGAAACATTACACTACACCACCGGAGGCAAGCATTGGGGCCACTATGTCCAAGTGTAGGGTGACACATTACACTACACCACCAGAGGCAAGCATTGGGGCCACTATGTCCAAGTGCAGGATGACACATTACACTACACCACCGGTGGCAAGCATTGGGGCCACTATGTCCAAGTGTAGGGTGACACATTACACTACACCACCGGAGTCAAGCATTGGGACCACTATGTCCATGTGTAGGGTGATACATTACACTACACCACCGGAGGCAAGCATCGCCACTATGTCCAAGTGTAGGGTGACACATTACACTACACCACCCGAGGCAAGCATTAGGGCCACTATGTCCAAGTGTAGGGTGACACATTACACTACACAACAGGAGGCAAGCATTGGGGCCACTATGTCCAAGTGTAGGGTGACACATTACACTACACCACCCGAGGCAAGCATTGGGGCCACTATGTCCAAGTGTAAGGTGACACATTACACTACACCACCGGAGGCAAGCATTGGGGCCACTATGTCCATGTGTAGGGTGATACATTACACTACACCACCGGAGGCAAGCATCGCCACTATGTCCAAGTGTAGGGTGACACATTACACTACACCACACAGGCAAGCATTGGGGCCACTATGTCCAAGTGTAGGGTGACACATTACACTACACCTCCGGAGGCAATCATTGGGGCCACTATGTCCAAGTGTAGGGTGACACATTACACTACACCACCGGAGGCAAGCATTGGGGCCACTATGTCCAAGTGTAGGGTGACACATTACACCACATCACACAGGCAAGCATTGGGACCACTATGTCCAAGTGCAGGGTGACACATTACACTACACCACCGGAGGCAAGCATTGGGGCCACTATGTCCAAGTGCAGGGTGACACATTACACTACACCACACAGGCAAGCATTGGGGCCACTATGTCCAAGTGTAGGGTGACACATTACACTACATCACACAGGCAAGCATTGGGACCACTATGTCCAAGTGTAGGGTGACACATTACACTACACCACCGGGGGCAAGTATTGGGGCCACTATGTCCAAGTGAAGGGTGACACATTACACTACACCACTGGAGGCAAGCATTGGGGCCACTATGTCCAAGTGCAGGGTGACACATTACACTACACCACACAGGCAAGCATTGGGACCACTATGTCCAAGTGTAGGGTGACACATTACACTACACCACCGGAGGCAAGCATTGGGGCCACTATGTCCAAGTGCAGGGTGACACATTACACTACACCACCGGTGGCAAGCATTGGGGGCACTATGTCCAAGTGTAGGATGAAACATTACACTACACCACCGGAGGCAAGCATTGGGGCCACTATGTCCAAGTGTAGCGTGACACATTACACTACACCACCAGAGGCAATCATTGGGGCCACTATGTCCAAGTGCAGGATGACACATTACACTACACCACCGGTGGCAAGCATTGGGGCCACTATGTCCAAGTGTAGGGTGACACATTACACTACACCATCAGAGGCAAGCATTGGGGCCACTATGTCCAAGTGCAGGATGACACATTACACTACACCACCGGTGGCAAGCATTGGGGCCACTATGTCCAAGTGTAGGTTGACACATTACACTACACCACCGGAGTCAAGCATTGGGACCACTATGTCCATCTGTAGGGTGATACATTACACTACACCACCGGAGGCAAGCATCGCCACTATGTCCAAGTGTAGGGTGACACATTACACTACACCACCCGAGGCAAGCATTAGGGCCACTATGTCCAAGTGTAGGGTGACACATTACACTACACAACAGGAGGCAAGCATTGGGGCCACTATGTCCAAGTGTAGGGTTACACATTACACTACACCACCCGAGGCAAGCATTGGAGCCACTATGTCCAAGTGTAAGGTGATACATTACACTACACCACCGGAGGCAAGCATTGGGGCCACTATGTCCATGTGTAGGGTGATACATTACACTACACCACCGGAGGCAAGCATCGCCACTATGTCCAAGTGTAGGGTGACACATTACACTACACCACACAGGCAAGCATTGGGGCCACTATGTCCAAGTGTAGGGTGACACATTACACTACATCACACAGGCAAGCATTGGGACCACTATGTCCAAGTGCAGGGTGACACATTACACTACACCACCGGAGGCAAGCATTGGGGTCACTATGTCCAAGTGTAGGGTGACACACTACACTACACCAAGCATTGGGGCCACTATGTTCAAATGTAGGGTGACACATTACACTACACCACCGGAGGCAAGCATTGGGACCACTATGTCCAAGTGCGGGGTGACACATTACACTAAACCACACAGGCAAGCATTGGGGCCACTATGTCCAAGTGTAGGGTGAGACACATTACACTACACCACCGGAGGCAAGCATTGGGACCACTATGTCCAAGTGCGGGGTGACACATTACACTAAACCACACAGGCAAGCATTGGGGCCACTATGTCCAAGTGTAGGGTGACACATTACACTACATCACCGGAGGCAAGCCTTGGGGCCACTTTGTCCATGTGTAGGGTGACACATTACACTACACCACACAGGCAAGCATTGGGGCCACTATGTCCAAGTGTAGGGTGACACATTACACTACACCTCCGGAGGCAAGCATTGGGGCCACTATGTCCAAGTGTAGGGTGACACATTACACTACACCACCGGTGGCAAGCATTGGGACCACTCTGTCCAAGTGCAGGGTGACACATTACACTACACCACACAGGCAAGCATTGGGACCACTCTGTCCAAGTGCGGGGTGACACATTACACTACACCACCAGAGGCAAGCATTGGGGCCACTATTTCCAAGTGTAGGGTGAATATACAGGACACATGTGCATTAATATTTATTTTATGTATTGGTGTTGTCAAGAAAGGAATGATATAGACACGAACATCTATAGCTTCATGTATATTTTGAAATAATGAACACCAAATATATTATATTTTGTGTATTAGTCCTCATTATTCTAAAAGGTATAGGGTCTACAAATACTTGTGGTCTATATTGGCTAATAATTATTTCATTCTTCATTTGCCTTCATTTGTAAACAAGATATTTTCTCTCGTTTCTGAGAGGAAAACAACAACAACAACAACAACAAACTGACTCTATTTTTTTATTTTAAAGAATACACATTTCAGAACTTCAGAACATGGTGGAGGCATCACCAGAGAGCAGTTCTAAGCCGAATTTGAAAGTCAGAAGCTTGCGTTTTCTTGTTTACTTCTGGTATGGATGTTCAAGACTTGGACTTCTAAAGTGATAAAGTGCCTGCTAAAAGCTGGGGACAAATTCAGGCCATCTCAAGCTGTCTTAAGTTTATCTGATGCTTGTCCAGGTCACTCGGGAAGTGAACAGATGAGGTTGCTGAGGTGATCTGAGAATCTGTGTGATGTGTGCCCAAAACGGTCTGTCAGAAAATTGAAGGAACTGCAAGTGAAACACTTAGGCTAGGAGTGCCTAAGGGAGCTTAAGAAAGCTGAAGAGGGTTTAAGAGGGCCCAAGAGGTACTAAGCGGGCTTAAAAGGTGTAAGAGGGGCTTAAGAGGGCTCTGCTTGATGATCTGAAGAAATATCCATACCAGATACAGAACAAACAGAAGCTCTCTGATGGAGGTAAGCTGGAAAGAAAGGCCATGCATGGCTAGACTACTAGCTAAAATCCACAGTCCAAATTTTCTCAGCGAGTTATGGATGTCAGATGAGATTCTCAATTCTAAAAAAAACGGGTATTGAGGCACCCAATTGAGTTTGCAGAAACACACCTCAGAGAAGGATAGCAATTTCCTCACAGGGGGGGGTTCTAATTAGGACCTTTGCATACACCCAAAAGCAGTACAATAGTATATGACATAAAATGGTACAGTGTCATCTTACTGGTCGTGGTCTACATGGGACGGTCTCGTTTCCTTTCTTCTAGAAAGCCAATCCAAGGGCTAGGGCCAGGGCCAGGAATGTATTCATGCTGTTAGTTTTTGAATTTTTATCCTTTCAATGAACTCTCAGTTGACATAATAACATTACAATAACCTTCTCAATAATCAACTTGAAACTGTCTCTCTACATTTTGACTAGCCTTCATCAGGTCGAAACGTCGAGAGACAACTTCAAGTTGATTATTGAGAAGGTTATTTGTTTTTTTTATCGTGTTTGTTTTGTTGTTGCTGTATATTAATAGTTGAGTGCTGCAAGACTACATCAAGTCCAAGCAAGAGCTAACAAGCTCTTTTTCATTTGTGATTGCAACCATAGGGTCAGCTACAGCCTCCTCAGGAGAACTCCACTCACCATGCAGCAGATGCTCTGGTGGAGGGTCAGCTACAGCCTCCTCAGGAGAACTCCACTCACCATGCAGCAGATGCTTTGGTGTAGGGTCAACTACAGCCTCCTCAGGAGAACTCCACTCACCATGCAGCAGATGCTTTGGTGTAGGGTCAGCTACAGCCTCCTCAGGAGAACTCCACTCACCATGCAGCAGATGCTTTGGTGGAGGGTCAGCTACAGCCTCCTCAGGAGAACTCCACTCACCATGCAGCAGATGCTTTGGTGTAGGGTCAGCCACAGCCTCCTCAGGAGAACTCCACTCGCCATGAAGCAGATGCTTTGGTGGAGGGTCAGCCACAGCCTCCTCAGGAGAACTCCACTCACCATGCAGCAGATGCTTTGGTGGAGGGTCAGCTACAGCCTCCTCAGGAGAACTCCACTCACCATGCAGCAGATGCTTTGGTGGAGGGTCAGTGTTATGCCCCAGAATGAAGCTCAGGGACATTAAACAGTTATGTGTTGTAGTGAATGCGTGTTGTATAGATATCAAAATTGTATCATGTTCATGTCAGCCTTGATTTCTGTTTTCATCCTTAGTTTCTTGTATGCATATGCAAACTGAACCCAACACGAACCCTGCACATACACACACATTATTTCCTTATTTGGTCATTTTTAGTAGCTCTGCTGGAGCCTATAAAAGCGCCAGCTGAGCACGTGACTAGTCAGTTCTGTCTTGCTGTTCTACTTTTAACCTACTTTTTATTATAAGGAATAAAAACCTTATCTCTTGGGAGAAGGGGTTAGTAAGACTCGACTCTGGTGGCAGCATACCTACCACTCTGACTGGATTGGCTCGTTGAGCTCAAGTTGGGTGTGTAGCATACGTTGGGGCAAGATTGTTCCCCAACACTTGGCGGCAGCGGTTACTGAACCAAACTATCATCATTGAAAGCTGTAAGCCCTTAGCTACTATTGTTTATTCTCTGTTCTTCTTTTGAGAACAAATTGCACAGTGGAAGATGTCTCGTCAGCAGAAGCTCAAGAAGCCGGTTGCTGTGACAGATGGGGGTAGTAAGACTCGACTCTGGTGGCAGCATACCTACCACTCTGACTGGATTGGCTCGTTGAGCTCAAGTTGGGTGTGTAGCATACGTTGGGACAAGATTGTTCCCCAACAGTCAGCTACAGCCTCCTCAGGAGAACTCCACTCACCATGCAGCAGATGCTTTGGTGGAGGGTCAGCTACAGCCTCCTCAGGAGAACTCCACTCACCATGAAGCAGATGCTTTGGTGGAGGATCATCTATTTGGTTACAGATTTCCAGAAGTGATAACTCCACAAACTAAAACAATAGAACTGAGCGTTCGTCTTTTAATATGGCAAGTGGATTAGCACCATAGACGAAAACAATTCTGATGACCCCTACCAACGTTTTTATTCTGCAATCGATAAACAGAGTCACATCATAGACAGACTGCTATGAAATAAATGATGGGTCTGTATGGAAGTTATGTGAGGCTTAATAAATAGGTAAAGGGTCATATAAATGCTTGTTGTCTACATGGGTAAACTCTAGTTTCATTAATATTGAGTAAAATATTCGGATGTACGCAATGTTTCCTGTGCCTATTTTAAATGGTGGACGAGCTCAAGACTCACACATTTGGTAGCTTCTTTGTGAACAGAGACTTTAGCCAATTTTAGCCTCCTAAAACACTTCAAGCATGCTTGAATCCTTAATGAAGGTGGTCAACTGATGGTCCCCAAAAAACTATGAAAAATGAAAAATTCATATTCAAGATCCTCTATTTATTTATTGGGGAGCATATGTATTTATTGGCGAGGTACATATCTATTTTTTGGAGAGTGTATATATTTATTGGGGAGTTTATATATTTATTGGGAAGCATATATATTTATTGGGGAGTGATTGGGGAGCGTATCGGGGGAGCACATTTATTTATTGGATAGTGTATATATTGCGGAATGTATCAGGTAATATCTATTTCAGAGTGTATCTATCTATTGGGTGAGTATCTATCTATTGCAGAGTGTGTCTATCTATTGCAGAGTATATCTATCTAGGAGAGTATCTATCTATTTCTATCTATTGGGTGAGTATCTATCTATTGCAGAGTGTATCTAGCTATTGCAGAGTATATCTAACTATTGCAGAGTATATCTATCTAGGAGAGTATCTGTCTATTGCAGAGTGTATCAATCTATTGCAGAGTGTATCTATTTATGGCAGAGTATATCAGAGTGTATCTATCTATTGGCGAGTGTATCTATTTATTGCAGAGTGTATCTATCTATTGCCGAGTGTAACTATCTATTGGCGAGTGTATCTATTTATTGCAGAGTGTATCTATTTATTGCAGAGTGTATCTATCTATTGGTGAGTGTATCTATCTATTGCAGAGTGTATCTATCTATTGCAGAGTGTATCTATCTATTGCAGAGTGTATCTATCTATTGCAGAGTGTATCTATCTATTGGTGAGTGCATCTATCTATTGCAGAGTGTATCTATCTATTGGCGAGTGTATCTATTTATTGCAGAGTGTATCTATCTATTGCAGAGTGTGTCTATCTATTGGGGAATGTGATATGACTCCCTGTGTTGGTTTGAAATCTAGCTATTTTAAAATGATCACTCCATAGTATACATGGTGATTTAAGATGATTTTAATCCCCAAAACGCATCAAGCAATGCCTTGAATTCTTCAAGGTAGTAACCAGCAACAAAACAACATTAATAAGTATGTAATCCTCCTTCGACACCTAGATGCACATCCTTCGACACCTGGATGCACATCCTTCGACACCTGGATGCACATCCTTCGACACCTGGATACACATCCTTCGACACCTGGATGCACATCCTTCGACACCTGGATGCACATCCTTCGACACCTGGATGCACTATGACATTGATAATCTTTTAACAATTTCGTTTTCTTTTCTGAACAGAGAAATTGATTAGTGCTAAATCAAGAAACAGATTAATTATTAATGTGCATCCAGGTGTCGAAGGATGTGCATCCAGGTGTCGAAGGATGTGCATCCAGGTGTCGCATTAGTAATAAACATTGGAAATGATAGTCTATGTTTGGTTAGTCCTGGTGTTACACTGGGTATGTTTGGTTAGTCCTGGTGTTACACTGAGTAACTTCTTGCAGGTGTTTGACTATACAAGTACAAACAATAAAAATAATATATATATATTGGAAATCGATAATGTAGATAACCCTTTACCAATGTAGACAACATTTACACGTCCCTCATCTATTATATATTCTTTAATCTGTATTACATTTATACATTATTCCTGGTGAAGACTAGATGCTCTAGCCTTCATTATTCCTGGTGAAGACTAGATGCTCTAGCCTTCATTATTCCTGGTGAAGACTAGATGCTCTAGCCTTCATTATTCCAGGTGAAGACTAGATGCTCTAGCCTTCATTATTCCTGGTGAAGACTAGATGCTCTAGCCTTCATTATTCCTGGTGAAGACTAGATGCTCTAGCCTTCATTATTCCTGGTGAAGACTAGATTCCCTAGCCTTCATTATTCCTGGTGAAGACTAGATGCTCTAGCCTTCATTATTCCTGGTGAAGACTAGATGCTCTAGCCTTCATTATTCCTGGTGACTAGATGCTCTAGCCTTCATTATTCCTGGTGAAGAATAGATGCTCTAGCCTTCATTATTCTGGTGAAGACTAGATGCTCTAACCTTCATTTATTCCTGGAGAAGACTAGATGCTCTAGCCTTCATTATTCCTGGTGAAGACTAGATGCTCTAGCATTCATTATTCCTGGTGAAGACTAGATGCTCTAGCCTTCATTATTCCTGGTGAAGACTAGATGCTCTAGCCTTCATTATTCCTGGTGAAGACTAGATGCTCTAGCCTTAATTATTCCTGGTGAAACTAGATCCTCTAGCCTTCATTATTCCTGGTGACGACTAGATGCTCTAGCCTTCATTATTCCTGGTGAAGACTAGATGCTCTAGCCTTGATTATTCCTGGTGAAACTAGATGCTCTAGCCTTCATTATTCCTGGTGAAGACTAGATGCTCTAGCCTTCATTATTCCTGGTGAGACTAGATGCTCTAGCCTTCATTATTCCTGGTGAAGACTAGATGCTCTAGCCTTCATTATTCCTGGTGAAACTAGATGCTCTAGCCTTCATTATTCCTGGTGAAGACTAGATGCTCTAGCCTTCATTATTCCTGGTGAAGACTAGATGCTCTAGCCTTCATTATTCCTGGTGAAGGCTAGATGATCTAGCCCCTTCATTATTCCTGGTGAAGACTAGATGCACTAGCCTTCTTTATTCCTGGTGAAGACTAGATGCTCTAGCCTTCATTATTCCTGGTGAAGACTAGATGCTCTAGCCTTCACTATTCCTGGTGAAACTAGATGCTCTAGCCTTCGATGCTCTAGCCTTCATTATTCCTGGTGAAGACTAGATGCTCTAGCCTTCATGATTCCTGGTGAAACTAGATGCTCTAGCCTTCATGATTCCTGGTGAAACTAGATGCTCTAGCCTTCATTATTCCTGGTGAAACTAGATGCTCTAGCCTTCATTATTCCTGGTGAAGACTAGATGCTCTAGCCTTCATTATTCCTGGTGAAGACTAGATTCCCTAGTCTTCATTATTCCTGGTGAAGACTAGATGCTCTAGCCTTCATTATTCCTGGTAAAACTAGATGCTCTAGCCTTCATTATTCCTGGTGAAGACTAGATTCCCTATCCTTCATTATTCCTGGTGAATACTAGATGCTCTAGCCTTCATTATTCCTGGTGAAGACTAGATGCTCTAGCCTTCATTATTCCTGGTGAAGACAAGATGCTCTAGCCTTCATTATTCCTGGTGACTAGATGCTCTAGCCTTCATTATTCCTGGTGAAGACTAGTTGCTCTAGCCTTCATTATTCCTGGTGAAGACTAGATGCTCTAGCCTTAATTATTCCTGGTGAAGACTAGATGCTCTAGCCTTCATTATTCCAGGTGAAGACTAGATGCTCTAGCCTTCATTATTCCTGGTGAGACTAGATGCTCTAGCCTTCATTATTCCTGGTTAAGACTAGATGCTCTAGCCTTCATTATTCCTGGTGAGACTAGATGCTCTAGCCTTCATTATTCCTGGTGAAGACTGACTAGATGCTCTAGCCTTCATTATTCCTGGTGAGACTAGATGCTCTAGCCTTCATTATTCCTGGTGAAGACTAGATGCTCTAGCCTTCATTATTCCTGGTGAAGACTAGATTCCATAGCCTTCATTATTCCTGGTGAAGACTAGATGCTCTAGCCTTCATTATTCCTGGTGAAACTAAATGCTCTAGCCTTCATTATTCCTGGTGAAGACTGGATGCTCTAGCCTTCATTATTCCTGGTGAAGACTAGATGCTCTAGCCTTCATTATTCTAGATGCTCTAGCCTTCATTATTCCTGTTGAAGACTAGATGCTCTAGCCTTCATTATTCCTGGTGAAGACTAGATGCCCTTGCCTTCATTATTCCTGGTGAAGACTAGATGCTCTAGCCTTCATTATTCCTGGTGAAACTAGATGCTCTAGCCTTCGATGCTCTAGCCTTCATTATTCCTGGTGAAGACTAGATGCTCTAGCTTTCATTATTCCTGGTGAAGGCTAGATGCTCTAGCCTTCATTATTCCTGGTGAAGACTAGATGCTCTAGCCTTCATTATTCCTGGTGAAGACTAGATGCTCTAGCCTTCATTATTCCTGGAGAAGACTAGATGCTCTAGCCTTCATTATTCCTGGTGAAGAGTAGATGCTCTAGCCTTCATTATTCCTTGTGAGACTAGATGCTCTAGCCTTCATTAAAGACTAGATGCTCTAGCCTTCATTATTCCTGGTGAGACTAGATGCTCTAGCCTTCATTATTCCTGGTGAAGACTAGATGCTCTAGCCTTCATTATTCCTGGTGAAGACTAGATGCTCTAGCCTTCATTATTCCTGGTGAAACTAGATGCTCTAGCCTTCATTATTCCTGGTGAAGACTAGATGCTCTAGCCTTCATTATTCCTGGTGAGACTAGATGCTCTAGCCTTCATTATTCCAGGTGAAGACTAGATTCCCTAGCCTTCATTATTCCTGGTGAAGACTAGATGCTCTAGCCTTCACTATTCCTGGTGAAATTAGATGCTCTAGCCTTCGATGCTCTAGCCTTCATTATTCCTGGTGAAGACTAGATGCTCTAGCCTTCATGATTCCTGGTGAAGACTAGATGCTCTAGCCTTCATTATTCCTTGTGAAACTAGATGCTCTAGCCTTCATGATTCCTGGTGAAACTAGATGCTCTAGCCTTCATTATTTCTGGTGAAACTAGATGCTCTAGCCTTCATTATTCCTGGTGAAGACTAGATGCTCTAGCCTTCATTATTCCTGGTGAAGACTAGATTTCCTAGTCTTCATTATTCCTGCTGAAGACTAGATGCTCTAGCCTTCATTATTCCTGGTGAAACTAGATGCTCTAGCCTTCATTATTCCTGGTGAAGACTAGATTCCCTAGCCTTCATTATTCCTGGTGAATACTAGATGCTCTAGCCTTCATTATTCCTGGTGAAGACTAGATGCTCTAGCCTTAATTATTCCTGGTGAAGACTAGATGCTCTAGCCTTCATTATTCCTGGTGAAGACTAGATGCTCTAGCCTTCATTATTCCTGGTGAGACTAGATGCTCTAGCCTTCATTATTCCTGGTTAAGACTAGATGCTCTAGCCTTCATTATTCCTGGTGAGACTAGATGCTCTAGCCTTCATTATTCCTGGTGAAGACTAGATGCTCTAGCCTTCATTATTCCTGGTGAAGACTAGATGCTCTAACCTTCATTTATTCCTGGAGAAGACTAGATGCTCTAGCCTTCATTATTCCTGGTGAAGACTAGATGCTCTAGCATTCATTATTCCTGGTGAAGACTAGATGCTCTAGCCTTCATTATTCCTGGTGAAGACTAGATGCTCTAGCCTTCATTATTCCTGGTGAAGACTAGATGCTCTAGCCTTAATTATTCCTGGTGAAACTAGATCCTCTAGCCTTCATTATTCGTGGTGAAGACTAGATGCTCTAGCCTTCATTATTCCTGGTAAAGACTAGATGCTCTAGCCTTCATTATTCCTGGTGAAGTGTTTTGGTCAGGCACCCGCATTAGTGCCAGAGTAGCTCCTTAAAACTGGCAGCGGCTGGATCATAACAGTGATAAGAGATGTATCATGTGATGGTGGGGCAGGGAAATGTGAGGAATTTGAGAGGAATCAGCTGATACTGGTTGAGGAGCACATATTGTAGGGGCTGGATAGAGACGAGATGAATATAGAAGAGTGGGTGAGGATGGAAAGGCGGCATTACTGTTGGGGAAAGGTGTGGATGGACAAATGATGCATGATGGAGGAGATGGGTGAGTGTGTTATGTATTGGATAGGGAAATGATGGCAGAAGAGAAAGGAACTGTTGTATGGCGAGCTGAGGAATGATCTTTGGTTCCCTCAGCTCCACATTCCTGCACAGCTGGACACTCTCAGCCCTGTTGACTCTTCTCAATAATCAACTTGAAATTTACTCTCTCGCTGCTCTAGTCTTCACCAGGAATAATGAAGGCTAGAGCATCTAGTCTTCACCAGGAATAATGAAGGCTAGAGCATCTAGTCACCAGGAATAATGAAGGCTAGAGCATCTAGTCTTCACCAGGAATAATGAAGGCTAGAGCATCTAGTCTTCACCAGAAATAATGAAGGCTAGAGCATCTAGTCTTCACCAGGAATAATGAAGGCTAGAGCATCTAGTCTTCACCAGGAATAATGAAGGCTAGAGCATCTAGTCTTCACCAGGAATAATGAAGGCTAGAGCATCTAGTCTTCACCAGGAATAATGAAGGCTAGAGCATCTAGTCTTCACCAGGAATAATGAAGGCTAGAGCATCTAGTCTTCACCAGGAATAATGAAGGTTAGAGCATCTAGTCTTCACCAGGAATAATGAAGGCTAGAGCATCTAGTCTTCACCAGGAATAATGAAGGTTAGAGCATCTAGTCTTCACCAGGAATAATGAAGGCTAGAGCATCTAGTCTTCACCAGGAATAATGAAGGTTAGAGCATCTAGTTTCACCAGGAGTAATGAAGGGTAGAGCATCTAGTCTTCACCAGGAATAATGAAGGCTAGAGCATCTAGTTTCACCAGGAATAATGAAGGTTAGAGCATCTTTAGTTTCACCAGGAATAATGAAGGCTAGAGCATCTAGTCTTCACCAGGAATCATGAAGGCTAGAGCATCTAGTCTTCACCAGGAATAATGAAGGATAGAGCATCTAGTCTTCACCAGGAATAATGAAGGCTAGAGCATCTAGTTTCACCAGGAATAATGAAGGCTAGAGCATCTAGTCTTCACCAGGAATAATGAAGGCTAGAGCATCTAGTCTTCACCAGGAATAATGAAGGCTAGAGCATCTAGTCTTAACCAGGAATAATGAAGGCTAGAGCATCTAGTCTTCATCAGGAATAATGAAGGCTAGAGCATCTAGTCTTCACCAGGAATAATGAAGGCTAGAGCATCTAGTTTCACCAGGAATAATGAAGGCTAGAGCATCTAGTATTCACCAGGAATAATGAAGGCTAGAGCATCTAGTATTCACCAGGAATAATGAAGACTAGGGAATCTAGTCTTCACCAGGAATAATGAAGGCTAGAGCATCTATTTTCACCAGGAATAATGAAGGCTAGAGCATCTAGTCTTCACCAGGAATAATGAAGACTAGGGAATTCAGGAATAATGAAGGCTAGAGCATCTAGTCTTCACCAGGAATAATGAAGGATAGAGCATCTAGTTTCACCAGGAATAATGAAGGCTAGAGCATCTAGTTTCACCAGGAATAATGAAGGCTAGAGCATCTAGTCTTCACCAGAATCATGAAGGCTAGAGCATCTAGTCTTCACCAGGAATAATGAAGGATAGAGCATCTAGTTTCACCAGGAATAATGAAGGCTAGAGCATCTAGTTTCACCAGGAATAATGAAGGCTAAAGCATCTAGTCTTCACCAGAATCATGAAGGCTAGAGCATCTAGTCTTCACCAGGAATAATGAAGGCTAGAGCATCGAAGGCTAGAGCATCTAGTTTCACCAGGAATAGTGAAGGCTAGGGAATCTAGTCTTCACCAGGAATAATGAAGGCTAGAGCATCTAGTTTCACCAGGAATAATGAAGGCTAGAGCATCTAGTCTTCACCAGGAATAATGAAGGCTAGAGCATCTAGTCTCACCAGGAATAATGAAGGCTAGAGCATCTAGTCTTCACCAGGAATAATGAAGGCTAGAGCATCTAGTTTCACCAGGAATAATGAAGGCTAGAGCATCTAGTCTTCACCAGGAATAATGAAGGCTAGAGCATCCTAGTCTTCACCAGGAATAATGAAGGCTAGAGCATCTAGTCTCACCAGGAATAATGAAGGCTAGAGCATCTAGTCTTCACCAGGAATAATGAAGGCTAGAGCATCTAGTCTCACAAAGAATAATGAAGGCTAGAGCATCTAGTCTCTTCACCAGGAATAATGAAGGCTAGAGCATCTAGTCTTCACCAGGAATAATGAAGGCTAGAGCATCTAGTCTTCACCAGGAATAATGAAGGCTAGAGCATCTAGTCTTCACAAGGAATAATGAAGGCTAGAGCATCTAGCCTTCACCAGGAATAATGAAAGCTAGAGCATCTAGTCTTCACCAGGAATAATGAAGGCTAGAGCATCGAAGGCTAGAGCATCTAGTTTCACCAGGAATAATGAAGGCTAGAGCATCTAGTCTTCACCAGGAATAATGAAGGCTAGAGCATCTAGTCTCACCAGGAATAATGAAGGCTAGAGCATCTAGTCTTAACCAGGAATAATGAAGGCTAGAGCATCTAGTCTCACCAGGAATAATGAAGGCTAGAGCATCTAGTCTTCACCAGGAATAATGAAGGCTAGAGCATCTAGTCTTCACCAGGAATAATGAAGGCTAGAGCATCTAGTCTTCACCAGGAATAATGAAGGCTAGAGCATCTAGTCTTCACCAGGAATAATGTATAAATGTAATACAGATTAAAGAATATAAAATAGATGAGGGACGTGTAAATGTTGTCTACATTGGTAAAGGGTTATCTACATTATCGATTTCCAATATATATATATAATTTTTATTGTTTGTACTTATATAGTCAAACACCTGCAAGAAGTTACTCAGTGTAACACCAGGACTAACCAAACATACCCAGTATAACACCAGGACTAACCAAACATAGACTATCATATCATTTCCAATGTTTATTACTAATGCGACACCTGGATGCACATCCTTCGACACCTGGATACACATCCTTCGACACCTGGATGCACATCCTTCAACACCTGGATGCACATTAATAATTAATCTGTTTCTTGATTTAGCACTAATCAATTTCTCTGTTCAGAAAAGAAAAAGAAATTGTTAAAATATTATCAATGTCATAGTGCATCCAGGTGTCGAAGGATGTGCATCCAGGTGTCGAAGGATGTGCATCCAGGTGTCGAAGTATGTGCATCCAGGTGTCGAAGGATGTGCATCCAGGTGTCGAAGGATGTGCATCCAGGTGTCGAAGGAGGATTACATACTTATTAATGTTGTTTTGTTGCTGGTTACTACCTTGAAAAATTCAAGGCATTGCTTGATGCGTTTTGGGGATTAAAATCATCTTAAATCACCATGTATACTTATGGAGTGATCATTTTAAAATAGCTAGATTTCAAACCAACACAGGGAGTCATATCACATTCCCCAATAGATAGACACACTCTGCAATAGATAGATACACTCTACAATAAATAGATACACTCGCCAATAGATAGATACACTCACCAATAGATATATAGATACACTTGCCAATAGATAGATACACTCTGCAATAGATAGATACACTCACCAATAGATAGATACACTCTGCAATAGATAGATACACTCTGCAATAGATAGATACACTCTGCAATAGATAGATACACTCGGCAATAGATAGATACACTCACCAATAGATAGATACACTCTGCAATAAATAGATACACTCTGCAATAAATAGATACACTCGCCAATAGATAGATACACTCGGCAATAGATAGATACACTTTGCAATAAATAGATACACTCGCCAATAGATAGATACACTCTGATATACTCTGCCATAAATAGATACACTCTGCAATAGATAGATACACTCTGCAATAGACAGATACTCTCCTAGATAGATATACTCTGCAATAGTTAGATATACTCTGCAATAGCTAGCTAGATACACTCTGCAATAGATAGATACTCACCCAATAGATAGAAATAGATAGATACTCTCCTAGATAGATATACTCTGCAATAGATAGACACACTCTGCAATAGATAGATACTCACCCAATAGATAGATACACTCTGAAATAGATATTACCTGATACATTCCGCAATATATACACTATCCAATAAATAAATGTGCTCCCCCGATACGCTCCCCAATCACTCCCCAATAAATATATATGCTTCCCAATAAATATATAAACCCCCCAATAAATATATACACTCTCCAAAAAATAGATATGTACCTCGCCAATAAATACATATGCTCCCCAATAAATAAATAGAGGATCTTGAATATGAATTTTTCATTTTTCATAGTTTTTTGGGGACCATCAGTTGACCACCTTCATTAAGGATTCAAGCATGCTTGAAGTATTTTAGGAGGCTAAAATTGGCCAAAGTCTCCGTTCACAAAGAAGCTACCAAATGTGTGAGTCTTGAGCTCGTCCACCATTTAAAATAGGCACAGGGAACATTGCGTACATCCGAATATTTTACTCAATATTAATGAAACTAGAGTTTACCCATGTAGACAACAAGCATTTATATGACCCTTTACCTATTTATTAAGCCTCACATAACTTCCATACAGACCCATCATTTATTTCATAGCAGTCTGTCTATGATGTGACTCTGTTTATCGATTGCAGAATAAAAACGTTGGTAGGGGTCATCAGAATTGTTTTCGTCTATGGTGCTAATCCACTTGCCATATTAAAAGACGAACGCTCAGTTCTATTGTTTTAGTTTGTGGAGTTATCACTTCTGGAAATCTGTAACCAAATAGATGACCCTCCACCAAAGCATCTGCTTCATGGTGAGTGGAGTTCTCCTGAGGAGGCTGTAGCTGACCCTCCACCAAAGCATCTTCTGCATGGTGAGTGGAGTTCTCCTGAGGAGGCTGTAGCTGACCCTCCACTAAAGCATCTGCTGCATGGTGAGTGGAGTTCTCCTGAGGAGGCTGTGGCTGACCCTCCACCAAAGCATCTGCTTCATGGTGAGTGGAGTTCTCCTGAGGAGGCCGTAGCTGATCCTACACCAAAGCATCTGCTGCATGGTGAGTGGAGTTCTCCTGAGGAGGCTGTAGCTGACCCTCCACCAAAGCATCTGCTGCATGGTGAGTGGAGTTCTCCTGAGGAGGCTGTGGCTGACTGTTAGACCTTGTCCTACTAATTTGCTTATCCTACCCTTCTCCTGGTCCTAAACCTAGGTACATTGGCAGAGATAAGTTAAAATTATGATTATAGAACTGGTACAGAGAATCAAAAACAATTGTTACAGAACTGAGCTAACTCGACTGACGATCCCAGAGCGGGCTGCCTTTAAATAGGCTGGCCACACTCCAATGGGCATTTCCGTATAAGGTATTAGTATAAGTCATGGGTGCGTGTGGTATAATAATTATAGTTATTTTAGTGCAAACGAGTGTCTGGTAAGTTCAATCGTGGCTTTCACCTTGTCCCATGGTTGTGGTCCCGGCTGTGGTCACGGCTGTTAGGCTGGGGCCTAACATCTCCCCCTCCTTGTGGGGTCGAAAGCTGTCCTCTGGTGGGTCTTGGGTCCCAGGCTTGTCGGGAGAGACCATCAGCATTGGCATTGTCCTTGCCTGGCCGATATGTCACTGTGAAATCAAAATCCTGGAGCGCTAGGGCCCATCTGGTCAGTCGCCCATTTGTACCTTTCATAGAATTCAGATACTTAAGTGCTCGATGGTCGGTTTGTATGCAAAAGTGTCTGCCGAGGAGGTAGGATTCGAAATGTTTGAGCGCTAGGACTATTGCAAGGCATTCTTTTTCCGTAGTGGAATATCTTGTTTCTCGATCCAACATTTTCTTCGAATAATAGGCGATGGGCCGGTCACCATCTTTGCCATCTGGTTGGCTGAGCACTGCTCCAATGCCTCGATCAGACACATCTGTCTGTAGCAAGAAATCAAGATTATAGTTGGGTGTGACTAGGATAGGCTGTTTCGCTAGTGCCTGCTTTAGCTGTGTAAATGCTTCTTCACAATAACCTGTCCATTGCACTTTATTAGGTGCTAATGTGCGTGTTAGGTCAGATAAAGGTGCTGATAATGAGCCAAACTGTGGTATGAACCTGCGATAATAGCCTGCAATTCCAAGAAATGCTCGAACATCTTTTTTCGTTTTGGGTTGCTTGAAGGTTCTTACTGCTTCTGTTTTGCTCTGTTGTGGAGTAATCTGTCCATTGCCAACAACATGTCCTAGATATTTACACGTAGCCATGCCTACTTGGCATTTGCTGGGTTTCACAGTGAGCCCATGTTGTTGTAACTTATTCATGAGGAGGGAGAGGTGAGCGAGGTGGTCTGTCCATGACGAGCTGTAGATGACTATATCATCTAGATAAGCGGCAGCAAACTCTTGCATTCCTTCTAGCGTCTTATCCATAAGCCTCTGAAATGTCGCTGGAGCATTCCTGAGGCCAAAAGGCATTTTGGTGAAGCGATATTTGCCCAGTTTGGACATAAAAGCTGTTTTATCACGGTCTTGTGGTAGGACAGGAACTTGGTAATACCCCTTAGCTAGATCAAAAGTGGAGATAAATGTAGCATCACCCAGTGTCTCGAGCAGCTCGTCAATGCGAGGCATTGGGTAGGGATCGACAACTGTAACGGCGTTAACATCTCTATAGTCGACACAGACTCGGACGGACCCATCAGGCTTCTTGACTGGAACAATTTGAGAGGCCCATGGGCCTGAGCAAGGCTCTATCACTCCTGCTTTTAGCATGTCCTTTATCTCCTGGAGAACCTGTTGTTCCCAAGCCTTGGGTAGACGTCTGGGCACAGTTCTTATGGGCGTTGCATCACCTGTGTTGATCACGTGCATTGCTTCCTTTGTACAGCCAGGTACTCCAGTAAATACTGTTGGGAACTTTTCCACCAATTGGTTGATATCAACTTTTTGAGGTTTGGTAAGAACTTCACCAAGTGTTAGCTGTAGCTTTGGTTCATCTGGCTTCGGGTAGAGGTTAGTTGAGATTGAGATTTCAGTAGTTTCATTGATTTCATCGATGGAGGCGACAAGCACCATCGCTTCAGGTGATTTCCACCTCTTCAGCATCATTCCATGGACATGCCGTTTTCTTTTTGTCTTGTCTACCATGTCAACTGTGTATGTGACTGGCGATGTCTTCCCGGTTATTAGGTACGGGCCCATCCATTGGGCTTGAAGCTTTCCAGATGGAACTGGCATGAGGACCAGTACTTGTTCACCGATTTCAAACTGAATGTCTTTGGTTTTCCTGTCATATCTTTCCTTCATCTTACGTTGTGTCTCTCTTTGTTGTTCCTGGGTGAGCTGTTGCATTTCATCCAACTTTTCCCTCATGTCCAACACCCATTGCAATGTGGTTGTATCGTTCACCTTGTCTCCCATCCATGCATCTTGAAGAACATCCAATGGTCCTCTCACATACCTTCCAAATAGTAGCTCAAACGGTGAATATCCAGTGCTCTCGTTGGGTACCTCGCGATATGCAAAAAGCACATAAGGAAGTAGGTTGTCCCATTCCCTTTTGTCGTTCGTTACCTTTTTCAGCATGGACTTGAGGGTGCCATGGAACCTTTCCACGGCTCCATTTGTCTGCGGGTGGTAGGGTGTGGTAGTAAGGTGTTCAATGTTGAGGAGGGCAAGTAGTTCTTTCATCAGTCGTGAGCAAAAGTTAGAACCTTGGTCAGTCAAAATCTGCTGGGGAATGCCCAGTCTTGAGAATATCTCAACAAGTGCTTCTGCTATGGTCTCTGTGTCTGTCTTTTTGAGTGGCACTGCCTCCGCATAACGACTTCCGTAGTCTATCATTGTGAGGATAAACTTATTTCCTTTTTTCGTTCTTGGGAGGGGTCCCACTATATCTATGGCAATTCGCTGGAATGGCTCCGGAATGATCGGCATCGGTATAAGGGGGGTTCTATTCCCTTTCTGTCTGGAGTGTATCTGGCAAGTTGGGCAGGACTCACAAGCATTCCTGACGTCTCTGTGTAGACCCGGCCAAAAAAATCGCCTCAACAATCTGTATCTGGTTTTCTTGATGCCCAAGTGACCTGCCATAGGGATAGTATGTGCCAATCGAATGGCTTGTGCTCTTCTCTGTTTCGGGAGGACGAGCTGACTAAATGTCCCACCTGTGTGATAGGCGCCTTTCCTGAAGAGAAGTCCTTGTTCCACATAATAAATCGAATCAGGGTCGCTGGCAGCTGATTCCCAAAGGGGTTGGAGTGTAAGGTCATCATGCTGCTCTGCTTTTAAGTCTTGATCAGGTTCTCGCTGTTCTGTTTCGACATGTGTGTCTTCTGGACCATCTGGGTCTATTAAGGACTGTTCATCCTTCTTGTATTGGTCATCCATGACTGGATTGAGCAGGTTGCTCTCTTCTTCTCCATCATCATCAGAATCTAGGAGGTTGAGAGGAGTAACTGGTGAGTCTGCTGTAGCTCTATCATCTACTGCCTGTTGTTGTTCCTCAGCTTGGATTTGCTTCCGTGTCACCAAGACTGTCGGTTCTTGTCGTTTCTTTTCGGCTTCAGTTGCCAGCTTGAGAATATCCAAAAAATCTGGGGTATCTATTCCTAACACCACATCTTCTTCCGTAATGTCTGCTGATACAGCCACTGTGTGGGTACAGTCATGTCCGAAGATCTCTAAACCTGCCTCTGCCAGAGGGTAGTGACTGACTTTGTTATGAATGCAACGGATGGGGATGGTATCTCCATTCTTGTTCTCTTCGGTGATGAGCTTTTCTGCTACCATGGTGATCTGACATCCAGTATCTATTCTGATGGTACATTCTCTTCCGTTCACTCTGCCTGTGGTGATAAAACTGTAATGTTTGTCCGGTAGCTTGCTTAAGAAAACTTTCTTGGGGCATTGTGCTGCCACATGTCCCCAACTATTGCAGTTGAAGCACATGGGCCCCTTTTCTGGGCTAAAGTACTTTGAGAGGTCCTTCTTATGCTCTGATCCATGGTCGATTTGAGATTGAATGGGTGGTGGCTTCATGAAAGTGTTCGGTCCACCACTTGGGGATGGTTTTAAATTGTCATCAGCAGTTTAACTTCGTTCTTTTGGCTTAAAATCTCTCAAATAGGGCTGCCTATCTCTCCATTTCCCATCTTTGCGAAAACTTCCGTAGTCCAGGCTGCGATCCCGAATATACAAATCACAGAGTTTGCCCGTCTCTGCTAAGGAGGTAGGATGCTGGGACCTTACCCATGAAGCAATGTGCAATGGCATACTTCGTAACAGGTGTTCACTGGCAAATCGTTCGGTTGCCTCTCTATTGCTCTTGCAATCTTCAATACATAATGCTGTAATATCCCCAAGTCGGTTTGCGAGTTGTGTCGCTGATTCATCGGGTTTCCTGATAATGGCCCACCAGTTGGCCATATGTGTCTCCTTTGTCACGTTAAACCGTTCTAGCAAGGCTTTCTTAACCCTACTATAATCTGCGACATCTTCAGTAGGGATTGCAAGATAAGCATCAAGTGCCTCCTCTTTTAATGTTGCTTGAAGGTGTGCTGTCCATTTATGGTCGTCCACTTCAAAAGCTGTCATATGCTTCTCGAAGCGGAGTAAGTCAGACAAGAGTCTATCACCCCCACTAATGGCTTCTAGTTTGGGAAGGGTTGGTTTTGGCTTATTTGCTTTAAGAGTGCGTTCGAGTAACTCTGCCATCTCGTTAGCATGTCGTTTCAATTCTACTCTCTGTCGCTCTTCCTGTAGCCGCCTTTGTTCTTCTTGCTCCTGCTTAGCTACATCAATTTCTCTCTGTCTCATGGCCAGCTCCTGTTCCCATCTCCTCTGCTCCCTATCTGCTTGCTGTTGGCGGAGTTGTTGTTCTTGCTGGCGTGCTTCTCGGTCGCTTTGTTGCTGCAGTAAGAGTAGTTGCAGTATGTCATTTGTGGTCTTGGTTTCTGTAGCAGATCTGGTCTGCCATAGTTCAATTATTGTGTCATCTATTTCTGTTGATGTTGCACAATTAGAGAGTTCAGTGGATTCGAGGTCGGTTCTCCCTTTCTTGGTTGTCCTATCCGAACGGGTTTCCATATGTCACTTATGCACCTTCAGTTTGTAACAATTCAAGCAATTTCAACAGCAATCTTAGCTAGTCGAGTAGTCAGCTGACCGTCTATTCTAAGCTATCAACTGAGTCTAGTTAGTAGCTGGTTTCCGCTGCCACCATATGTTAGACCTTGTCCTACTAATTTGCTTATCCTACCCTTCTCCTGGTCCTAAACCTAGGTACATTGGCAGAGATAAGTTAAAATTATGATTATAGAACTGGTACAGAGAATCAAAAACAATTGTTACAGAACTGAGCTAACTCGACTGACGATCCCAGAGCGGGCTGCCTTTAAATAGGCTGGCCACACTCCAATGGACATTTCCGTATAAGGTATTAGTATAAGTCATGGGTGCGTGTGGTATAATAATTATAGTTATTTTAGTGCAAACGAGTGTCTGGTAAGTTCAATCGTGGCTTTCACCTTGTCCCATGGTTGTGGTCCTGGCTGTGGTCACGGCTGTTAGGCTGGGGCCTAACACTGACCCTACACCAAAGCATCTGCTGCATGGTGAGTGGAGTTCTCCTGAGGAGGCTGTAGCTGACCCTCCACCAAAGCATCTGCTGCATGGTGAGTGGAGTTCTCCTGAGGAGGCTGTAGCTGACCCTCCACCAAAGCATCTGCTGCATGGTGAGTGGAGTTCTCCTGAGGAGGCTGTAGCTGACCCTATGGTTGCAATCACAAATGAAAAAGAGCTTGTTAGCTCCTGCTTGGACTTGATGTAGTCTTGCAGCACTCAACTATTAATATACAGCAACAACAAAACAAACACGATAAAAATTACATGAACCAAAACAAATAACAATAACCTTCTCAATAATCAACTTGAAGTTGTCTCTCGACGTTTCGACCTGATGAAGGCTAGTCAAAATGTAGAGAGACAGTTTCAAGTTGATTATTGAGAAGGTTATTGTAATGTTATTATGTCAACTGAGAGTTCATTGAAAGGATAAAAATTCAAAAACTAACAACATGAATACATTCCTGGCCCTGGCCCTAGCTCTTGGATTGGCTTTCTAGAAGAAAGGAAACGAGACCGTCCCATGTAGACCACGACCAGTAAGATGACCCTGTACCATTTTATGTCATATAATATTGTACTGCTTTGGGGTGTATGCAAAGGTCCTAATTAGAACCCCCCCCCCCCCACCTGTGAGGAAATTGCTATCCTTCTCTGAGGTGTGTTTCTGCAAACTCAATTGGGTGCCTCAATACCCGTTTTTTTAGAATTGAGAATCTCATCTGACATCCATAACTCACTGAGAAAATTTGGACTGTGGATTTTAGCTAGTAGTCTAGCCATGCATGGCCTTTCTTTCCAGCTTACCTCCATCAGAGAGCTTCTGTTTGTTCTGTATCTGGTATGGATATTTCTTCAGATCATCAACCAGAGCCCTCTTAAGCCCCTCTTACACCTTTTAAGCCCTCTTGGCCCTCTTAAACCCTCTTCAGCTTTCTTAAGCTCCCTTAGGCACTCCTAGCCTAAGTGTTTCACTTGCAGTTCCTTCAATTTTCTGACAGACAGTTTTGGGCTGCATTCCACACATCACACAGATTCTCAGATCACCTCAGCAACCGCATCTGTTCACTTCCCGAGTGACCTGGACAAGCATCAGATAAACTTAAGACAGCTTGAGATGTCCTGAATTTGTCCTCAGCTTTTAGCAGGCACTTTATCACTTTAGAAGTCCCAGTCTTGAACATCCATACCAGAAGTAAACAAGAAAACGCAAGCTTCTGACTTTCAAATTCGGCTTAGAACTAATCTCTGGTGAGCCTCCGCCAAGTTCTGAAGTTCTGAAATGTGTATTCTTTAAAATAAAAAAATAGAGTCATTTTGTTGTTGTTGTTGTTGTTTTCCTCTCAGAAACGAGAGAAAATATCTTGTTTAAAAATGAAGGCAAATGAAGAATGAAATAATTATTAGCCAATATAGACCACAAGTATTTGTAGACCCTTTACCTTTTAGAATAATGAGGACTAATACACAAAATATAATATATTTGGTGTTCATTATTTCAAAATATACATGAAGCTATAAATGTTTGTGTCTATATCATTCCTTTCTTGACAACACCAATTCATATAAATATTAATGCACATGTGTCCTGTATATTCACCCTACACTTGGACATAGTGGTCCCAATGCTTGCCTCCGGTGGTGTAGTGTAATGTGTCACCCTACACTTGGACATAGTGGTCCTAATGCTTGCCTCCGGTGATGTTGTGTAATGTGTCACCCTACACTTGGACATAGTGGTCCCAATGCTTGCCTCGGGTGGTGTAGTGTAATGTGTCACCCTACACATGGACATAGTGGCCCCAATGCTTGCCTCCGGTGGTGTAGTGTAATGTATCACCTTACACTTGGACATAGTGGCTCCAATGCTTGCCTCGGGTGGTGTAGTGTAATGTGTAACCCTACACTTGGACATAGTGGCCCCAATGCTTGCCTCCTGTTGTGTAGTGTAATGTGTCACCCTACACTTGGACATAGTGGCCCTAATGCTTGCCTCGGGTGGTGTAGTGTAATGTGTCACCCTACACTTGGACATAGTGGCGATGCTTGCCTCCGGTGGTGTAGTGTAATGTATCACCCTACAGATGGACATAGTGGTCCCAATGCTTGACTCCGGTGGTGTAGTGTAATGTGTCAACCTACACTTGGACATAGTGGCCCCAATGCTTGCCACCGGTGGTGTAGTGTAATGTGTCATCCTGCACTTGGACATAGTGGCCCCAATGCTTGCCTCCGGTGGTGTAGTGTAATGTGCCACCCTACACTTCGACATAGTGGCCCCAATGCTTGCCTGTGTGGTGTAGTGTAATGTGTCACCCTACACTTGGACATAGTGGCCTCAATGCTTGCCTCCGGTGGTGTACTGTAATGTGTCACCCTACACTTGTATATAGTGGCCCCAATGCTTGCCTCCGGTGGTGTAGTGTAATGTGTCACCCTGCACTTGGACATAGTGGCCATAATGTTGCCTCGGGTGGTGTAGTGTAATGTGTCACCCTACACTTGGACATAGTGGTCCCAATGCTAGCCTCCGGTGGTGTAGTGTAATGTGTCACCTTAGACTTGGACATAGTGGTCCCAATGCTTGCCTCTGGAGGTGTAGTGTAATGTGTCACCCTGCACTTGGACATATTGGCCCTAATGTTGCCTCGGGTGGTGTAGTGTAATGTCACCCTACACTTGGACATAGTGGCCTCAATGCTTTACTCCGGTGGTGTACTGTAATGTGTCACCCTACACTTGGATATAGTGGCCCCAATGCTTGCCTCCGGTGGTGTATTGTAATGTGTCACCCTACACTTGGACATAGTGGTACCAATGCTTGCCTGTGTGGTGTAGTGTAATGTGTCACCCTACACTTGGACAGAGTGGCCCCAATGCTTGCCTCCGTTGATGTAGTGTAATGTGTCACCCTACACTTCGACATAGTGGCCCTAATGCTTGCCTCCGGTGGTGTAGTGTAATGTGTCACCCTACACTTGGACATAGTGGCCCCAATGCTTGCCTGTGTGGTGTAGTGTAATGTGTCACCCTACACTTGGACATAGTGGTCCCAATGCTTGCCTCCGGTGGTGTAGTGTAATGTGTCACCCTACACTTCGACATAGTGGCCCTAATGCTTGCCTCCGGTGGTGTAGTGTAATGTGTCACCCTATACTTGGACATAGTGGCCCCAATGCTTGCCTGTGTGGTGTAGTGTAATGTGTCACCCTACACTTGGACATAGTGGTCCCAATGCTTGCCTCCGGTGGTGTAGTGTAATGTGTCACCCTACACTTGGACATAGTGGTCCCAATGCTTGCCTCCGGTGGTGTAGTGTAATGTTTCACCATACACTTGGACATAGTGGTCCCAATGCTTGCCTCCGGTGGTGTAGTGTAATGTGTCACCCTACACTTGGACATAGTGGTCCCAATGCTTGCCTCCGGTGGTGTAGTGTAATGTCACACCCTACACTTGGACGGAGTGGCCTCAATGCTTGCCTCCGGTGGTGTAGTGTAATGTGTCACCCTACACTTGGACATAGTGGTCCCAATGCTTGCCTCCGGTGGTGTAGTGTAATGTGTCACCCTACACTTGGACATAGTGGCCCCAATGCTTGCCTCCGGTGGTGTAGTGTAATGTGTCACCCTACACTTGGACATAGTGGCCCCAATGCTTGCCTCCGGTGGTGTAGTGTAATGTGTCACCCTACACTTGGACATAGTGGCCCAAATGCTTGCATCCGGTGGTGTAATGTAATGTGTCACCCTACACTTGGAAATAGTGGCCCCAATGCTTGCCTCCGGTGGTGTAGTGTAATGTGTCACCCGACACTTGGACATAGTGGTCCCAATGCTTGCCTCTGGTGGTGTAGTGTAATGTGTCACCCTACACTTGGACATAGTGGCCCCAATGCTTGCCTCCGTTGATGTAGTGTAATGTGTCACCCTACACTTGGACATAGTTGCCCCGATGCTTGCCTCCGGTGGTGTAGTGTAATGTATCACCCTACACATGGACATAGTGGTCCCAATGCTTGCCTCCGGTGGTGTAGTGTAATGTGTCACCCTACACTTGGACATAGTGGCCCCAATGCTTGCCTCCGGTGGTGTAGTGTAATGTGCCACCCTACACTTCGACATAGTGGCCCCAATGCTTGCCTGTGTGGTGTAGTGTAATGTGTCACCCTACACTTGGACATAGTGGCCTCAATGCTTGCCTCCGGTGGTGTACTGTAATGTGTCACCCTACACTTGTATATAGTGGCCCCAATGCTTGCCTCCGGTGGTGTAGTGTAATGTGTCACCCTGCACTTGGACATAGTGGCCATAATGTTGCCTCGGGTGGTGTAGTGTAATGTGTCACCCTACACTTGGACATAGTGGTCCCAATGCTAGCCTCCGGTGGTGTAGTGTAATGTGTCACCTTAGACTTGGACATAGTGGTCCCAATGCTTGCCTCTGGAGGTGTAGTGTAATATGTCACCCTGCACTTGGACATAGTGGCCCTAATGTTGCCTCGGGTGGTGTAGTGTAATGTCACCCTACACTTGGACATAGTGGCCTCAATGCTTGACTCCGGTGGTGTACTGTAATGTGTCACCCTACACTTGGATATAGTGGCCCCAATGCTTGCCTCCGGTGGTGTAGTGTAATGTGTCACCCTACACTTGGACATAGTGTTCCCAATGCTTGCCTGTGTGGTGTAGTGTAATGTGTCACCCTACACTTGGACAGAGTGGCCCCAATGCTTGCCTCCGTTGATGTAGTGTAATGTGTCACCCTACACTTCGACATAGTGGCCCTAATGCTTGCCTCCGGTGGTGTAGTGTAATGTGTCACCCTACACTTGGACATAGTGGCCCCAATGCTTGCCTGTGTGGTGTAGTGTAATGTGTCACCCTACACTTGGACATAGTGGTCCCAATGCTTGCCTCCGGTGGTGTAGTGTAATGTGTCACCCTACACTTCGACATAGTGGCCCTAATGCTTGCCTCCGGTGGTGTAGTGTAATGTGTCACCCTATACTTGGACATAGTGGCCCTAATGCTTGCCTGTGTGGTGTAGTGTAATGTGTCACCCTACACTTGGACATAGTGGTCCCAATGCTTGCCTCCGGTGGTGTAGTGTAATGTGTCACCCTACACTTGGACATAGTGGTCCCAATGCTTGCCTCCGGTGGTGTAGTGTAATGTTTCACCATACACTTGGACATAGTGGTCCCAATGCTTGCCTCCGGTGGTGTAGTGTAATGTGTCACCCTACACTTGGACATAGTGGTCCCAATGCTTGCCTCCGGTGGTGTAGTGTAATGTCACACCCTACACTTGGACGGAGTGGCCTCAATGCTTGCCTCCGGTGGTGTAGTGTAATGTGTCACCCTACACTTGGACATAGTGGTCCCAATGCTTGCCTCCGGTGGTGTAGTGTAATGTGTCACCCTACACTTGGACATAGTGGCCCCAATGCTTGCCTCCGTTGGTGTAGTGTAATGTGTCACCCTACACTTGGACATAGTGGCCCCAATGCTTGCCTCCGGTGGTGTAGTGTAATGTGTCACCCTACACTTGGACATAGTGGCCCAAATGCTTGCATCCGGTGGTGTAGTGTAATGTGTCACCCTACACTTGGAAATAGTGGCCCCAATGCTTGCCTCCGGTGGTGTAGTGTAATGTGTCACCCGACACTTGGACATAGTGGTCCCAATGCTTGCCTCTGGTGGTGTAGTGTAATGTGTCACCCTACACTTGGACATAGTGGCCCCAATGCTTGCCTCCGGTGGTGTAGTGTAATGTGTCACCCTACACTTGGACATAGTGGCCCCAATGCTTGCCTCCGGTGGTGTAGTGTAATGTGTCACTGGGATCAAGGAATCCTTGCTTCATTGGGAAAGAGATGTTCTTTTCTACATATCTTTGCAAAATGAGCTTGGGCATTGGAAGGTGTGGCAGAGTCATTCTGATCCCAGCTCCAAACAATTTCCTCTTACCACTTGCATCATGTGACAATGATTAATTCCCATGACAACTACAAGCACTGATGCTGAACACTCATTTTCTTTGCTAACGAAAAGATCTGTGAAGTCTGCCCTGCATTTACCCAAACTCACCCAAACTCATCCTCAAAAATGCTTTCAAGTTATAGACTAACTAAACATTAAAATCACCTTTTCAATAATCAACTTCAAATTGTATTCGCTCGACGTTTCAACTAGATACTCTAGCCTTCATTAATTCCTGATGAATGCTAGGGCATCTAGTCGAAACGTCGAGCGAATACAATTTGAAGTTGAATATTGAGAAGATGATAATGTCAACTGAGAGTTCATTGAGAGAGTAAACATATAAAAAGGTTCATGAAATATTTTCTGTTAATTGTCAGTAAAAGTGATGTCACTAATTTCAATGTCGTCATGCTTTTAATGATTAAAAGCCACGCCCATATTATGGGTGTGATTACCAGAACCCCCAATTCCTGGATCTGGCCCTGGTTCCCTAGACTTCTTGTCAAGACTTCTTTCGGGAGAGGTGCTACTGTGTGGCATCAGTTGCAGAGTCAGAGAGGAATGGCTTCACCAGCAGTCCTGGAACCCAAAGATGGTGTGAAAAAACTGGCCATGCTTGTGTTATGTTAAACCTTTGTGGTGTTGTGCCTGCCAGTTACCTGGGGACACGTGTCTGGTAAAGCATGGAGTAACAGCAAACAAATCAATGGTTGCTCTTCATGGTGAGTGAGTGTACAGTGTCTGGTAAAGCATGAAGTAACAGCAAACAAACTAATGGTTGCTATTCATGGTGAGTGAGTGTACGGTGTCTGGTATAGCATGGAGTAACCCAGCAAACAAACTTGTGCCTGCTCTTCATGGTGAGTGAGTGTACGGTAAGGAAGGTTATTTGCATACACTCATTGGCCTGACATTACAGAGGAAAGGAGATCATAAGAAGAGCACTAGTCAGGTTTCAGCCACTCTGACTGATGTGGCTCTCTTAGGGTACATTTATATTCTTACTCCACCTGTGCATGGAGGCGCCAGGAGCACGTGCAAGTCATTTTCAAGGGCCGGATCCAGAGGGGGGGTTGTGGGGGTTGCAACCCCTTATGAGGTATTGATCATGCATGTGACATGTATGATCAACACTTCATATCCCTTACCACATGTAACTATAGCAGCTGTCAGCCTGTAGTTCATTACTTAGCCATATCTAAGGCACATGTGCACCATGTCTGGAAAAAGAAAATCAACTGTAAGCTCCAAAGGATGTATGAATCTCACTGCTATGTTTAAAAGGTAAATATCTAAGCATGTTCTTAGGACATACATATTATCATCATTGTGATCATGAAAGTCACTGGAACCTGATGAAGAACAGCCTGGTCCTTCCAAAAGACCATGCTCATATGATTCAGCAACAGCAACATGTCATTCTCAAGGTACAGTTGTGACTGACATCTTTGGAACAGCCGTGTCTGCTGCAACATGTCCTACTTCTGAGCTTTCAATATGTAGCTAGTAGCTGTACACCTCATGCTAAGATTATTGACCTAGGGTCAGTCATAAATGCTTCACATGATTCATTAGATAATTTGAGGGAAAAATCCAAGAATATTACAGATATTCAAAGAAATCAATATCTTTCTTGTCATTACAAGCCAGCTTCGACTGATGTTCTTCATTCTCATTAAGTAACTAACCAAGGTAAAACATGGAATGTGCATTTTGAGCATCAATGGCTGGACAAGTTTCCATGGCTTTCATATAGCAAAGAGCTAAAAGGTGGTATTTGTAGCTTTTCTCTGAGCAACCAGATAGGGGTGGCAGCACAGGAGCAAAACCAGGTGTTTTAGTACTTGCCCAAAGGCCTTACTCGAAGGTACTTGGAAAGGATGGCATTCTTGTTCGGCATGAGAAGAGTGCAATGCATCAGAAAAAACTGATCTTTTTCAGCACAATTTCAGAAATCCTGATGCACGGAATTGCCCTATTAATACATTATGTACATACATGTACTTATAAAGCTATTCCATTACATTTAAGTTTAAATCTATCAACAACATCATCAAGATCAACAGGAAAACTATAATGAATATGCATCAATGCTAATGCGTCCTGCCCCATACTACTATGTTTTTTTAAGGTACTATTGGCCCTCTCGTTCTCATATGATGTGACTGAAATAGTACTTGCGATGTGCAGCAGTACGTAAAGGTTAGGAAAGTAATCCTTGTCACACTCTTTCAGAGCTTGAAGGGTGGATGGCCGCTTGTCAGAATCTTGACTCTGCCACTTTGCCCTCCACCTCCACACCTCAGTAGACACAAGTGCAGTACTTGGCAAGTCATCATTATATAAAGATATCAAGTCCTCTAAAGATATATCATCCCAAGTAGTGATTATAAAAGGTATAAGATTGATTGTTACTGTTTGAGTCTTACCAAACCTATCATTCATTTGTTGAACTAAGTGGTCCAATAAGGGAAGCACAGCAGTTCTTCGATAGTATTCTTCCACAGAACTGTACTCCACATTATTTCTGTAAATTTGTCGAGCAGATACACGTGGGACTTCAGGAACCACACCAACATCATAAGCAGCTTGCACATACCATGAATGTAACATTTCCTCACTTTGACGAACTACACAAAGTTCATTCAGTACGTCTTTAACATCCATATAAGCTTTAACTATATTACTACTTTTCTTTTGTAATTTTATACTTCTAGGTTTTATAATAGACATAGAATTCATTGTTGCTATGAAAGATATTATAAAAGGAAAGGAAAGGTACATCTTGAGCAAGCCATTGGCTGCCACAATTCTTTTCATATCCCAGTTCATATCCCCATATGTAGGATCACGTTCTGTAATTGCTTCCATTGCAGTTACAAGGAATTGATACAAAACATAAAAAAATTAATAAGCGTTGTGCCGATAAATCCATCTTGTTCTACAAAGATCCTTAACTTTAACAACGCTAGTTCCCTTATCAATTACTTTCTCAAGAAATAGTTGCCGTTTAGCACTATAATGGAAGAAATATGCTATCTCAGTAACAGTAGAATTCATATTACGAATAGGAGGTAAACTATAATATACTGAGGGAAACTTCGGAGGGAACCAGCTACTAGATGGTTCGATTAGTCTTTCGCAAACTTCAACAATACACAAATTAAGCACGTGACTATTACAGTGGATATATGTGGCTTTAGGATTTTCTGCCAAGAGACGACCCTGCACACCTCTTGCACTAGACATATTGCTAGCACCATCATAGCCTTGTCCCCTACAATCTTCAAAGTCTAAGTCAAACTTATTCAGTGCTTCTTTTATTGCAAGAGCCAAAACCTCTCCAGTGATCCTTTCTATACTTATGAAATCTAAGAATTCTTCTCTTATATTACAATTACTATCTACAAATCTTAACACTACTGACACCTGCTCCTTACTGGATATATCGACCACTTCATCACTAAGAATAGAATAATATTTAGCTTGATTAATTTCCTGTATTATACTATCTCTAATATAGTCACCTATGAGTTAATTTTGGGTGGTTTTGCTAGTATATTTTTTAAGCATCTTTCAAATGCTTGGCTAATGCAACTTTTCCGGACTTCACCGAGTATTCAAAGGAGTGCTAAAAAATTCCCTCTGTTGACCTCAGAATCAGCCGTGCTCATCATCTCTGTGACCTCGAATAGCTATACATTGCTTACCACAAAGAAGTATTGCATCAGCCATACATCTTATTATGTACCTATTTGTTGCTGTTACTCTCATCTATATGCAGCAAACAATTCTTAATAGAAGACTCTGGACACACATGAGAAGACTTTAAAGCATCTGCCCGAGCTAAAGCCAGCTGATGGTACTGCGTACAGTTGTGACTAGTAAACTTTTTAGTTTTCCTAGACCATGCATTAAATCCATTACATACAAAATGACCCAAACCCTTTGTAGCAAAGAGAACACATGGCAAACAAAATATCCTAAACAAACCAAGGGTTTTCAGCCAAGTATTTATGTTGACAAGACCTATTACAGCCATCTAAATAACTACTTGGAAATGTAAATGAACTATCAGGCTTAAAATGATTAACTAAAAGTGAATACTTGCACTCTGGAGCCAAATTCAAGATATCTGTTTGGGACCTTGAGCGCATAAGCAAGCCAATATCGTTACACTTCTCAAAATCAATTGAAGCACTTGACGAAGAAGCAGCAGAAAAAGTGGACAAGGAAGTGCAGGGCAGATGAGACGCGGAATGAGAGGGCAGGACAGAAGCGGAACATGAAGGCGGTTAGTAATAGCATAGGCTCAGGGGGAGACACAGACACACAGAGCCTGAGGGCTGGGTGGGAGACACACACAGAGAGGGCTGGGTGGGAGATACACACAGAGAGGGCTGGCTGAGAGACACACACAGAGAGGGCTGGGTGGGAGACACAGATAGAGAGTTCTCTGTGGCAGACACAGAGGGATGGGTGAGAATCACAGACACAGAGGGCTCAGAGGAGACACAATGGACTGAAGCAGGAGACCCAGGAAGAGTGACAGGTACCACAGCTGGAGATGGAAAAGTGTTGTTCTTGTTGGTCCTTTTTTGTTTCCTATGCATTAAATGTGGTCATTTCTATGTAAATTAACTCTACTAGCTAGCAGTAGTGGGTGGCTGCAAGGACTCTAGCTAGCTAGTACATAGTTGCCAACTCTCACTGATTGACCGTGAGACTCACGGATTTTCCCTTTATCTCACCGGCAACATTGGCAATCTCAAGGACAATTGGTAATCTGAATACATAAAGTGCACTGAACCTTAACCACTGAAACTACCACAGTTTATTTAGCTATGCCATTGCCCAGGTGCAACCAATCAAACTAGCTAGCAGCTTAAATATTTACAGTCTATGCTGAGCTGTACTAGTGTGAAGGATCTGAATGCAGTTTATCTCAGTATGTCACAGCTGTCATCAAATGAAGCAGGTATATACTGATAGTGAACTAGAATGTTGGGGTGCCCCTGCCACCAAGAAAAGAAAGTCATCATGCTGCTACATACATTTGTACAAGTCAGAATAGGAGAAAGAGTTTCCTATATCTTCAGTGAATGACAACAGGTATGCATTTTTTTGTATTCCTTGCAAAAAGAATGTTACCTGTTCTCATATGGGTAAAGCTGACATCAGGCAGCATTGTGAAACATCTAAGATGGAGCATGCTGTTAAATGCTCAAGGTCACTCTGTTCCTTTATGCCATCTGCAACCTCCAGTATCACAGAGAAAACTATCAAAGCTAAAGTGCTACACCAATTTCCTTGTTCAGCACAATTTGTCATTTGCCACTGCTGATCATTTGTCTCCATTGTATTCCAAGATGTTTCCAGACTCACAGATTGCACACCATTTCAAATGTAGCAGAACCAAAACAACGTGCATACTAAATGAAGCCATGGCTCCGCGATTGCTGGCACAACTAGTATCATACGTGAAAGAAAATCCTTTGTCATGAAAAAAATGAATCCTATTTGTGTCACGATATTTGATGTGAATAATAATGATCGTGTGGAAAGCAAGTTTTACAATATGTGTGTGACCACTGGTGAAGATTGTGGGAGAGCTGAACAACTGTTTCAAGCCATCAATACTAACTTTTCGCAAGATTGCATTGATTGGCAGAATGTTATAATATGGGAAGGAACAATTCCATCAAAACACGTATATTGGGAAAGAACCCAAACACGCATGCTGTAATTGTCATTTGTCTCATCTTGCAGCTTCTAAAGGAGCTGATGCTTTTAGTGATGTAGCAGGATTTGATATTGAAGATCATGAGATATAATATTTCAACAAAAGACTAAACGCAAAGGAATACTTCTTTTATTGAAAGAAGCCAAGAAAGCCACATCTCAAGAAAGGGATTTGACTAAGATACTGTAATGTATTTCATATCACATTTTTTCAATATTCTTCATTTTCAATTCAAAGCTTTAAACAATTTACAATCATACTATGCACTATACATTACACTAGCAACCAACCAAAAAAAGTTCTGCAAATGTGGCTGTAATACATCCTAGCAAATCATTCTACAGTTACACAACAAAACGCACAACAAAACGCACATCTCATTTTAAATGGTTTGAAAAAGTTGGTAACTATGCTAGTACTAGTACTAAGTTGGCAATCTATTCAATAGCATAATATTCTCGATCACTGCTCAGTTTAGATCAATCAATCAATCAATCAATCAAACAATTTTTATTTTTTATGTTCTATTAGACAATAGATTTTCACATAAAAATATTTACTTAAATGTGTTAATATGAAGAGAAAACGAGAAAAAGAGGGGGGAAATAAACACATGAGAGAGGTATCGCTGGTTCAATAGGGTCGTCCTGTTCATCAGTTATGAGTCAGTAGGTGTCTATGCAGGTCAGATCAACTTACTTGAATTGAGCTTTCCATGGATATCAAAGTGCATCTCATCTGACATCCATAACTCGCTGAGAAAATTTGAACTGTCGATTTTAGCTATATAGTAGTCTAGCCATGCATGGCCTTTCTTTTCAGCTTACCTCCATCAGCTTCTGTTTGGTCTGTATCTGGTATGGACATTTCTTCAGATCATCAACCAGAGCCCTCTTAAGCCTTCTTAAGCTCCCCTAGCCTAAGTGTTTCACTTGCAGTTCCTTCAGTTTTCTGACAGACAGTTCCACACATCACACAGATTCTCAGATCACCTCAGCAACCTCATCTGTTCACTTCCTGAGTGACCTGGACAACATCAGATTTCTAAGACAGCTTGAGATGTCCCAGCTTTTAGCAGGCACTTTATCACTTTAGAAGTCCAAGTCTTGAACATCCATACCAGAAGTAAACAAGAAAATGCAAGCTTCTTACTTTCAAATTCGGCTAAGAAACTGCTCTCTGGTGAACCTCCGCCAAGTTCTGAAGTTCTGAAATGTGTACATGTATTCTTTAAAATAAAAAATACAGTCTGTTTGTTGTTGTTGTTGTTTTCCTCTAATATCTTATCTAAAAATGAAGGGAAATGAAGAATGAAATAATTATTTGCTACAAGTATTTGTAGACCCTTTACCTTTTAGAATAATGCTTGTTGTTCATTATTTCAAAATATAATACATGAAGCTATAAATGTTCTATATTTATAAATCTGAACAACACCAATACATATGCACATGTGTCCTGTATATTCACCCTACACTTGGACATAGTGGTCCTAACGCCTGCCTGTGGTGTAGTGTAATGTGTTCACCCTACACTTGGACATAGTGCCCCCAATTCTTGCCTCTGGAGGTGTAATGTAATGTGTCACCCTACACTTGGACAGAGTGGCCCCAATGCTTGCCTCCGGTGGTGTAGTGTAATGTGTCACCTTACACTTGGACATAGTGGCCCCTATGCTTGCCTCCGGTGGTGTAGTGTAATGTGTCACCCTACACTTGGACATAGTGGCCCCAATGCTTGCCTCCGGTGGTGTAGTGTAATGTGTCACCCTACACTTGGACATAGTGGCCCCGATGCTTGCCTCCGGTGGTGTAGTGTAATGTGTCACCCTACACTTGGACATAGTGGTCCTAATGCTTGCTGCAATCCGAGTGTTCAACTATCACAACATATAGATGACCTTCTGTACTGTGAAAAAGATCTTCCATGTTCCTTGTCTCTCAAAGGTGAACTAAGAAGATCATTGTTGGAGCATAAGCGAGACAAAGATGAGGCTACCATCCCCAACAATCTTCTCCTAGCTCTTAGCTCTTGTGACTCTGACTCTTTCCCAAACATGCATTGCTTACTAGTCATTGCTTGCACTCTGCCTATCACCAGTGCTGAAGCAGAACGATCATTTAGTTTGCTCAGGAGGATAAAGACATATACAAGGTCGACTTTGACTGAACAACACTTTTCTGAACTTGCTGTAATAGCTATGAACTATGGAGTGAGAGTGTCAGTTGATGATATCTGCCATGCTTTTGTGCAGTGTCACCCGAGAAGGCTCTTTCAAGCTCCACTATTTATTGACTGAAAATAGTTACCTGTTTATCTTTAGTTGCTGTTCTTTTAAGCTTCTTATTCATTACCCAGTACAGTGTGCATGGGCTAGTTCTCCACCCCTGCACCCCCATCCCCCCCCCCCCCCTGTACCTTTCTAAAGTTCCTGGATCCACCCCAGCATCTTCCTTAGGTTGTTAGTAGGCAGGCAGCCAGGACCATAGCCAGGAATAATTAAGGGTTTTTCTGAGCACTTGCACTATCACTCACAATTTTTTTTAAAGATACTATACATTTCTTGTTATAATAAAGTTGGTGATGATATGTCTTGTTATATAATTGCCAAGAGTAATGCTTTCTTGCAAAATGATTAATGATCTGATCATGATTCAGGAAAGAGGGGGAAGGATTTCCGGGCAACATGGAAACCCCCCTGGCTATGTCCATGAGTAGTTCATCAACCCCACCAATCTAAAATTCCTGGATCCACCCCTGATTTGTAGTAATTTATTTACAATTTGTATTTCATACGTACCACCAGCACAGACAGTGACCTGTCACATGTAAGTTGACAGCAGCTGCAAAAATATTCAGGTGAACCGCCTTTTGGACTAGTACAGATTCTACTTTTAAATTTTCCGACATCCAATCATCTTAAGAAAAAGTTTTACGCTTGTTTTGTGTTGCAGTAATGCTTACCAGGTAATTACTTTAAATTAGTAAGAACTGCTGAGCAACCAAGACTGTCCTGACAACACCCCTCAAACTGTGGAAATGACACCCACCACTGCTGGTTCATCTCAAACAAGTTGTGCCAGTGAGCGAAGCATTCCTTCATATCCTTGCTCTGGATCTGAACCTAGTACTGGCTCCACTGATATGGTGGGACAAGTAGTTGTAGGGGCCATTGTGTGTGCTTCACATCAACTGAGGCACTTTCTGAGGACACAGCAGATACACCAAATATTAAATACCATTTCAGACATTTTACATCAAATTGTTCTTGCTGTTGAGTTCTTAGCAAAGTAGGTTTACTATTCATAGGTAACGATGATAAAGATGATTTTGCTGACGAGTCAATAGAGAAAACTTTATAGCTCCTCTTCAGTTGTTGGCGAAACTGAGCAGCAATCTTCAACATCATCTCTAATTTGCTAGGAGGAATGCACTATATATTAGCTATTAGCAAGACTATACTGTATGAGATTATTCACTTGCAAAGTAAGTGACTGCCTAACAAAACAAACAAGAGAAAAAGAAACTCACCCTTACAGTTATTGCTGATGAGGTGACTGATCCTCATGCTAGCCAAGAAATCATCGCTATATGTGATGACTATCCTCATGCTAGCCAAGAAATCATCGCTATATGTGATGACTATCCTCATGCTAGCCAAGAAATCATCGCTATATGTGACTATCCTCATGCTAGCCAAGAAATCATCATTATATACGTAAGATATGTAGACGTCTCCAAATGAGCCACAGGAAGAGAACATCTAGTAAATCATACTCATGCAAAAAAAATCTAAGAGCTTGGAGTCTTTCTCCTTGGTGTCCTTAGATCCAGCAGCAATCCGTGGCCAGGTTTATGATGGAGCTGCGCAGGTGTGCAGGCTAAAGTAAAAGAAATCTCTCCATTATCCTTGTACATGCCCAGTGTTTTTCTTTCTGCCTTAACTTATCCATTACTGCTTCAAGCAGAATCCAAGAGTAAGCTCTCAGCATCCATTACTGCTTCAAGCAGCATCCAAGAGTAAGCTCCTCAACATCCATTACTGCTTCAAGAAGCATCCAGGAAGTGAGAAATCGTATTGGCCTTATAAATGAAGCTTACTTGTTTTTAAACCATAGGTAGAGGTTTTTTCTCTGAAATAATTTTTGCCCTGTTCGTCTCGTTCCTGGTCTATGTAAGACAAGATGGGTTTAACAACATAGCCACCTCCTTGGAGATATTTCATGAGATGTACAAACCTTAATCATTTTCTTAGAATGCAATGATTTCGCCACAGGATTGTCCAGAGTTGGTTTCCAATGATGGAAGTTGGAACTGGGAGAGGGACACTAAGGTGAAGGTACAAGGCTGAAAGCTTCACTTCTTTTTAAACCGTAGTTGTGTTTATTATCACAAGAATCACCCTTGATGAAGTCAGAAGCATTGCATCAAAACTGCAAAAATGTGAGCAGCTGCCAAGATGTTTATGATGCTTATACAATAGTTAGCAGCCATTATGAACATCAACACCACAAGAAACAGCATCAATACTGCTTTCAGTTCTTGGTATGGAGATATTCTTACTTCGGCAGAGCAGGTAGGTATTGCAGAATCTGCCAATGAAGACAGACTTTCAATGAAATCGAAGCAATGTTCCCAATGAATCTCCAAGTCAGCACTACTAAAGGGCAGTTGCTATTCCTCTACTTGACTCCTTTTGAGTCAAATGAATGAAGATGATCTATTGTGCATTAGAATTGCTTCCTCTTGTTCCTTCAATAATAACCTTGAGAGACAATTACTTCATAAGGAGTGACAGTGGGATCAAGGAATCCTTGTTCATTGGGAAAGAGATCTTTTCTACTGTTCTTTGCAAAATGAGCTTGGGCATTGGAAGGTGTGGCAGAGTCATTCTGATCCTAGCTCCAAACAATTTACTCTTATCATGTGACAGTGATTAATTCCCATGACACTACAAGCACTGATGCTGAACACTTGTTTTCTTTGCTGCAAAGGTTTAAAACTGACTTAAGATTACCGTCTGATCTTAGAGTGACTGCCATGCAACAAAGCATATCTGATGAAGTCTGCCATGCATTTACCCAAACTCATTCTCAAAAATGCTTTCAAGTTATAGACTAACTATCAACTTCAAATTGTATTCGCTCGACGTTTCGACTAGATGCTCTAGCCTTCATCAATTCCTGATGAATGCTAGAGCATCTAGTCGAAACGTCGAGCGAATACAATTTGAAGTTGATTATTGAGAAGGTGATTTTAATGTTATAATGTCAACTGAGAGTTCATTGAGAGAGTAAACATATTATATGAAATATTTTCTGTTAATTGTCAGTAAAAGTGTTGTCACTAATTTCAATGTTATCACGTTGTTAGATTAAAAGCCACGCCCATATTATGGGTGTGATTACCAGAACCCCCAATTCCTGGATCTGGCCCTGGTTCCCTAGACTTCTTGTCAAGACTTCTTTCGGGAGAGGTGCTAGTGTGTGGCATCAGTTGCAGAGTCAGAGGGCTAGGGCTCCACCAACAGTCCTGGAACCCAAAGATGGTGTGAAAAAATTGGCCACGCTTGTGTTATGTTAAACCTTTGTGGTATGCCTGCCAGTTCACTGGGGATGCATGTCTGGTAAAGCATGGAGTAACCCAGCAAACAAACTTGTGCCTGCTCTTCATGGTGAGTGAGTGTACGGTGTCTGGTAAAGCATGGAGTTGTGCCTACTCTTCATTGTGAGTGAGTGTACGGTAAGGAAGGTTATTTGCATACACTCATTGGCCTGACATTACAGAAGAAAGGGGATCATAAGAAGAGCACTTGTCAGGTTTCAGCCACTCTGACTGATGTGGCTCTCTTAGGGTACAGTTATATTCTTACTCCACCAGTGCATGGAGCAAGCGCCAGGAGCACGTGCAAGTCATTTTTCTCTTCTTTTTTCCTTTTCTTGTTCACCCCCCCCCCCCCCTCCCTTTTTCCTCCTTCCCCCCTCCCCTCTCTCTGTATGTATCCAGATATTCCATTTCCTTCACATTTTACGAGGTGGCAGAGTGATAAACATCAGCAATTTAATATCCAGAAAATGGCTAAGTCATGATCGTGGCTACACAGTATATTGCCAACTTTCTTGGTGACCTTGTTTTTGTGACTGCACTTTCACTTGACCTAGCTTGTTAATAATTATCTGCACCATACCTACTGCAGATTGTTAATTAATTACCATACCTACTGCAAAAATCGAGCATTCCTACCTATTGCAGCTTGAGCTACCCATGCCTACTGCAGCTTAGGAGGGGAGATACCACCATATTATATAGATTCTTACAAAAACTTAAGATTACCGCTTTAGAGCTCCATACATTCTGCTCACTTCAAAGCTCAAAAGATAGATCTCTCTGTGTGCTCTCTTTTGATACTAAAAATGTTGCATAGGTATAACCGTTAATAAACATTAATTAACTTGGTTAAAGAGATGAAACTTCCAAAAATAATGCACTCTATGGAATTAACAGAAACAAACTCATTTGAAATAGCAAATGGACCTTTATCTTGTGGAGAGATGAACATAATCTCTCTGATGCCACTTATTGTTTTCCACCTGAAAAACCCGCTCTGAACCTCCCCCCACTTGTTTTGAACACCGAAAATTGGTAAAGTATCATAAATACCGTAAGCATGGTTGGGAATCCAACGTAACTCTAGCTGAGCTGATTAGCAGCTGCTGGTTTTCGCTGCAAGGAAGTGCTGAGTTGGTTGACAGAGAAGCTTACTGGGTGACAATAACTAAAATACTTAAGCATGTGCCAATGTTAAGTTGAAAAGTTTTGTAAGTGATGGGGTCTGTTCCCTTTACTGATATTCCCATTTGGACCATTTGCTTTTGTGGCATCCAGTGACATGAAATACTTCTTCATCTGTGCACAGGAACTTGTCTGTGCAAGGGATGCAGTTTTCACTGTCATATACATTGCCAGACTGAGATAAAGAGGATAGCTTGGTTGAGGCAATGAGAAATATTCATTTAGCATATTGGCCTGTCTAAGTCAGACTCACCAATTTCATTCTTATAATGGAGAGTTGGGATGGCAGACATTTTCTTGTTGAGATATTTTACCTTTTTCCAGAACTCTTTTTTGTTTTTTGGGTGTATCTTCGCCAGACATGCTGACTCAGCACCATGTAGCAACCGTACAACTTCATTTCTAAGCTTCTTATACTTGGACTTCTCATGTCGTCGAGTTCTCCATGCAGCTCTGAATGCTGCATTTCTTTTCCTGACTGACCTAATGACACGCGTTGACAACCAAGGAACATTTTTCTTGCCACTCAAAGTCCGGTGAGGAATGCATGCAGACATGATTTCAGAAAAATTCGCAGGCCAGTTAGCTGCAGAACAATTAATGTCTCTTCCTCCTAGTGAACTGTTGTCCCAGTCAGATTCATTGATAATTTCACAAGCCCTCTCAAAATCATCATCACCATAGCTCCAGATTACTCTAGGACTAGTTCTTATGTGCCCAACTTGGTGTTTCCATGTAAGGGACAGGTCCAGACCTAGGTGATCTGAGTTAGATAGAGGAGGACTACGACACAGATGTTTATCAGATACTAGGACCAAATCTATGAAAGAGTCACAATTTTCCATGCAGATGTGCATTGGTTTTCTAACAACTTGCAATTGTGAAAATTCCTGCTGAATACTTTGAAGTCTCGAAAGATGTGAGTGGTTTGGGTTGAGGATTGAAGATTGAAGTCACCTATTAAAATGTAACTGGAGAACTGATGTGATAAATTAGCTTACATTACCAGGTTGAATTTCTAGTCATGGTCAGGGATAGAGTTAGAAATAGGTTTAGAGAGGTTGAGTTGGATTTTACTGTACTTGAATATGTTTTCTTAGTCTCTCCAGTAGTATTAGTAGTGTTTAAATCTAATGCAGCTGTTTCATTGGTATTTTTGATTGCCTGAGTTTTTCCCCCCGCACAGGCCTTGGTGAAGTTGGTGAGTTCTGATCTCAACTTTGATATCTCCTTCTTTATGGTTGCAATTTCTTGGTTATGTTTACTGAGTTGGCAGTGAGTGCATGAAAAAAGTTCAGTGGGAAGTAGTTAGTTGAGAAAATACCACCCTGAGAGGCCAGCACATCCCCAGTGAATCCATGATTTGCATTTTGCTACATAGATCGAGTCTTGGCCTTCTTTACCATCAGTGGTATCGATGATGACATCCAGACAGATGGGGCAGATGACATCCAGACAGATGGGCAGGTGACATCCAGACAGGCAGGTCAGGTGCCATCCTCGATTCCTGGAGGGACTGGATTTTTTCCTGCCACATTTATGCTGCTGCTATATTCCCATTGCCTTTTGTTTTGGGAGGCATCTTAATTTAAATAACTTTCCTTTTTATGTGGCAGTAGCTCACTAGCTAGCTAGAGACAAGCTAGAGAGCATCTAGATTGTAGATACTAACTAAATCAAGTCAAGAATTCAATCATGATAGAGTCAAAAGTAGTCCTCCATAAAAAATTTTTTTTCTTTTTCCTGTGAGGTCTTCCTGTGAGGTCTAATAAATGTGGTAATAAAATCTAGTTCTGGTATTGTTCTGAGTAACTTCTTGGAGGGAAAAATATCTCCAATGGAAAGTTTTGGAACGACAGAAGCAGTTGGGAGTAAAGAAATGGTGTTTTAGGAAAGGGAAAGCTAGTTATCTAGAGAAATCATCAAAGGAGGAGGACAGATCCAAGATTTACCTCTGACACACCATATATAGGAGGAGGACATGTCCAGCAGTTATCTGTGGCACATCACAGGAGGAGGATATGTCCAGCAGTTATCTGTGGTACATCACAGGAGGAGGAAATGTCTAGCAGTTATCTGTAGCACATTACAGGAGGAGGACATGTCCAGCAGTTATCTGTGACACATCACAGGAGGAGGACATGTCCAGCAGTTATCTGTGGCACATCACAGGAGGATGACATGTCCAGCAGTTATCTGTGGCACATCACAGGAGGAGGACATGTCCAGCAGTTATCTGTGACACATCACAGGAGGAGGACATGTCCAGCATTTATCTGTGGCACATCACAGGAGGATGACATGTCCAGCAGTTATCTGTGGCACATCACAGGAGGAGGACATGTCCAGCAGTTATCTGTGACACATCACAGGAGGAGGACATGTCCAGCAGTTATCTGTGGCACATCACCGGAGGAGGACATGTCCAGCAGTTATCTGGGGCACATCACAGGAGGAGGACATGTCTAGCAGTTATCTGTGGCACATCACAGGAGGAGGACATGTCCAGCAGTTATCTGTGGCACATCACAGGAGGAGGACATGTCCAGCAGTTATCTGTGGCACATCACAGGAGGAGGACATGTCCAGCAGTTATCTGTGGCACATCACAGGAGGAGGACATGTCCAGCAGTTATCTGTGCCATCATAGGAGGAGGACATGTCCAGCAGTTATCGGTGCCATCATAGGAGGAGGACATGTCCAGCAGTTATCTGTGGCACATCACAGGAGGAGGACATGTCCAGCAGTTATCTGTGGCTGTCAGGGAAATGTATTCTTGGTACCCTTGGGTCATCTAGACCGAACCACAGAATACTCCCTGCGATGCCTAGCTCTACTCCCTTAGCTAGACCACTTGTTTATTCCCATCAATCTGACTTAACAACATTTGATAGAATAATATAGTCCCGTAGGAAATCACATCCTAGTCTCAACTCCTCAGTTCTGTCTAACAGGCTATCTTATATCTTATTTTAGATCACGAGGTTCGACTGTCCAATCAGACCTTTCCATCTGTCCTTCCAACCTTCTGTTTCTCCGTATACATAGGTGATGTAACAACTACTGTGTATTGTGTAATAATTACATAATAATGCATTTCCAGTATCTTGTTGTGTAGTTCAAGTCATGGAAGGTTGTTTCCTTGACATCTCCCCTTCCTCTAGTTGAGAACACTGTTCTCTAGAGAGTCCATCCGCATTTCCGTTTTTCCGTCCTGCACGATAAACTATTGTATAGTTATAGGGCTGAAGGGCCAATATCCATCGGGCAATTCTTCCATGGCTGTCTTTCAGTTTAGAAAGGTGCACAAGAGGGTTGTGGTCTGTCTCTATGCGGAAGTGTACTCCTTCGAGATACACCCTGAAGTGTTTGACCCCCTCCACTATTGCCAACCCTTCTCGCTCAATGGCCGAATACTTGGTTTCTCTGGGAAGTAGCTTTCTGGAACCGAAGGCAATTGGATGCTCCTCGCCTAGTTCGTCCCGCTGGCTTAACACATACCCGATTCCACAACTCGAAGCGTCGGTTTGCAGTATGAATTCCTTCCCCCAAATAGGTGGGTGTAGAACTGGTTCTTGAGATAGTAATTCTTTCAATTTTTCAAACGCCTCTCTTGTCTGGTCCGTCCATATCACTTTGTTTGGCATATCCTTCCGTGTTAGGTTCGAGAGGGCGGTGGCTATTGTCGAGAACGATGGAATAAATCTCCGATAATAGCCACAAAGTACAAGGAATGCTCGTACTTCCCTCTTCGTTTTCGGGGTGTCAAAGTTCTTTACTGCTTTCACCTTGGCCTCCATCGGTTTGATTTGGCCTCTTCCCACCACATGGCCTAGATAGGTACAGGTGTTGCATGCAAACATGCACTTTTCTTCTTTTATTCTTAGTCCTGCTCGTCTCAATCTCGTGAACACTTCTCGTAAGTGGGTAATGTGGTCTTCCCAGTTTCTGCTGTGAATAATTAAGTCATCCAGGTAGGCACTTGCGTACTCCTGAGTGTCGTCCAAGACCTGATCCATCATTCGCTGGAAGGTCGATGGGGCAGATACTAGTCCAAATGGCATTGTGGTGAACTCGTATTTGCCCCACGGTGTTATGAATGCTGTCTTTTCTCTGCTTGACCTTTCCATGGGCACCTGCCAATAGCCTTTTGTTAAATCTATGGCGGTAATCCATTGTGAGTTTCCAATATTGTCAATAAGTCCCTCTATCCGGGGAATTGGATAGGGGTCGGATTGGGTGATCTGGTTCAATTTCCGAAAGTCAATGCAGAGCCTCTTCGATCCGTCCTTTTTTGGTACTAGCACCACTGGGGCGGCCCAGGGGCTTTTGGAGGGTATGATGATGTTCTGCTCTAGCAATGTCTTTATCTCTTTTCGCAGGAATTCGTGCGATGAGTGTGGGAGTCGGTACGGTGGGAGTCGGATAGGGGATGCGTCCCCGGTGTTGATGGTGTGCTCCACCACTTCCGTCCTTCCAGGTACGTCGCTGATCACCTCACAGAACTCGGCCTTCAGTTGTTGTAATGCTTCCTTTTGATAGGGCTGAAGTTGATTCAGATGCTCCTCCCATTGTGGGTGTTTCATTGGGTTCGGGGTCGCTTGGTTCATTGTCCACGGCTAGCAACACGGCTGGCATTGGAGAATGCCACTCCTTCATTCCGTTCACATGGAAGGTTCTCAACCGCTTCGACCCCTCCCCCAAATCTACTTGGTAAGTTACATCCGTCAACTTCCGGGTAATTATTACCGGCCCTCTCCATTCATTTTGGAGTTTGCTTGTTTTCCGTGGCTGAAAAACCAACACAAAATCTCCTACATTGAACTCTCTCTCGGTAGCCTTTCGATTATGGTACTTCTGATGGGCTTGCTTAGCTTGTCTCTCGTTACTGGCTGCTACCTCCCGAACTAATTCGAACTTCTCTCTCAGTATTCTCAGGTACTCAATGACCTCTATACCTTCCTCTCCCTGTTTCTCTCTCCAATATCGGGCCAATTCATCTATCGTGGTTCGCATCCTTCTCCCATACAGCAATTCAAAAGGGGAATACCCTGTGGTACTATGGACTGTTCCCCTGTAGGCCCACACTACAAATGGTAGACATTGGTCCCACTCTCTCTCACTCTTTTGGGTTAGCTTCTTTAGCAATCTCTTCATGGTAGCATTAAACCTCTCCACCATACCATCAGTTTGGGGATGGTATGGAGAGGTTTTTATTTGGTGGATGCCTGTTAACCGGCAAAATTGGGCCATGGTGCGTGAGATGAAATTACTACCATTATCCGAGAGGATTTCCTTGGGGGTCCCTAGTCTAGCAAAGACCTCTACCAAACAGCCCAGAAGCGTCTCAGTTGTGGTATTCTTGAGAGGAAACGCTTCCGGCCATTTGGTAGCATAATCCATGATTATCAACACATACTTGTTCCCTCCCTTCGTTCTTTTCAGGGGCCCAAATATATCCATAGCCACCCTTTCGAATGGTATGCTTATTATGGGTAGGGAGTGTAAGGGTGCTCTCTGGGCGGTTATAGGTTTGGCTCTCTGACAGGTGGGACAAGACATGCACATTGACCTTACGTCTGAAGCGATATTCGGCCAGTCCATGCTCTGCCTGATGGTGGAGAGCGTCCTTGCTTGCCCGAAATGTCCGGCTGTAGGGGCGTTGTGGGCCATCCTTAGGATCTCCGTCCGAGCTTCATGCGGCACCACCACCAAGTTCCCCCCGTCCACTGTGAGCGACTTCCTCATGAGGAGTCCATTCTCCCAAAGGTATGGTTCTTCTCCTCGGTCTGCTTGTGTCCTTATCTTTTCCAGGGATGGGTCTGTTTGCTGTAGGGCCCGTAATTCATCTGGGGGCATTCGGTCGGGAAGGCTAACAGTCCCCGCCTCATTTCTGGTCTGTTGCTCCTTCTTGATTCTCTTCTCGGTGAAGAACTCATCTTCAAAATTGTAAGGGAGTTCATTTCCCTTCTCTTCTTCCTCGTGGTCTCCGTCTGTGGGGTCTGTCAGTACGACCTCGTCATCTGCTTGCTGTACCCGTGACACTTCCTTTTCCTGCACTCGTGTCTGTGCCTGTGCTCTGGTGGTTACGAGGGCCATTTCACTCGTGTCCTCATGGCGAGTTGTGTCTTCTCTGAGCACACTCCTGCCAGCAACTGCTTCAGCTGGGGCACATCCTGCCCCACCAGCATATCCACCGGTAGGTAAGGCGAGATGCCTACCGTCAGATGGTATGTCCTCCCAGCCAGCTTCAGCACCACCCGGGCTGCTGGGAACCATGTCTCGCTGGAGGTGGCTGTGGCATATGGTATGCTCCACCCCAGCTTGGCTTTCTCCTGCACACATCTTGGGTGCACCATGGACTTCGTGCATCCAGTGTCTAGCCACACCTTCACGACTCGTCCATTCAACTTAGCCCTCCTTGTCCAACGATTAGAGGTCTCTTCCCTGGTTGTCTCGCCCACCAGCTGCGCTTGTTCCAGTTTGACTCTGCAGTCCCTTTTCATGTGTCCCACACGGTTGCAACGGAAGCATCGGACTTCCTGGTTGGTTCTTTGGGATGGGGGTCCGTTTTCCCCACTCTCTTGACTTCCCCTCGGCGTCGGTCTGTCCCAGCCAAGTCGTCTGGTGGCCTGTTGCTGAGGTCCCGACCGGAAAGGAGTCTCGGGGCGAGATCTCCCTCTCTCGGTCGCTTTCTCAGTTGGTCTTGGCTGCTCTGTCTCTCTCCGTGACTGGTTAGACAAGTGCCTCACAACTGCTTCGCTCAGTGTCTCAAAGTTGCCAGGGTTGAGGTTCCTCATTTGAATATCCAACCATCGGGGCAGGCGTTTGAGTGTTATCTCCATTAGCATTGTTTCCTGGTCATCAAGGGGGATGATGCCAACCACTGCTGGAAGCTCTGGCGGTGTCTTGCTAGCCAGGTGTCGGGATGGATGGTGTCGAAAGGTACATCAAATGTTCTCTTTCGGAAGGTTTCAGTTGTTATCCTGTATTCCCGAAGCAACACTTCCTTCACTGAACAGTAATCCGCCTGGCTGTCGGCAGGCATAGCAGCTACGGCAGTCAAGCCCACTCCTGATAAGGAACTACGCAGAAAGGACGTCCACTGGCGTCGTGGCCACCCTCCAGCCACTGCAGTTGCCTCGAACGCATCCAAGAAGGCTCCCATGTCATCTACACCTTCCTGGAACTTGTGCATGGTCAGTTTCGGGGTACAAGCAGCGGACTCTGCCACGGCCGGAAGTAGCCTTGCAGGCTCTCGGACTTCTGTTAGCAGTCGAATCAGACGCTCTTGTTGTTCGGTCTGGTTCTTCATGAGTCTCTCCTGGAACTCGTCTTGCCTTTGCCGCTCCTCTGCTCTCCTTTTCTCCTCTTGCTCTATCCTTAGTTGGTCTATCTGCAACCATTGGGACAGGAATTTCTCCATGGGGTCCACTGCCCCAGGAGAGGCCTCGGGAGCATTGCTCTGGAGACGGCGAGACTCTCTCAGGGCTCTCCTGTCCTCATTGCTCATCCTTCACCCCACCTCCACCAACCAAACAAAAAAAAGACACCTCCACACTAGCTATCCAGGGTTGGTTCTCAAACCTCATAGGCCGTGCCTAGGTTGTAGCCCTGATCTATTCTAACTAAACTTCCAAACCTCTACACTACCTAAAGGCTGGTCCGGGATCTTCTATGAGAGAAGAATCCCACCGCTGCCACCAATGTCAGGGAAATGTATTCTTGGTACCCTTGGGTCATCTAGACCGAACCACAGAATACTCCCTGCGATGCCTAGCTCTACTCCCTTAGCTAGACCACTTGTTTATTCCCATCAATCTGACTTAACAACATTTGATAGAATAATATAGTCCCGTAGGAAATCACATCCTAGTCTCAACTCCTCAGTTCTGTCTAACAGGCTATCTTATATCTTATTTTAGATCACGAGGTTCGACTGTCCAATCAGACCTTTCCATCTGTCCTTCCAACCTTCTGTTTCTCCGTATACATAGGTGATGTAACAACTACTGTGTATTGTGTAATAATTACATAATAATACATTTCCAGTATCTTGTTGTGTAGTTCAAGTCATGGAAGGTTGTTTCCATGACAGTGGCACATCACAGGAGGAGGACATGTCCAGCAGTTATCTGTGGCACATCACAGGAGGATGACATGTCCAGCAGTTATCTGTGGCACATCACAGGAGGAGGACATGTCCAGCAGTTATCTGTGACACATCACAGGAGGAGGACATGTCCAGCAGTTATCTGTGGCACATCACAGGAGGAGGACATGTCCAGCAGTTATCTGTGGCACATCATAGGAGGAGGACATGTCCAGTAGTTATCTGTGGCACATCACAGGAGGAGGACATGTCTAGCAGTTATCTGTGGCACATCACAGGAGGAGGACATGTCCAGCAGTCACATCACAAGGAGGAGGACATGTCCAGTAGTTATCTGTGGCACATCACAGGAGGAGGACATGTCCAGCAGTTATCTGTGGCACATCACAGGAGAAGGACATGTCCAGCAGTTATCTGTGGCACATTATAGGAGGAGGACATGTCCAGTAGTTATCTGTGGCACATCACAGGAGGAGGACATGTCTAGCAGTTATCTTTGGCACATCACAGGAGGAGGACATGTCCAACAGTTATATGTGGCACATCACAAGGAGGAGGACATGTCCAGCAGTTATCTGTGGCACATCACAGGAGGAGGACATGTCCAGCAGTTATCTGTGGCACATCAAAGGAGGAGGACATGTCCAGCAGTTATCTGTGGCACATCATAGGAGGAGGACATGTCCAGGAGGAGGACATGTCCAGTAGTTATCTGTGGCACATCACAGGAGGAGGACATGTCCAGCATGTTATCTGTGACACTTCACTTTTGGAAAAGAGATTGAGGAAGGCTACAGTGAATTTATTACATAGCAAGAAGGTATTAGCTGTAAGTTAATGCTTTCCTCAATAATCAACTTACTCAACATTTTGGCTGAATGCTCTAGCCTTCATCAGATAATGGCAGTCTTAGTGTCTCTGTAGAAAGCTATAGGGAGCATTTTGCTGAAATGTCGAGTGAGTAAATTTAAGGGGAACTACCTCAAACTACAAAAAGTTGAAAATGTATTTTGTTATCGCTATAATTTTTTGGTGCAGGTAAGTTTGGTATCACATTTTTGCTTGTTATTGCCAATGATATGTTGAATATCTCTATAGTCACCTTCTCTTAGATGTTACAGCCATCAACATCAAGATCACTTAACACTGCACCTCATCTGTGACTACAGTCATGGCTCCCAGTGTGGGGGAGATCAAAGGCTCAAATATGTTTTGTGGCTTCCTGAAACATTTAGCGAATGGAATGAAATGTGAAACATTTAGCTAATGATATTAGTGGAATGGAATTGATAAATCGTGTCAACTGCAAGTGAAAAACCAATTAAGACCCAAAGGTCACCTTTTCTAATGACCATAACTTGGCAATGCTAGCAGCAAAAAAATATATGACACACTCGTATCACAAAGCACTAAAAGAGCTCTCAAATCACGAAAACAATAAAATTAAATGAACTAGAGAAAAGTTGTAAGCGTATCAAAAACAGAAAACAGATTTTCATGAAGAGTGGAAATAAGCTCACAAAGTTAGGACAATGAAATGTTTGAGTTTGCATGAGATTAGAAACTCGAGAAAATATCACACCCACAAAGAAAGTTTCCAAATGAAAAAGGAAGGTGCAACATACTCAGGGCCACTGCACAAGTCATGAATAGATTCAGCGTGACACTTACTTCCTCTCAGCAAGAAATGAGCTTCCTGGAGTGGTAGCCATTATATGCTGCCATAAAGCTTCGGTCACCATAACTTTGAAATGTATCTAATGCCTCTAAAACTGGAAATAGCTAGTACATATAACAACAACTTTGACTGGAAATTTTATTTTTTATTTTTGAGGCATTGTCCCTTAAGTTGATTATCAAGGAAGTTATTGTGTCAACTGAGAGTTCGCTGATAGCTGCAAGGTATTTTGAGTGGCCTTGAAGGAAAAGAAGAAGCAGTGTCAAATTGAAAGAGTGTGAGAGGAAAATGGGATTGTTGGAGAAGAGAAAGGATATATTAGAGGTTTTATCCAAGCATTGGGAAGTATTAGGGAGGGTGTCCAGGTCAGGGGAGGGTGTTCAGGTCAGGGGAGGGTGTTCAGATCAGGGTAGGGTGTTCAGGTCAGGGGAGGGTGTTCAGGTCAGGGGAGAGTGTCCAGGTCAGGGGAGGGTGTTCAGGTCAGGGGAGGGTGTTCAGGTCAGGGGAAGCTGTTCAGGTCAGGGGAGGGTGTTCAGGTCAGGGAAGGGTGTTCAGGTCAGGGGAAGGTGTTCATGTCAGGGGAGGGTGTTCCAATTGACATCCTAGATCTAAGGCTAAAGAAATGAACTGGGTGATGTAGTGGGTTGGGTTCCAAGAGATGTCACTGCAGATGTTGAAGAATAGGTGGTAGATGTTCTAATGGAGTCCAATTGTTGCAATAAGCGTGGCTTTAATTGGCACCGGTCATTTTGGATTACACCTGCGTGAAGTTGCTTGCGAATGAAACTGTTGCTGCTGCTCTGCAGAAGGTAAGGCTTCTTCCTTGCCTGATTATGTTGTAGAGATAGTTGATGAAGGGTGCAGGCATAGGTATGCAGAGAACATAGCTATATAAAATTCACAAAACAGTTTTTGAAGACAGTATTGATGCTTGGCCTGCAATAACCCATCCATGTTGGGATGTCTTCTGTTACACACAAGAGGTGATTAGTCGACTACAATGTATCAGAAATTCATCTCAGGTAGAGAGAGAATCCCATGTTAAAACAATGGATGGTGAGGGAGTCATTGCTAAGGTGAGGTGAGATACTATACAACAGCTCTATCACTTTGTGCAGATTATCAGGAGCTGGGCATCCCATTTTTATTATATAAGTCAATCACTCAATGAGAATGAGGGGGAATGGTATTGGCTACTTGTTGCAATGCATGGCTGGAATGGGAGAAATCTGTTGGTAATAAATTACCAATATTATATATAATAGTTTATGTCGATAACAAAATTTATTTCTGAGTAAAGACATCATTTTTTTGATGGGTGACAAACTTTACACTATTTATTTCTGCTCTTTCTTTTGCTGTAATTATGTAAATTATATACTGGATGTCAATCCATCACACATATTCAGATAGTCATTATTTGTGATGAAGGCTAGAGCATCTAGTCATTATTCCTGATGAAGGCTAGAGCATCTAGTCATTATTCCTGATGAAGGCTACAGCATCTAGTCATTATTCCTGATGAAGACTAGAGAATCTAGTGATTATTCCTGATGAAGGCTAGAGCATCTAGTCTTCTTCCTTACAAGCCAAACAGTGTAGCAACTGTTGTGTTCCTTGGCTTCTTGTTTGATCAAACTTCTTTGATGCCATTCTAATCTGACCTTTATGTTCCAAAATCTCTTGCTCCTGACCTAGCCATTATTCTCACCAACCTCATCTATGGCACTAGTTATCTTGAACCAGCTACCGTAATTTGCTTCAGCTTTCATCAGAGGTTAATATTAGCACTCTCAAATAGAAGGATCATTGAATGTGGGTCATAATGAGCTCTGGGATGAATCTGCTTGCCACACATGGCTACATGATTGTTAGCTGAACAGAACAAAGCTTACTGCTATGCTAGACATTAACTAAACAGAACCAAGCTTACTGCTAGACATTAGCTAAACAGAAACAAGCTTACTCTAGACATTAGCTGAACAGAACCAAGCTCACTGCTAGACATTAGCTGAACAGAACCAAGCTCACTCTAGACATGAGCTGAACTGAACCAAACTTACTTCTAACATTAGCTTACTGCTAGACATTAGCTGAACAGAACCAAGCTTACTCTAGACATTAGCTGACTGCTAGATATTAGCTGAACAGAACCAAGCTTACTCTAGACATTAGCTTACTGCTATACATTAGGCTTGGGGGGAAAATGATTACATCATTATTATTACTACTTTAGGACTATCTTCTTCGAGGTTATGTAATGAGGCCTTGTGTGGACAAATGAAAATGTTTCTATTGAGGGAATTTCCCCTGGTGATTGCTGGATTGTGGTTCTAAGGTGAAAATGTTGCTTGAAAATTCTGTTTGATCTGAACTGTTGGGGGAAATGTTTTTCACACCTCCCCACCTCAACTATTCTGAGGTGGAGACTCAAGATTGCAATTCAAGAGATCTCTTTGTTATTGTAGAGGCTCCAAAGAAGGAGGTATGACAGGATGTGTCATGAAGAATGCACCTGCAAGTAGTTCTGTTATGCTCAAAACTTTACCAAAGTCTAACGTCTGGTATTTCCTCCGACTGCCACAATATTTAAAAACTGTTTGTTTTAATCATAATCCTTAAATTTTGATGATCATATTGTCCAATGTGTGAGGAACATAATAATCTACAGACTCATATGTTTATTAATTCACAGCATACACAGACAATTTTATCTAGCAAAGTAGAGTTACCCTTAACTGTCACAAATTCTATGGGCTGTATAACTCCCCAAATGGTATACTTTTGATGAATTGCACTTATCACATGCTCAACTTGTATAAATGGCATTTGCAATGAGTCTCATCTGCTTAACTGCTCCTCTCCCTTTGTGAATGGTGAGATAGAAACTGTGGCACAGTCAAAGACTAACGGAACCTTTTATATCAAAGCGTCGACCTGCTAATATAGCGTCTCCCGGAGTTAAGTGGGCCAAGTGATTCTCAGTCAAGTGTTAGTCTCTCACTCGACCATGCCAGCATCAGAAATAAAGCACACTGTACCCTGTAATGATTAAATATTTTACCACAAGGTGCTGCTTGTACGATAACTATGACTGTACCCTGGACAATGGATTTGTGGGTCATTCCAAAAGTATTACAAAACAACCTATTATGACTGCACAGTGAGACAATGCTTATGGAAATGCATTGGCAAGGTCTTCCATAATACTAAAAGTGCGACTAACTCTAATTCATATGTTAGATCCTGTACAGATAGACATCGTAAGTCTCATTAGGGTTTTCAGAACTTGCTGGAATGTTGACATCATATCCCTTGATGTGTTGCAACCTACTGCTCAACTTAAGCAAACAACGCCACAAGAACATTCCATGATGGCAATCCTGAAAAAACAGACCTTCTCATTGTCATTCCTGAATCCTTCACCTAGTCTAGTCTAGTCATAGCACCTGTTTTTGGTGATTATCTATCTCAATGCTTGAAGCATTTAGTTCACCTTTCATCTTCACTATATAGTTTATTTCCATCGATATTTTTGGGCTATCGGGTTTAACTGCAGAAGTAGAGAGGGGAGACCCTCTTGCCCAATACTCTCAAACTCTTCTTCTTCATTAACTTTAGCACTCCTCTCTGCTGGCCTGGTGTGGCTTGAGGTTGAGCTGGAATCTGGTTGGATTGTGGCTGGCCAAGCTTTAGTGAAGGAACCCAGACTGAATTAGTTGTAATAGGAGTAGATTACCCTTGATTAAATTATCATCTTGATGTAGGGGTGGTTTCCTGGCTGACTATCACTTCTGTTGGTGGCAGCAAGCCAGCTTCAGTGTCCTTTCTCGCTCAGCTCCTTTGTCTCCACTCCTTCATGCTCTCTGATTGTTGATAATCTGTAAAAACATCTGTTCCTGTCACCTACCCCGCTAATCCTAAACAGCACCAAGATAACCATTACATTTGGATCTTCTCTTGAGTTCACCATCGATATTAAATTAAGACTAAGGTTGTGTGCAACACTTGGGGTTTTACTCCGAACTGGCCATAGCAGTATATGCCATGCCCATTGCAGCCAGTCTATTGGTCGGAAGATTGGAAATAGAACCATTGTATACTAATTTCTTGTAGCTGACCCTTTACCTCCCTTATGGGGAGGATAGAGAGTCTGGGAACACAAATTGTTTAGTACATTACAATATATTGTGAAGTAGTTCTCACTGCCACTATAGAGGCAGTAATTAATCCTGACATAATATTCTGTGCAGCCTGTGCATCTTTCTTGATGTCTTCTGCAACTAGTCTGGCTCATATGATATCACCTCTTTCTTGATGGCTACTTCGTCCAGTAAAAGAACTGGTAATTACATTCCAATACATCAAATTTAGCACTAGTAGTGCAAGACCTTGTTGAATTGACAATACCAGGCTAGAAGTATGCTGCATTAAAGAATGCAAAGGAAATGTTTTCTTATAAATAACTTGAAACATTTGATTGATAAAATGAAAGAGGTTCCAATACATGAAAGTACTGGTGCTGCGTGCCAATTTTATAGCAGACAAAGTTTGCTTTTCTGTCCAGTTAGTTGCCTTAAAATAAAAGTTACTAGCAAGTACCTTTAATCCTACTTGATTTCTATATATATACAACTGAGAATTGATGCTGACTACACTAGTATAGGTAAACGATCTAACCATACAAAATATTTAATGTTATATCAAATTCGAAATTAAAAAAAAAACACAATAAAAAGAATCAAATGTTCCCCAAACCAAGTTACACATATATATATATATATATATATATACACATGTACACATATAAACATATTTATATATATATTTAAGGAGGAAATTGTTCAAGCATTGATCCACCTTAGGCAACCAAATTCCTTTGGCCACCCTATAAGAAACTTTTTCCAATAACACAATTTGAAACTCGTCCTACACAAATGGACCACTTTTGACAAATCTATCAGAGAATAAGGACACAATCTTCCATTTTACTACAGAAAATAGAATAGCATTCAACACTATGTAACTCACCTAAATCTCACTTTATGCTTGGATATCAATTAGCAAGTGGTTGGAAGGCACTCGAGATACAATTTGGTTTCATATCATCTCAGAAAGTGATGATTCCTTCGTTAATGGCAATCATGGCCAAGGTCATTCTGGGTACTCAACATATCATGGCAGCCTGACAAGAGTCAGATAAATTGGATGGTATGGACTTACCAAAAAAGAAAAGAAATAAGATTATTCTACAAAGACAAACAAACATTTAAAGGACAACATGCCCCTCAACTAATCTGTATTATATTAGGTTCGTGGTCTAGATGATTTATTATCGTTTCCTTTCTTTATAAATTTTTGATATATATATCTCTCTCTCCATATTGTAGGAGTATATATTTTTGTCAAACATTTATCATTATATATATCAATACTCATCAGGAACATATTTTCTAAGTCACTACAAATTGACTGTATATGACAATCTTGACACAATGTTAATTGTTCATTACATTTATAACTGCACCAGTGAAAGTGTGGTAAGCAGTAAAGTAAGGTACGAGTAATAATGGCTTGAAGGAGATCCAGAGCTTGAAGGAGATCCAGAGTAATGGGTTGAAGGAGATCCAGAGTAATGGGTTGAAGGAGATCCAGAAATAGTTGGGCAATCTTTCTTTGGAGGCTTGTAAGGACAAACCACCTGAGCAAGGTTACAACTCGAAATAGTTTCCTCTGTGGAGCCACCCTAATCAAAGAAAATAGTAAGACATGTTTTTGCCAACTTAACATAATCAATCCCTGGATTAGTGTCTGTTCATTTGTTTTATTCTCACTCTTACTTTAGTTGGTGTATGCAATCACAAGCAGTTGTTGGGCTGTCAGACTTAGCTACTCAACAATTACAAGTATGTAATCAGGGTTTCATCCAGGATTTTTCAATGTGGGGGGGTTCAGCAGGGAACGGAATGCAGATAGATTAGTCTTTGCTACTGTGCAGCCATCCATATTACATGATTGGTGGGAGGGGTTATGCCAGTACTGACTTGATTAGATGATGTAACATGTGAAGGAATAAGATTTGTATGCTATGGTCTGATTCATACTAATATTATGTAGCCAATTCAATGTGCTAATTTGTAATTAATAATTCACTATCACAGTGAAGAAATGCCCTTCATTGTGGTGGACTGAAAAATAGAGTCAACAATAACTGTTGTTACTGTGTTGCTGTAAACTTACTGGTAACCAACCATTTGTCTTTTCTCTGTATAAATGCAACTAGTTACACGCTAGTAGTCCTTGATCATTCCCACTGGCACCTGGTTAGTGTAATAGTTAAGTAGATCTCACCTAATACTGTTAATATCCATTGCTGTAAAATAGAACAGTCAACTTGCATTTGAACATTTGAACTTTGGTATCAGTAAAAATTAGTGGGTGGTGGGTGGGATATCCCCTCACAGATCCTGTGTTTCAACCCCCCCCTCCCTTGATGAAACCCTGGTATAATGACAATATGTGAGAGAGTCACTGGTGTGGATACAAACTCAACAGTGATGTAATGGCAGTGATGTAATGGCAGTGATGTAATGGCTATAGTGTTGAGATTTTGTCTTTTAGAGACCAGCAATGTTAAGAGGTGGGTTAGAGGGTATACTGCGGAATGCTGTAAACCCTGCATGACCATACCACACTTATTAGCTGCTTGGTTTATTGGTTTATTGTTAATTGCGTCTCATAACCACTATTACAGAGTTTGTCCTTGTGAACCGTCGTAGCCATCAGCTAATACTCATGTCATTAGCACTAGAACAACATTGCAGTTGCCTGTTAGTGCACTAGCTATGCCAGGGTGGTGTCCAGTGGGGTACGGGGCCCCATTGGGAAGGCCTGGATCCCTTTGGGAACCAGTTGGTGTGAAGAATTTCAGAGCAACAATTGGCACAAATAGTTGAAAGGATATGAATGACATGAAGTATTTTAAAATGTACGTGATGCTTGTGTTGTGTTAACTCCATTTTTGCAAAAGCCTTCACATGTAGCTATAAATGAACATTATAATGACCCGACAAGGAACCACCCCATCCATTAAAAATGATAATTATTCCCCTAATAGGATGGGTCAATAATTTTATGATGAAGATTGAGAGAGTTCAGTTTTTGCATTATTGCCGACGATTCTTAACCCTGAATGATCCATGGTTGTACCATCAGTCATTACTTGCCTCAAAATCATTTCTAATATACTCACAAAGCTGCAAATACCACTAGAACGGGAACTAAGAGGAGGTAGTCCCACTCTCAGACTCTCCCCTTGTACAGACCTTCGGACCACCCCATTGAGGATGGGCGGAGCTCTCCCCTGCTCTTATGCAAGTCTGAAGTTACTCCCACGAGAAAAGAGATTGTCAGTGATTGAGAAAGAGAGCCTGGCAATCTGTGGTCTCTCAAGTGTTTTCACATCTACCTGTTTGTGCCAGGAGATGGACCATTACCCACTGGTCTGGCTGGACCAGATGAAATATGCCAATGCCCCCATGACTTGGTGATCAACTCCAGTTGCAGCCGTATAAATCTACCATTGTTCACAGGAAAGGAAACCAGAATGGGAATGCTTATGGGCTGTCTTGTGGGCAAAGAGGAAGATCATGACCATCCTCAGTGTCATTGGGGAGGGGTGTGACAGGAGTCACGGATGAGGGTGTAATTGGCTTTGACTCCTACATGCAGCATATGCCCATATTTGGTAATCTTAACACAGTAGGAAGCTGTGAAATGTTATTGCAATAAAGATTGTGAGGGAAAAAATCTTCTCTTGTAACTTCAGTTTCCTGTCCCAGCATCTCAGTCAGGAAAACGCTATATTATGCATGGCAATAATTACACCCTTGAGTGCATGCACTTCTCAATAATTAGTTAATCTGGAGCAAATATAATTAGCAAGTCATGCATGGACACACTTTGTCGGAGTTTGTATTGCTCTGCATGCATGTCTACATGTAATGAGACATATGTAAGAACATACACATACACCCAAAAATGAAATGTATCTCCTGTCCTACATACATGCATGCTCTCATGTACATGCACTGTATCTGTCCTACATACATGCATGCTCCTCATGTACATGCACTGTATCTGTCCTGCATACATGCATGCTCTCATGTACATGCACTGTATCTGTCCTACATATATGCATGCTCTCATGTACATGCACTGTATATGTCCTACATACATGCATGCTCCTCGTGTACATGCACTGTATCTATCCTACATACATGCATGCTCTTATGTACCACTGTATCTGTCCTACATACATGCATGCTCTCATGTACATGCACTGTATCTGTCCTACATACATGCATGCTCCTCATGTACATGCACTGTATCTGTCCTATACATGCATACTCTCATGTACATGTACATACGCTGTATCTGTCCTACATACATGCATGCTCTCATGTACATGCACTGTATCTGTCCTACATACATGCATGCTCATGTACATGCACTGTATCTGTCTACATACATGCATGCTCATCATGTACATGCACTGTATCTGTCTACATACATGCATGCTCTCATGTACATGCACTGTATCTGTCCTACATACATGCATGCTCTCATGTACATGCACTGTATCTGTCCTACATACATGCATGCTCCTCATGTACATGCACTGTATCTGTCCTACATACATGCATGCTCCTCATGTACATGCACTGTATCTTTCCTACATACATGCATGCTCTCATGTACATGTACTGTATCTGTCCTACATACATGCATGCTCCTCATGTACATGCACTGTATCTGTCCTACATACATGCATGCTCTCATGTACATGCACTGTATCTGTCCTACATACATGAATGCTCCTCATGTACATGCACTGTATCTGTCCTACATACATGCATGCTCCTCATGTACATGCACTGTATCTGTCCTACATAGATGCATGCTCTCATGTACATGCTGTATCTGTCCTACATACATGCATGCTCCTCATGTACATGCACTGTATCTGTCCTACATACATGCATGCTCTCATGTACATGCACTGTATCTGTCTACATACATGCATGCTCTCATGTACATGCACTGTATCTGTCCTACATACATGCATGCTCTCATGCACATGCACTGTATCTGTCCTACATACATGCATGCTCTCATGTACATGCACTGTATCTGTCTACATACATGCATGCTCTCATGTACATGCACTGTATCTGTCTACATACATGCATGCTCCTCATGTACATGCACTGTATCTGTCCTACATACATGCGTGCTCTCATGTACATGCACTGTATCAGTCCTACATACATGCATGCTCTCATGTACATGCACTGTATCTGTCTACATACATGCATGCTCATCATGTACATGCACTGTATCTGTCCTACATACATGCATGCTCTCATGTACATGCACTGTATCTGTCCTACATACATGCATGCTCCTCATGTACATGCACTGGCATAGACAAAAGGAACTCTCATGAACTCTCAGTTGACATAGTACAGATACAATGACTTTCTCGATAATCAACTTAAACTCACTCACACGACTCTTAGCATCTCATTATTCCTGATGAAGACTAAAGCATCTAGCCAATATGTCAAGTGAGTCAATTTAAGTTGATTATCGAGAAATCATTATACCTATAATGTGTTCATCATAATTATTATTAGCACATGACAAATGCATTTGTGCAGGTAATGATAATTACAGAGACAGTTAAAGTAAGAGAAAAAGGAATTGGCTACTTACTAATGATTGATGGGAGGGAGGGAGGGTGGAAGGTTAAATATAGAATAAACAGAAAGAAAACTCATGCAGAGTGCAATAAATAGAGATGCCTTGTATAGTTGCTTTGTTAACCATGAGAGTTGAGAAGGTACACTCTAGAACATATCAGGTTGTGGGTGCAGTCAATGTCAAAGCAAATGGCCACACTTGAAATGTGGTGCTTCAGACAGCCATAACATGCCATTCAATAGCATGGACTGGGTCATACTTACTGTAACATTAATGCAGTAACCATTGTAGGTACCGGAATGGACCGCCTCTTGGAATAAATCGACAGTTTGCATGTTCCATTGTACTTGATTGAAGATATTGTTTACTACTATATCATTCCCAACTTCCATGCCACGAAATAAAGCTCTCTCAGTATCCCGGCTGGAAGGGGAGAGACACAAAGAATATATCAGGACTATGTAACAGAGTGATGTTAATACAGTAATATACCACCACAGTCCTTGCCAAAGATGCACACCAACAATCCAGCCTATAGTATCATTGAGAACTTTTGATAATAATTATAGCCCTGCGTGGGTCAAAATAACAATCAGAAATAAGTACAAAAAGTGGGTGTTCCTTATAAGGTCCTTAGCTTCTATAGGCCTCAGATTTAACTATTTTTATTGTAATATACTTCTGTGAACTCTACTAAAATCTCACAAATATGTATAACCAAACCAAAGTCACATACACTCAAAATCTGGATTCTAAATTTCACAAATTCCTATCACATTATTGAGTTAATCACTTACAAGCACAATATACGTTTAGCATGAAAACACAACAGTTATATTCAATTGATTCATCAAAAAGAAAAGAAAACTAGAACATACTCTTGTAGAGAACAACCATTTAGATGACCTTTATCATGATGAATGTTTGGGAGATGCAGCAAGTGTGTGTTCATGATGGAATCTATTGAATGTTTGGGAGATGCAGCAAGTGTGTGTTCATGATGGAATCTATTGAATGTTTGGGAGATGCACCAAGTGTGTGTTCATGATGGAATCTATTGAATGTTTGGGAGATGCAGCAAGTGTGTGTTCATGATGGAATCTATTGAATTTTTGGGAGATGCAGCAAGTGTGTGTTCATGATGAAATCTATTGAATGTTTGGGAGATGCAGCAAGTGTGTGTTCATGATGGAATCTATTGAATGTTTGGGAGATGCAGCAAGTGTGTGTTCATGATGGAATCTATTGAATGTATGGGAGATGCAGCAAGTGTGTGTTCATGATGGAATCTATTGAATGTTTGGGAGATGCAGCAAGTGTGTGTTCATGATGGAATCTATTGAATGTTTGGGAGATGCAGCAAGTGTGTGTTCATGATGGAATCTATTGAATGTTTGGGAGATGCAGCAAGTGTGTGTTCATGATGGAATCTATTGAATGTTTGGGAGATGCAGCAAGTGTGTGTTCATGATGGAATCTATTGAATGTTTGGGAGATGCAGCAAGTGTGTGTTCATGATGGAATCTATTGAATGTTTGGGAGATGCAGCAAGTGTGTGTTCATGATGGAATCTATTGAATGTTTGGGAGATGCAGCAAGTGTGTGTTCATGATGGAATCTATTGAATGTTTGGGAGACACAGCAAGTGTGTGTTCATGATTGAATGTTTGGGAGATGCAGCAAGTGTGTGTTCATGATGGAATCTATTGAATGTTTGGGAGGCGCAGCAAGTGTGTGTTCATGATGGAATCTATTGAATGTTTGGGAGATGCAGCAAGTGTGTGTTCATGATGGAATCTATTGAATGTTTGGGAGACACAGCAAGTGTGTGTTCATGATGGAATCTATTGAATGTTTGGGAGATGCAGCAAGTATGTGTTCATGATGGAATCTATTGAATGTTTGTGAGATGCAGCAAGTGTGTGTTCATGATGGAATCTATTGAATGTTTGGGAGACACAGCAAGTGTGTGTTCATGATGGAATCTATTGAATGTTTGGTAGATGCAGCAAGTGTGTGTTCATGATGGAATCTATTGAATGTTTGGGAGATGCAGCAAGTGTGTGTTCATGATGGAATCTATTGAATGTTTGGGAGATGCAACAAGTGTGTGTTCATGATGGAATCTATTGAATGTTTGGGAGGTGCAGCAAGTGTGTGTTCATGATGGAATCTATTGAATGTTTGGGAGATGCAGCAAGTGTGTGTTCATGATGGAATCTATTGCATGTTTGGGAGATGCAGCAAGTGTGTGTTCATGATGGAATCTATTGAATGTTTGGGAGATGCAGCAAGTGTGTGTTCATGATGGAATCTATTGAATGTTTGGGAGACACAGCAAGTGTGTGTTCATGATGGAATCTATTGAAAGTGTGTGTTCATGATGGAATCTATTGAATGTTTGGGAGATGCAGCAAGTGTGTGTTCATGATGGAATCTATTGAATGTTTGGGAGGCGCAGCAAGTGTGTGTTCATGATGGAATCTATTGAATGTTTGGGAGATGCAGTAAGTGTGTGTTCATGATGGAATCTATTGAATGTTTGGGAGACGCAGCAAGTGTGTGTTCATGATGGAATCTATTGAATGTTTGGGAGGCGCAGCAAGTGTGTGTTCATGATGGAATCTATTGAATGTTTGGGATATGCAGCAAGTGTGTGTTCATGATGGAATCTATTGAATGTTTAGGAGATGCAGTAAGTGTGTGTTCATGATGGAATCTATTGAATGTTTGGGAGACACAGCAAGTGTGTGTTCATGATAGAATCTATTGAATGTTTGGGAGGCGCAGCAAGTGTGTGTTCATGATGGAATCTATTGAATGTTTGGGAGATGCAGCAAGTGTGTGTTCATGATGGAATCTATTGAATGTTTGGGAGATGCAGTAAGTGTGTGTTCATGATGGAATCTATTGAATGTTTGGGAGGCGCAGCAAGTGTGTGTTCATGATGGAATCTATTGAATGTTTAGGAGATGCAGTAAGTGTGTGTTCATGATGGAATCTATTGAATGTTTGGGAGATGCAGCAAGTGTGTGTTCATGATGGAATCTATTGAATGTTTGGGAGGTGCAGCAAGTGTGTGTTCATGATGGAATCTATTGAATGCTTGGGAGATGCAGCAAGTGTGTGTTCATGATGGAATCAATTGAATGTTTGGGAGTTGCAGCAAGTGTGCGTTCATGATGGAATCTATTGAATGTTTGGTAGATGCAGCAAGTGTGTGTTCAAGATGGAATCTATTGAGTGTTTGGGAGATGCAGCAAGTGTGTGTTCATGATGGAATCTATTGAATGTTTGGGAGGCGCAGCAAGTGTGTGTTCATGATGGAATCTATTGAATGTTTGGGAGATGCAGCAAGTGTGTGTTCATGATGGAATCTATTGAATGTTTGGGAGATGCAGCAAGTGTGTGTTCATGATGGAATCTATTGAATGTTTGGGAGATGCAGCAAGTGTGTGTTCATGATGGAATCTATTGAATGTTTGGGAGATGCAGCAAGTGTGTGTTCATGATGGAATCTATTGAATGTTTGGGAGACGCAGCAAGTGTGTGTTCATGATGGAATCTATTGAATGTTTGGGAGATGCAGCAAGTGTGTGTTCATGATGGAATCTATTGAATGTTTGGGAGATGCAGCAAGTGTGTGTTCATGATGGAATCTATAAAATGTTTGGGAGATGCAGCAAGTGTGTGTTCATGATGGAATCTATTGAATGTTTGGGAGATGCAGCAAGTGTGTGTTCATGATGGAATCTATTGAATGTTTGGGAGGTGCAGCAAGTGTGTGTTCATGATGGAATCTATTGAATGTTTGGGAGATGCAGGAAGTGTGTGTTCATGATGGAATCTATTGAATGTTTGGGAGATGAAATCTATCCAAACAGTGCACTGCACCTACACTCACCAAACAATGCACTGCACCTACACTCACCAAACAATACACTGCACCTACACTCACCAAACAATACACTGCACCTACACTCACCAAACAGTGCACTGCACCTACACTCACCAAACAATGCACTGCACCTACACTCACCAAACAATGCACTGCACCTACACTCACCAAACAATGCACTGCACCTACACTCACCAAACAGTGCACTACACCTACACTCACCAAACAATACACGGACTTACACTCACCAAACAATGCACTACACCTACACTCACCAAACAATGCACTGCACCTACACTCACCAAACAATGCACTGCACCTACACTCACCAAACAATGCACTGCACCTACACTCACCAAACAATACACTGCACCTACACTCACCAAACAATGCACTGCACCTACACTCACCAAACAATGCACTGCACCTACACTCACCAAACAGTGCACTGCACCTACACTCACCAAACAATGCACTGCACCTACACTCACCAAACAATGCACTGCACCTACACTCACCAAACAATGCACTGCACCTACACTCACCAAACAATGCACTACACCTACACTCACCAAACAATGCACTGCACCTACACTCACCAAACAATACACTGCACCTACACTCACCAAACAATGCACTGCCACCTACACTCACCAAACAGTGCACTGCACCTACACTCACCAAACAGTGCACTGCACCTACACTCACCAAACAATGCACTGCACCTACACTCACCAAACAATGCACTGCACCTACACTCACCAAACAATGCACTGCACCTACACTCACCAAACAGTGCACTGCACCTACACTCACCAAACAATGCACTGCACCTACACTCACCAAACAATGCACTACACCTACACTCACCAAACAATGCACTGCACCTACACTCACCAAACAATGCACTGCACCTACACTCACCAAACAATGCACTGCACCTACACTCACCAAACAATGCACTGCACCTACACTCACCAAACAGTACACTGCACCTACACTCACCAAACAATGCACTGCACCTACACTCATCAAACAATGCACTGCAACTACACTCACCAAACAATGCACTGCACCTACACTCACCAAACAATGCACTGCACCTACACTCACCAAACAATGCACTGCACCTACACTCACCAAACCATGCACTGCACCTACACTCACCAAACAATGCACTGCACCTACACTCACCTAACAGTGCACTGCACCTACACTCACCAAACAGTGCACTGCAACTACACTCACCAAACAATGCACTGCACCTACACTCACCAAACAATGCACTGCACCTACACTCACCAAACAATGCACTGCACCTACACTCACCTAACAGTGCACTACACCTACACTCACCAAACAATGCACTGCAGGTGCAGTGCATTGTATGGTGAGTGTAGGTACTTTTAAGCCACACTAGATGTCAGAGCATTCATGACTATCTCGGAGATGGTAAAGCTATAGTGCTATAGTGCTATTGGCACAAATATAATTTGACCTCCTTCCAAACTTTCTACTAACAAATATAAGATGTCACTAGAATATAGAGCCAACACAAAATATAAAATGTCAAAAGACAGTAAATTAGCAATACCCAAGCGGTGGACTTCTTTCAACACTTACTCAAAGTGTTGTGAGGTGAACTCTTGCGATATGTTCTGATACCCCAGGCAATAAGTCATATCTGACTCCGGGTAATAGTATATAAAGGAAAGACACATTTCTTGTCGAATGCTCAGTCCTCCCTAAGTACAATATTGTAATCAAAACCAAACCTGACATTAGTAGGATGCTACCTTACCAGAGTTACAGTCTGATATGCCGAGCCAGTGGTTTGATAAGAACATTCCAGGTGCAAAATGTCACCCTAGGGCAGAATGTTTGATATCTTTGAGCACATCAATATTCATATATTAACTCACAGGTAACACTGAAACAGTTTTTGGAAGAAGGTTTGTTTGCTGGTAATTGGAATCATATCCTCTGTTTTCATCAATTGGTGGAAGTTCTTCAAGTCCTCCACAAGTGCTTGTCTCTCTCAAATGTCTGATTACCATTTCATGCCCTAGTTGGTATAAATTGAAGTAAATTTTCAACTTGTGCAAATCCTGCTATAAATTATAATAAATTAACCTGCCAGATGTGTGTGATGAAGATTTCCAAAAATATTGATTCCTTCTTTAGGAAAATACTATAAAATAAATAGATAAACAATTAATATTGTATAGGACTTATTTGTGTGTATATATATAAGGAGTACACACAAATTATTAAGGAGAAAATTGGAAAATAAATCTACAGTCAAGCAAGTACTTCGAGTAGCTAATAAGAGCTCACCTTCTCTGTGCACTGGCTTTGCATCAAAGCATTTACTACAAAGTTGTCTGCTTTGGGTGGAATCACCATTGTGCCGGAAAGAAATTGTCCAAAAGTCAGAGTCCCAGCTCTATTTTTAGGCTCCTCATTGACATAGAAGAATTTCAGTCCTGAACTATCTACCATTCCTGAATCCAAGTCAGGATTATTATAATGCATCTCAAGAAGAATATATTGTGGACCCTTTCCTCCTATTGGAAAAGATACTCCATCAGGAAATACAAAGTCCTGCAAGAAATAAAAATAATATTTCAACAAGTAGTGTTAATTAACTACATAACTCAGTATTATAGTCTATAACATACTGTTCCTCCAACGGCCCAAGCTGTGAATAAGTATCCACTGGATTGACAAATGGTAATGTCAATATTATTGCGTCTACTGCAGTCTTGACTAGAGCGCACATAACTTTCATTGAGATTTGCACACAGATAAGCAAAAAGATGATGAATATATTTTGCAGTGGGCTTGAAAAACACTGGAGAAAACTGTGAACAACAAACAGGCAGACAAGATTAAAAAAATAATTTTTAAACAAACCAGCAAACAAATTATACGAGCATGCATTCCATATGCTAAGCACATCTGTGCTTTAGACATGGCCTTCAAAATTTACAAAATCAACTGGACAGGTTCTTGCTAATTAGGAATGGTAGTCTAGACGTGGATGCGGTTCCATCTGAGGAGGTGTGCTGTCCTAAACAATGGCTGACAATCGCAACTGCTATCATAGACAGTCTCTTTCAGATCCTCACTGTTGTTTACAGAATCCCTTCTGCCATGGAAAGCCGTACATCACTTACTCTAACAGGGAACAGCTCTGCCATGGAAAGCTGTACATCACTTACTATAATATAACAGGGAACAGCTCTGCCATGGAAAGCCGTACACATCACTTACTCTAACAGGGAACAGCTCTGCCATGGAAAGCCGTACATCACTTACTCTAACAGGTAACAGCTCTGCCATGGAAAGCCGTACATAACTTACTCTAACAGGGAACAGCTCTGCCATGGAAAGCTGTACATCACACTTACTCTAACAGGGAACAGCTCTGCCATGGAAAGCCGTACATCACTTACTCTAACAGGGAATAGCTCTGCCATGGAAAGCCGTACATCACTTACTCTAACAGGGAACAGCTCTGCCATGGAAAGCTGTACATCGCTTACTCTAACAGGGAACAGCTCTGCCATGGAAAGCCGCACATCACTTACTCTAACAGGGAACAGCTCTGCCATGGAAAGCTGTACATCACTTACTATAACAGGGAACAGCTCTGCCATGGAAAGCCGTACAGCTCTGCCATGGAAAGCCGTACATCACTTACTATAACAGGGAACAGCTCTGCCATAGAAAGCCGTACATCACTTACTCTAACAGGGAACAGCTCTGCCATGGAAAGCCGTACATCACTTACTCTAACAGGGAACAGCTCTGCCATGGAAAGCTGTACATCGCTTACTCTAACAGGGAACAGCTCTGCCATGGAAAGCCGCACATCACTTACTCTAACAGGGAACAGCTCTGCCATGGAAAGCCGTACATCACTTACTCTAACAGGGAACAGCTCTGCCATGGAAAGCTGAGCATCACTTACTCTAACAGGGAATAGCTCTGCCATGGAAAGCTGTACATCACTTACTCTAACAGGGAACAGCTCTGCCATGGAAAGCTGAGCATCACTTACTCTAACAGGGAATAGCTCTGCCATGGAAAGCTGTACACATCACTTACTCTAACACATGGAAAGCTGAGCATCACTTACTCTAACAGGGAATAGCTCTGCCATGGAAAGCCGTACATCGCTTACACTAACAGGGAACAGCTCTGCCATGGAAAGCTGAGCATCACTTACTCTAACAGGGAACAGCTCTGCCATGGAAAGCTGAGCATCACTTACTCTAACAGGGAACAGCTCCGAATCTGTCGATCTTGAGAAAGAAAGTACTACTGGATGGATTTCTTTGCTGCAAGTTCAGATATAATATATTTTGTAGCTTTTTTTGTTGCTGTAGTTGATTCTTATACCATACTGCATTTGCATTATTCTAATAAGCTCTCCTTTTATGTTATTTAGGAGTACTCTTAACGGACTCGCAGTTAACATACTAGATAGAATGACTTTCTCAATAATCACCCTAAACCTTACCTCGCCTTACCTAAATATCCTCGCCTTACCTAAATATCCTCACCTACCTAAATATACTCACCTTACCTAAATATGCTCACCTTACCTAAATATCCTCGCCTTACCTATATATCCTCGCCTTACTTACCTTACCTAAATACCTTCGCCTTACCTAAATAACCTCGCCTTACCTAAATATCCTCGCCTTACCTAAATATCCTCGCCTTACCTAAATATCCTCGCCTTACCTAAATACACTCGCCTTACCTAAATATCCTCGCCTTACCTAAATATCCTTACCTTACCTAAATATCCTCACCTTACCTAAATATTCTCACCTTACCTAAATATCCTCGCCTTACCTATATATCCTCGCCTTACTTACCTTACCTAAATACCTTCGCCTTACCTAAATATCCTCGCCTTACCTAAATATCCTCGCCTTACCTAAATATCCTCGCCTTACCTAAATATCCTCGCCTTACCTAAATACACTCGCCTTACCTAAATATCCTCGCCTTACCTAAATATCCTTACCTTACCTAAATATCCTCACCTTACCTAAATATCCCCGCCTTACCCGCCTTACCTAAATATCCTCACCTTACCTAAAAATCCTCGCCTTAAAGTGAGTAAAGTTAAGATTTAAGTTGATTATTTAGAAATGATTGAATTTAGAAGTATCACTTCCTTATGAAGCCTCTGGTGAGGTGTGGTCGTAGAGAATAGCAAGGTGCTCTCTCATGGAAGGCCATATTATCAATATCAGGATCATGTCAGTTATTCAAGATTAATGATGTGGTGTAATATCATTATAGCCGCATCTCATTATTCATGATGAAGGCTAGGGCATCTAGCCAAAGGTTCGTATCTACTATGTCATCTGAGAGTTCATCGCACCATTTCTGATGAAGCCTAGAGTATCTAGCTGAAACAGAAAGTGAGTACATTTGTAGTATAGCAAAAGCTGGTATTTTTCTCCTTCATATTCTTTGAAGTGGTATGTCTGAAGCCAAATAGGCCTGAGTATATTGACAAATGATGTGTACACTGATAGTCTGGAAAACACTCACGAGAGGAAATATTTTAACTAACAACTAAAATTCTAGAGAAAAAAGTAGGTAGCTATATATACTATTTGCTTTTGTAAATTATCACAAACATTGACGAGCAGAAGTTTTGTCAAACATTCTTTCATAGGTAGCTCAAATTCTATCCATGAGACTCAAATTTGACTCTGGAAGAAACTATAAACAGTTTGCCAGTTTGGTATATCTAGTCTTGGCATTTAGTAAAATAGCAGATGGTAATATTTTTGTTGAAATGTACTGCATAGTGCTTGAAATTTAAGCTCTTGACACTCTGAGCTAATGATGCCACAAATAACTCCCAGAGCTATCTAGCAAACCCTGCATGGCTTCAGAAACACAATTCTTCCACTACATATTTATATATGTAGTTCACCTACTAGAGTGCAGTCGGCATCAATTCTCAAATCAAGTAAGATTGAAGGTGCTTGCTACTATCTTTTGTATTTTCCTTCTCGATGTAGTTACTAACTGCCTCATACAACACAGAAGCAAACTTTGCAGAAACAAGTATACAGCATAATGATTACAGTATAGCATTTGTACCTTATACAGATAATGTTCTTGCTGCTCCATTTCCTGTGGCAGACTACGCACTGTGCACCAGTAAGTAGTATCTTTATCTGATGGGATAGTGACCTGTGCAATGGAAGAAGTCATGCATCAAACATGAGGTAATAAATTATCTTACATAATTACTAACATTGTCATTGAGCACAGAGAATGAGTAAGAATTGTCTTCCACTCTTTCTTTCGCCAGACCTCCAAGTAAATTTAGACTTGCAGATCCTTGTTTACTGTGCTGCAATCCACTCAACTCCTCATAACTTGCTGGATCTCGTGAATTATATGACCAAATTATGCGAGCAGTATCTGCCTATTAGAGAAATATAATAACAATAGTAGTTCAGCAGATCTCTTTAAAGAATTAGCTTACTTTTATATCCATGTCATTGTCGTCACAAGTTGTGAGATTTCTGTTGAATTCCAAGATAGTGCGTCCATTATCTTCCAGTCCACTTGTGAGAAACCAATCCTGACTGCTGTCAATGGGAGGGAGTGAGCGACCTGAAGCATATCTATCCTGTGTGATTATAAAACTATCAGGTTAGAACAATGAGTTTGTAAGTGAATATCACTGCAATTATCAGTGAACTTACATGGAACTTAACTGTGCCGCTGGTGTTGTCAACCCAGCCAATCACCACATCAGAGCCAGGCATTTGTCCATTAAAAGAAAGGCCAAAGCCAACCCAACCTGTAGTGCTGACATTTATTGCAAATCTGATATTTTGAGCCGGCAAATTCACAGTCCAGTAGAGGATGTAATCATCCCCTGCAAGTTCAGCAGAAAACCGGTAATCTTGAGAAAGGTTGCGAGCTCCAACAGCTTGATAAAAGCAAACTAGGCCTAGAATTACGAGGAAAAAATTCTGGTATGGCATCATTTTTTTTCCTACCCGAGAATTGTAATAGCTTACCAGATTTTCCTTTTGTAGTCTCCGACAGATGCTATAATGAAAGATCATTTCCTGTGTCCATCCGGAATCCCCCAAACAAACAAACAAACAAACATCTTGCTACATAAAGTGTGTTTCTGCCAAAAATGGACCAGGTTGTCCAATTATGGCAGTCGAGTGTGGCCAAAAGTGGGCGAGTCTGCAAAAGTGCTATAGTAAAGAACCGGATAACTGGGGAATCTAGGAAGCATAGCATAGCCTTCATAGCAGTTAGTTGTGTACCAACAAACAATCAAGGCCTGAAAGTCCTATAAGTCATTCATGAGCTGGTGAAGGATGTGCTTGCCTTCATTTTCAAGATTGGTTTGTAATTAGCATGAGCCATAAGAATATGCACAACTAATCTAATGGAGTCATTGAATTACTTATGCTAGATATAGCATGCATCTACATGTTATACAAACTAGTTTAAGTTGGGACAATCCTATCCAGGCTGTTTATAAGTATATATGTATAAAATTACCACAAACCCACATCACATTTTCAACCACATTACCATAGTAATTTGTCATCTCAGTCTACAACATTTGCAGAAAGCAGCCTCCCAAGAACACTTGTATAAGTCGTTGCTCCACTGCACACACCACATCGAAGAACTCTGCATGAGTGTACTGTTTGTATCTAGCTAGCAATAATGGACCTGCCTAGTAAAAAGTAGTCGTCCACAAGTGTGTTAATGGCACGTCTGTAGTTTATATATGTGAGACTGCCTGTTTTTGTGTGTGCATGTGTGTGTGTGTGTGCATGTGTGGTGTGTGTGTGTGTGTGCATGTGTGTGGTGTGTGTGTGTGTGTGTGCATGTGTGTTTTAGACTCAGCTATGTTTGGGCTTATCCACATTATCTACAACATTGCAGTTCATTGCCAACCCACTAGCCAGCTCTAGCTCTAGCCCTAACCCCCAGCTCTAGCCCAAGCTGACAGAAAGGGAAAATTCCGATGGTGGCAATGATGAAAGGTATAAAGTAAAATGAGCCCCTCAGACATAAGACTTGTTTGTGCACCTAGCTCTAACCAGACAGTCCCAGTGGCTCAATGGTTAGAGCACTGACCATGTAAGTCAGAGGTTGTGGGTTCGAGTCCTGTCTGGGACTGGGTTTTTTCCAAGTACGTCAGCAGTGTCACTGCCCAAGCTGTATCCCTTTGAGGATCCTCCGTGCCTCCTCCCTGGTTTCACGGAGTTGGGAGTAGTGTAGGCGAAAGGTGTGGTCTCGGCCTTGCCCTAGCCCCACCCCCAGCCCTAGCCCTAGCCCTAGCCCTAACCCTCTGTATCTGTCCTAGTTTGTCTGTTACAGCATGAGGACATGGAGTAACCATGGTGCATAACCTACAGGCCCAAAACATGGTCCAAAACCTTTCTGCGGTCAAGAGTTTTCAATTATATGCTGCATGTGTGGATAAACCCAAACATAGCTGAGTCTAAAAGACACATGCACACACACACACATGTGCACACACACATGCACATACACACACACACATGTACACACACACATGAACACACACACATGTGCACACACACATACACACACACATACACACACACACATGCACACACACATGTGCACACACACAGATGCACACACACACACATGCACATACATACACACACACATGCACACACACACACACATACACACACATGCACACACATACACACATGCATACACATGCACACACATGCACATGCACAAATACACATGCACAACACACATATGCACACACACATACACACACACACAACACACATGCACACACATACACACACACATGCACACACACAAACAGGCAGTCTCACATATATAAACTACTTGTGGCTGACTACTTTTTACTAGGCAGGTCCATTATTGCTAGATAGATACAAACAGTACACTCATGCAGAGTTCTTCAATGTGGTGTGTGCATTGGAGCAACGACTTATACAAGTGTTCTTGGGAGGCAGCTTTCTGCAAATGTTGTAGCATGGGATGACAAATTACTTGGTAATGTGGTTGAAAATGTGATGTGGGATTGTGGCTAGTTTGTATAATATGTAGATGCATGCTATAATATAAGTAATTCAGTGGCTCCATTAGATTAGTTGTGCATAACCTTAAGGCTCATGCCAATTACAAACCAATCTTGAAAATGAAGGCAAGCACATCCTTCACCAGCTCATGAATGGCTTCCAGGGGCTTTTGGCCTGATTGTTTGTTGGCAATTAATCACAACTAACTACTCCCTAGATTTCAGGATTCCCTCAAGCAAGGTTCCTAAATACACACGAGCCAAATTTTACAAACACAGTCCACTTTTGGCAACACTTAAAACTGCCATAATTGGACCACCTGGTCCTTTTTTGCCCGGTCCACTTTTGGTGTGACAGTCGCTATGCCAATTGGGGGATGAGAGGGAGGCTAGTGGGAGGGAGGGAGGGAGGGGGGGGAGGGGGAGGAAGAGGAGAGGATATATAGCCCCCTCATAGGGGCAGCGATCCCTTCTGGTCCCATAAGGATCCATCGCTGAAGAAAGAGAAAAAAATAAAATTAAAACCTTACAGACTTAATTTGAAGGGAAAAAACCACATCCCCCACGCCCCTGTGCTTGGGGGGTTAATAGAGACCCCTTCCCCCTGTGCTTTGGGGGGAATAGAGACCCCCCTCCCCCCTGTGCTTGAGACCACTCCCCCTGTGCTTGGGTGGTCCCTCCCTTCCCCCTCTGCTTGGGGGTGAATAAAGATCCCCTCCCCCCTGTGCTTGGGGGGTGAATAGAGACCCCCCTCTCCCCTGTGTTTGGGAGTTGAATAGAGACACCCCCCTCCCCCCTGTGCTTGGGGGTGAATAGAGACCACCCCCTCCACCCTGTGATTGGGGGTTGATAGAGACACCCCCCTCCCCCCTGTGCTTGGGGGTGAATAGAGACCCCCCCCACCCCCCCACCCCACCACCCTGTTGGTTTGGGCGTGAATAGAGAACCCCCTTCACCCTGTGCTTGGGGGGTGAATAGAGACCCCCCCCCCTTCCCCCTGTGCTTAGTAGGGTGAATAGAGACCCCCCCTCCTTCCTATGTGCTCAGGGGGGTGAATAGAGATCCCCCTCTTCCCTGTGTACTTGGGGAGTGAATAGAGACCCCCTCTTTCCTGTGTGCTTGGGGAGTGAATAGAGACCCCCTCTTCCCTGTGTGCTTGGGGGGTGAATAGAGGACTGGTCGTCAGTTTGTTAGTACATTGCAACCAGCAGCATCATCGGGGGATCCAACACTGGGGTTACCCCTAGCAACATTGTATCACCATTTCTGTTCGAAAAAGAAGCACATGTGTTGATGAATTTCTTGGCATTCACAAATCTGTATCATGGTGAAGAGAATTCCTTGGTTGGTTTAGTAGTTGTAGACCAGAGCTGGCAGGACATTGCAGCCTCTGGAGAGCAGCGATATAAATTGAGAGTTGACAATAGGCTAAACTGGGAGGAGTATCAGGAGGCAGCGGAGAAAATGTTCATGGGAAGAGGAGGTGAGAGAACTTTGGGTGGAAACATTGTGGAAGAGATGTGAAGTAGGTGGACGCAGAAAATTTTAGTCGCAGAGGAGAAAGGAGAAGGAAGGAAGAAGACTATGGAGAGATCAGAGGAATGGTGGTTGGAGGAGGTTAATTTGTGTTAGAAGAAGATGTGTAGGAAGTTCAGGGAAGCAAGGAAGAAAGTGAAAAAGATTAGGAAAGAGAAGAATGAATCGAGGAAGATAACTATAAAGAGGATTAAATAGAAGTGTGGAATCAGAATTTGAGAGGAAGGAGATAAGAATTAGAGGAATGAAAGGTGATGAGGGAAACTGGTGGACGAGGAAGATGAGTTAATGGAGGTGATGGCAAAACACTGGGAAGAGCTGTGGGTGAAAAGAGAGGAGTACAAGAAGCAGAGACAGGAGATGTTGGTTGGGTTGGGATGGTATGTGCGAGGAAGAAAGTTGAGAAGAAATAGTAGAGGCAATGAAATGTTTAATGAGAGGAAAGGCATCAAATGTTTGAGATGATGTTTGTAGGTGGAAGGTTGGTGGAGGTGATGAGGAGTCAGTGTTGCCCAGTGGACACGAAAAAGCATTTACTAGTAGCTACCTCTCCACAAGGATGCCAGTTTGGACCAAGTAGGGAATTATAGGGGGATGCATTAGGCTGAAGTGTGGTGAAGGTATTTGTGAGAGTGTTGGCAGGAGGTTGGGAGGGTTTGCTGAGGATAGGATTTTGATGGAAGTACAGGGAGAATTTAGAAATCTGAGTGGATATTCGGACCAACGGTTGGTGTTAAGAGGCATTTATGAAGTGATGAAGAGGGTAATAATAATTTGTATCTTTCTTTCCTGGATGTAAGACAGTTTGGAGCAGGAACCGTGGCACAACTTGAGGCAGAATGGGGTGGGGGAGAGATTTGTGAAGATATGCATAGTGGGGTGGGGACAATGGTGGTGGTATTGAATGGAGGGGAGGTCAAGGTGGTCTGCTGTTGAGAATGAGCTTACTTCTGAGAATGAGCTAGTTCTTTTCAGATTGGAAGAACAGAGGATTTGGAGAGAGCTGAGTTAGGGGTTAAGGTGGAAGGGTGATGGGGCACTTGTGTAGGTGATGTGTGATGTTCTTTGGAGGACTCAGGAGTGAATATGTGTGTTAAGGTGGAAGATGAAGTCTAATAACAAGGTCAACAAGGTCATAGTAGGGAAGGGAGAAGCAGGAGTGAATTAAGAATATTGGTGAGGAGATGGTGGAAGGGATAGAAAAGTTCAAGTACTTGGGAGTATGGTTTGATAGGAAGCTAAGGGGTAATGTTCAGTTAGAGAAGGCAAAGAAGGCAGAAGAGTGGGTTGGAAAGGTGACATGGATGAGCAGTGTGAATGGGCAGGTGGAAGTAGACAGAGGAAGAATGGTGTGGGAGCTTCTGGTGAGACCTAGTATGGAGCATGCTGAAGTGAGCTGGACAGAAGGACATCATGCTTGCAAGAAGTTGGAGTCGGCAACAGATGAGAGTGGGTAGGAGATTGTGGGGAAAGTAATACAGTAGCAGGAGTGGCAATGTGGGGAGATATGGGGTGGAGGAAGTTGGAGGAGAGGAGGAGAGAGGTGAAGGTTTTGTTGGGTAAGAGATTGGAGGTGTTGGAAGAGAGCAGATTGGTAAAGTAGTTGTAAATAAACTAAGAGAGAATGGTAGAATCAGATGGTGGAAGAATATGAGAACTTGAGGAGGGAAGCTTGATAATGAGGTTGGACCAGCACATAAGTGGAAGGAAAGATGAAGGTGAGAATTTAGAAGGATTGGGAGGAGGAAGTCAACAGTAAGAGTATCCTGAAGTTGTACAAATTGGCAAAGGGATGGAGAGGTATGTGAAGTCCATGCATGGTCAGGATGGTGTGAGGTTTGAAATTTAGATTGAGGACCCTGTCAGCTGGGTTGCTAGAGGATAAGAAGAGATGTGCAATTGTCATGGCAGCCCCACCTCAATCCACCCTGACAACAGCTGCAGAGATGCCTCCATGACTACACAGCTGCGGGAGCCACTGGATGAGGACAATCCTATTCAGGGGCAGATCCAAAGGGGGGGGTTGGGGGTTTAAACCCCCCCCCCCCATCCCTTCAGTCTATAAATGTATGAAATTTTTAATGAACACATTGCATGTGCTTAAGCTTAAATACTTTCTTGGTCTATTTAGTGTAGTGACAAAACATTTTTGCATGTAGGACTAGCAAATCTGTATAATTATAGTTGCAATGTGGTTGGTGGTCTTAGGCTAGCAACCACATGATGAATGTGCTGTGGCAATTGGCAACCACATGGTTTAATATGTTCAGATCAGAACTCAGAGGCTAAAAATTAAGAGACTACGTCAGTGTTCCTTGTCATCATTTGTAGTTACTTCTGGCTCTGAACATGACCATTCCATAAGTGATAGTTTGTCACCTAAGAGCAGTGCTCTTTCTCTTCTTCTGGAGATACTTCAGGACCACATCAACAGGTAACAAAAAGTAGCATTTCTGGCCCTGCTCATGCCAGTTCAGATATTGAATTGGATTTAGTGGGATGCGAGGTTATCATGAGACCTGACGAAGGTGTTAAAGAAACTGACATTGTGTGCCAGTCCATTCCTTCAGATTCTAATGATGCTAGTTCTTTGCAAACAGCTTTCATGGAAATGGGAAGTAGAAGTACAGGTATCAATAATATTGGACTTGTTGCTTCTGGTAGTATACCAATCAGTTCCTTGTCAGATAGTGACAAACTGGAATTTTTGAAGAGTGAAGGCAAACATTCAACCTTTGAAGTGATAAAGGAGGGAAATAAACTACCATTAACATTTCAGAAGTCATGCCTAAAAGAGTTCGAATGGTTGTCATATTCACCCTCACATGAAGGAGGTTACTGTAGATATTGTGTACTGTTTGGACAAATTACGAATGGTTATTTGGGAATTCTACCTTTCAAAAATTTCAGCAAAGCAAAGGGTAAAAATGATAGGTATTTAACTAATCATGGGGATTTTCAATATCACCAAGATGCTTTACATGCTGTAAAATTATTCCTGACGACATTCAAAAATCTAGAAACCAGAATAGATTGTCAAATCCAGAAAATGTCTAACACAACCTCCAACCGAAATAAACACATCCTCTCAGCTATTGTTGATGATGTTAAATTTTGGTGCTTCCTTTGCAGGGCCATAGAGAGAGCATGACATTAAATCCTTCTGGAAATAGAGGTAACTTTCTAGCTTTGCTCGAATATGTCACCAAGTACGATCCGATCATCTTCAACTAGGAGAGAAGAACCAGCTAAAGTAATACAAAACGAAATTATAAGTATTATGGCAGATTTATTGCGTGAAAAGCTTTTAAGTCCATTAAAAACCTCAAAATATTACAGCGTTATGGCTGACAAGGTCACAGACACAAGCATGCAATTCAGGAAATTTTGTCTTTATTTATCCGATTTGTTGATCTTGGTCAAGCTCAGCCACATTTCCATGAAATATCTTTGGACTTTCTCCACCTCGAAAGGGCTACTGGAGAAAACATTGCTGCTGGTATTATTGATCTTCTCAATAAGCATGGTATTGAAGTTGACGATGAGAGGACAGTCATATGATGGAGCTTCAGCAATAGCTGGCACAAGAAGAGGGACTCAGGATTTTATCGAGAAGAAGAATGCACTTGCTTTGTACACTCATTGTCACTCACATGTTTTAAATTTGGCTGTAGCAAAATCATGCTCTGTGCCTGATATTCGTAATACAATTGGTCATAAATGAAGTGTATCTCTATTTTAATCTGTCTCCAAAGAGACAGCGATGAGTTAATTTTGTACACTTTTGCTCCAGAAAATAGAGTGCATAAACTGAAGGGTCTATGTAAAACTAGATGGACAGAAAGGCATGAAGAACTATTTCTCTCTCTTTATCAATATATAGTAACATGTATGGATGCCTTTAACATTTCCCTCAATTGCAAACTCGTGTCCAAGAATAAACCCCCCCCCCTTACTGATACTCTAGATCTGCCCCTGCTATTAACTGATGCGCATGCATAAGGACAATAGCTTTGCACACACTTTGATTATGTTAGCAGTAATTAGTCACATTCTGTTATTGTTTAATCCCATTCTTTAACCAGCTGGAATCCTCAGTAGGACCTCCTTATTAGGTCATTTTTCCTGTAAGGATGGACTCCGCCTATTAACAAGGAGAGCCCAGCCATCTTAGTTGTGTCTTGTGACATGCTATTGTTTTGAGAGAGTCTTCTAAGTCTGAGGCTCAGAGCATTGTGTGTATAGAGAAAATACTTCTTACTGACTTCTCAAGCAAAGAGTGTTTTGGTCAGGCACCCGCATTAGTGCCAGAGTAGCTCCTTAAAACTGGCAGAGGCTGGATCATAACAGTGATAAGAGATGTATCATGTGATGGTGGGGCAGGGAAATGTGAGGAATTTGAGAGGAATCAGCTGATACTGGTTGAGGAGCACATATTGTAGGGGCTGGATAGAGACGAGATGAATATAGAAGAGTGGGTGAGGATGGAAAGGTGGCATTGCTGTTGGGGAAAGGTGTGGATGGACAAGTGATGCATGATGGAGGAGGTGGGTGAGTGTGTTATGTATTGGATAGGGAAATGATGGCAGAAGAGAAAGGAACTGTTGTATGGCGAGCTGAGGAATGATCTTTGGTTCCCTCAGCTCCACATTCCTGCACAGCTGGACACTCTCAGCCCTGTTGACTCTTCTCAATAATCAACTTGAAATTTACTCTCTCGCTGCTCTAGTCTTCACCAGGAATAATGAAGGCTAGAGCATCTAGTCTTCACCAGGAATAATGAAGGCTAGAGCATCTAGTCACCAGGAATAATGAAGGCTAGAGCATCTAGTATTCACCAGGAATAATGAAGGCTAGTCACCAGGAATAATGAAGGCTAGAGCATCTAGTCTTCACCAGGAATAATGAAGACTAAGGAATCTAGTCTTCACCAGGAATAATGAAGGCTAGAGCATCTAGTCTTCACCAGGAATAATGAAGGCTAGAGCATCTAGTTTCACCAGGAATAATGAAGGCGAGAGCATCTAGTTTCACCAGGAATCATGAAGGCTAGAGCATCTAGTTTCACAAGGAATAATGAAGGCTAGAGCATCTAGTCTTCACCAGGAATCATGAAGGCTAGAGCATCTAGTCTTCACCAGGAATAATGAAGGCTAGAGCATCGAAGGCTAGAGCATCTAGTTTCACCAGGAATAGTGAAGGCTAGAGCATCTAGTCTTCACCAGGAATAATGAAGGCTAGAGTATCTAGTCTTCACCAGGAATAAAGAAGGCTAGGGCATCTAGTCTTCACCAGGAATAATGAAGGGGCTAGAGCATCTAGCCTTCACCAGGAATAATGAAGGCTAGAGCATCTAGTCTTCACCAGGAATAATGAAGGCTAGAGCATCTAGTCTTCACCAGGAATAATGAAGGCTAGAGCATCTAGTTTCACCAGGAATAATGAAGGCTAGAGCATCTAGTCTTCACCAGGAATAATGAAGGCTAGAGCATCTAGTCTCACCAGGAATAATGAAGGCTAGAGCATCTAGTCTTCACCAGGAATAATCAGTAAGAAGTATTTTCTATATACACACAATGCTCTGAGCCTCAGACTTAGAAGACTCTCTCAAAACAATAGCATGTCACAAGACACAACTAAGATGGCTGGGCTCTCCTTGTTAATAGGCGGAGTCCAGCCTTACAGGAAAAATTACCTAATAAGGAGATCCTACTGAGGATTCCAGCTGGTTAAAGAATGGGATTAAACAATAACAGGATGTGACTAATTACAGCTAACATAATCAAAGTGTGTGCAAAGCTATTGTCCTTATGCATGCATCAGTTAATAGCAGGGGCAGATCTAGAGTATCAGTAAGGGTGGGTTTTTTTAATTCTTGGACATGAGTTTGCAATTGAGGGAAATGTTAAAGGCATCCATACATGTTACTATATGTTGATAAAGAGACAGAAATAGTTCTTCATGCCTTTCTGTCCACCTAGTTTTACATAGACCCTTCAGTTTATGCACTCTATTTTCTGGAGCAAAAGTGTACAAAATTAACTCATCGCTGTCTCTTTGGAGACAGATTAAAATAGAGATACACTTCATTTATGACCAATTGTATTACGAATATCAGGCACAGAGCATGATTTTGCTACAGCCAAATTTAAAACATGTGAGTGACAATGAGTGTACAAAGCAAGTGCATTCTTCTTCTTGATAAAATCCTGAGTCCCTCTTCTTGTGCCAGCTATTGCTGAAGCTCCATCATATGACTGTCCTCTCATCGTCAACTTCAATACCATGCTTATTGAGAAGATCAATAATACCAGCAGCAATGTTTTCTCCAGTAGCCCTTTCGAGGTGGAGAAAGTCCAAAGATATTTCATGGAAATGTGGCTGAGCTTGACCAAGATCAACAAATCGGATAAATAAAGACAAAATTTCCTGAATTGCATGCTTGTGTCTGTGACCTTGTCAGCCATAACGCTGTAATATTTTGAGGTTTTTAATGGACTTAAAAGCTTTTCACGCAATAAATCTGCCATAATACTTATAATTTCATTTTGTATTACTTTAGCTGGTTCTTCTCTCCTAGTTGAAGATGATCGGATCGTACTTGGCAACATATTCGAGCAAAGCTAGAAAGTTACCTCTATTTCCAGAAGGATTTAATGTCATGCTCTCTCTATGGCCCTGCAAAGGAAGCACCAAAATTTAACATCATCAACAATAGCTGAGAGGATGTGTTTATTTCGGTTGGAGGTTGTGTTAGACATTTTCTGGATTTGACAATCTATTCTGGTTTCTAGATTTTTGAATGTCGTCAGGAATAATTTTACAGCATGTAAAGCATCTTGGTGATATTGAAAATCCCCATGATTAGTTAAATACCTATCATTTTTACCCTTTGCTTTGCTGAAATTTTTGAAAGGTAGAATTCCCAAATAACCATTCGTAATTTGTCCAAACAGTACACAATATTTACAGTAACCTCCTTCATGTGAGGGTGAATATGACAACCATTCGAACTCTTTTAGGCATGACTTCTGAAATGTTAATGGTAGTTTATTTCCCTACTTTATCACTTCAAAGGTTGAATGTTTGCCTTCACTCTTCAAAAATTCCAGTTTGTCACTATCTGACAAGGAACTGATTGGTATACTACCAGAAGCAACAAGTCCAATATTATTGATACCTGTACTTCTACTTCCCATTTCCATGAAAGCTGTTTGCAAAGAACTAGCATCATTAGAATCTGAAGGAATGGACTGGCACACAATGTCAGTTTCTTTAACACCTTCGTCAGGTCTCATGATAACCTCGCATCCCACTAAATCCAATTCAATATCTGAACTGGCATGAGCAGGGCCAGAAATGCTACTTTTTGTTACCTGTTGATGTGGTCCTGAAGTATCTCCAGAAGAAGAGAAAGAGCACTGCTCTTAGGTGACAAACTATCACTTATGGAATGGTCATGTTCAGAGCCAGAAGTAACTACAAATGATGACAAGGAACACTGACGTAGTCTCTTAATTTTTAGCCTCTGAGTTCTGATCTGAACATATTAAACCATGTGGTTGCCAATTGCCACAGCACATTCATCATGTGGTTGCTAGCCTAAGACCACCAACCACATTGCAACTATAATTATACAGATTTGCTAGTCCTACATGCAAAAATGTTTTGTCACTACACTAAATAGACCAAGAAAGTATTTAAGCTTAAGCACATGCAATGTGTTCATTAAAAATTTCATACATTTATAGACTGAAGGGATGGGGGGGGGGGGGGGGGGGGGTTTAAACCCCCAACCCCCCCCTTTGGATCTGCCCCTGAATAGGATTGTCCTCATCCAGTGGCTCCCGCAGCTGTGTAGTCATGGAGGCATCTCTGCAGCTGTTGTCAGGGTGGATTGAGGTGGGGCTGCCATGACAATTGCACATCTCTTCTTATCCTCTAGCAACCCAGCTGACAGGGTCCTCAATCTAAATTTCAAACCTCACACCATCCTGACCATGCATGGACTTCACATACCTCTCCATCCCTTTGCCAATTTGTACAACTTCAGGATACTCTTACTGTTGACTTCCTCCTCCCAATCCTTCTAAATTCTCACCTTCATCTTTCCTTCCACTTATGTGCTGGTCCAACCTCATTATCAAGCTTCCCTCCTCAAGTTCTCATATTCTTCCACCATCTGATTCTACCATTCTCTCTTAGTTTATTTACAACTACTTTACCAATCTGCTCTCTTCCAACACCTCCAATCTCTTACCCAACAAAACCTTCACCTCTCTCCTCCTCTCCTCCAACTTCCTCCACCCCATATCTCCCCACATTGCCACTCCTGCTACTGTATTACTTTCCCCACAATCTCCTACCCACTCTCATCTGTTGCCGACTCCAACTTCTTGCAAGCATGATGTCCTTCTGTCCAGCTCACTTCAGCATGCTCCATACTAGGTCTCACCAGAAGCTCCCACACCATTCTTCCTCTGTCTACTTCCACCTGCCCATTCACACTGCTCATCCATGTCACCTTTCCAACCCACTCTTCTGCCTTCTTTGCCTTCTCTAACTGAACATTACCCCTTAGCTTCCTATCAAACCATACTCCCAAGTACTTGAACTTTTCTATCCCTTCCACCATCTCCTCACCAATATTCTTAATTCACTCCTGCTTCTCCCTTCCCTACTATGACCTTGTTGACCTTGTTATTAGACTTCATCTTCCACCTTAACACACATATTCACTCCTGAGTCCTCCAAAGAACATCACACATCACCTACACAAGTGCCCCATCACCCTTCCACCTTAACCCCTAACTCAGCTCTCTCCAAATCCTCTGTTCTTCCAATCTGAAAAGAACTAGCTCATTCTCAGAAGTAAGCTCATTCTCAACAGCAGACCACCTTGACCTCCCCTCCATTCAATACCACCACCATTGTCCCCACCCCACTATGCATATCTTCACAAATCTCTCCCCCACCCCATTCTGCCTCAAGTTGTGCCACGGTTCCTGCTCCAAACTGTCTTACATCCAGGAAAGAAAGATACAAATTATATTATAATATTATTACCCTCTTCATCACTTCATAAATGCCTCTTAACACCAACTGCTGGTCCGAACATACACTCTGATTTCTAAATTCTCCCTGTACTTCCATCAAAATCCTATCCTCAGGAAAGTCTCGCAACCTCCTGGCCAACACTCTCACAAATACCTTAACCACACTTCAACCTAATGCATCCACCTATAATTCCCTACTTGGTCCAAACTGCCATCCTTGTGGAGAGGTAGCTACTAGTAAATGCTTTTTCGTGTCCACTGGGCAACACTGACTCCTCATCACCTCCACCAACCTTCCACCTACAAACATCATCTCAAACATTTGGTACCTTTCCTCTCATTAAACATTTCATTGCCTCTACTATTTCTTCTCAACTTTCTTCCTCGCACATACCATCCCAACCCAACCAACATCTCCTGTCTCTGCTTCTTGTACTCCTCTCTTTTCACCCACAGCTCTTCCCAGTGTTTTGCCATCACCTCCATTAACTCATCTTCCTCGTCCACCAGTTTCCCTCATCACCTTTCATTCCTCTAATTCTTATCTCCTTCCTCTCAAATTATTAGCTTAAAACTGATTCCACACTTCTATTTAATCCTCTTTATAGTTATCTTCCTCGATTCATTCTTCTCTTTCCTAATCTTTTTCACTTTCTTCCTTGCTTCCCTGAACTTCCTACACATCTTCTTCTAACACAAATTAACCTCCTCCAACCACCATTCCTCTGATCTCTCCATAGTCTTCTTCCTTCCTTCTCCTTTCTTCTCTGCGACCAAAACTTTCTCCGTCCACCTACTTCACATCTCTCCCACAATGTTTCCACCCAAAGTTCTCTCACCTCCTCTTCCCCATGAACATTTTCTCCACTGCCTCCTGATACTCGTCCTACTTTAGCCTATTGTCAACTCTCCATTTATATCGCTGCTCTCCAGAGGCTGCAATGTCCTGCCAGCTCTGGTCTACAACAACTAAACCAACCAAGGAGTTCTCTTCACCATGATTCAGATTTGTGAATGCCAAGAAATTCATCAACATATGTGCTTCTTTTTCGAACAGAAATGGTGATATAATGTTGCTAGGGGTAACCCCGGTGTTGGGTCCCCCGATGATGCTGCTGGTTGCAATGTACTAACAAACTGACGACCAGTCCTCTATTCAACCCCCAAGCACATAGGGAAGAGGGGGTCTCTATTCACCCCCCAAGCACACAGGGAAGAGGGGGTCTATTCACCCCCCAAGCACACAGGGAAGAGGGGGTCTATTCACCCCCCTGAGCACATAGGAAAGAGGGGGGTCTCTATTCACCCCAAGCACAGGGTGGAGGGGGTGGGGGGGGGGGGGGTCTCTATTCACCCCTCAAGCACATGGTGGAGGGGGGGGGGGGTCTCCATTCACCCCCCAAGCACAGGGGGAAGGGGGGGTCTCTATTCACTCCCCAATCACAGGGGTTAGGGGGGGAGGACTCTCTATTCACCCCACTAAGCACAGGGGGGGGGGGGGGGGGGGGGAAGGGAGGGGTCTCTAGTCACCCCCCAAGCAAGGGGGAAGGGTGTGTGGCTCTATCCCCCCCCCCCCCCCCCCAAGCACAGGGGAAACGGGGGGGGGGGGCTCTATTCACCACCCAAGCACAGGGGGAAGGGCTGGGGGTCTCTATTCACTCCCCAAACACAGGGGGGAGGGGTCTCTATTCACCCCCAAGCAGAAGCGGAAGGGGGGGGGGGTTTCTATTCACCCCCCAAGCACAGGGGGGAGGGATCTCTATTCACCCCCTAAGCACAGGGGTGGGGGGTGTCTCTATTCACCCCTCAAGCACAGGGGGGGTCTCTGGGGGGTGGGGGAGGGGGTGATGTGCTTTGTTTTTATTCTGTAAGTTTTAATTTAATTTTTTTCTCTTTCTTCAGCGATGGATCCTTATGGGACCAGAAGGGATCCAGTGTTCCCCTATGAGGGGGCTATATATCCTCTCCTCTTCTCCCCCCCCCCCACCCTCCACCACCACCCTCCCTCCCCCCTCCCCTCCCTCCCTCCCACTAGCCTCCTTCTCATCTCCCAATTGGCATAGTGACAGTTACACCAAAAGTGGACTTGGCAAAAAAGGACCAGGTGGTCCAATTATGGCTGCCAAAAGTGGACTGTGTTTGTAAAATTTGTATCGTTTCTATTTAGGAACCTTGCTGGGGGGAATCCTGAAATCTAGGGAGTAGTTAGTTGTGATTAATTCCCAACAAACAATCAGGCCAAAAGCCCCTGGAAGCCATTCATGAGCTGGTGAAGGATGTGCTTGCCTTCATTTTCAAGATTGGTTTGTAATTGGCATGATCCTTAAGGTTATGCACAACTAATCTAATGGAGCCACTGAATTACTTATATTATAGCATGCATCTACATATTATACACACTAGCATGTCTTTTCCACAATCCCACATCACATTTTCAACCACATTACCAAGTAATTTGTCATCCCAGACTACAACATTTGCCTCCCAAGAACATGGGATTGTGGTAATTTTATACATATATACTTAGAAACAGCCTGGATAGGATTGTCCCAACTTAAACTAGTTTGTATAACATGTAGATGCAGGCTATATCTAATTCAATTGCTCCATTAGATTAGTTGTGCATATTCTTATGGCTCATGCTAATTACAAACCAATCTTGAAAATGAAGGCAAGCACATCCTTCACCAGCTCATGAATGACTAATAGGACCTTGATTGTTTGTTGGTACACAACTAACTGCTATGAGGGCTAAGCTATGCTTCCTAGATTCCCCAGTTATCCGGTTCTTTACTATAGCACTTTTGCAGACTAGGTCCACTTTTGGCCACACTCGACTGCCATAATTGGACCACCCGGTCCATTTTTGGCAGAAACACACCTTTATGTAGCAAGATGTTTGTTTGTTTGTTTGTTTGTTTGTTTGGGGGCTTCCGGATGGACACAGGAAATGAGCTTTCATTATAGCATCTGTCGGAGGATTACAAAAGGAAAATCTGGTGAGCTATTACAATTCTCGGGTAGGAAAAAAATGATGCCATACCAGAATTTTTTCCTCGTAATTCTAGGCCTAGTTTGCTTTTATCAAGCTGTTGGAGCTCGCAACCTTTCTCAAGATTACCGGTTTTCTGCTGAACTTGCAGGGGATGATTACATCCTCTACTGGACTGTGAATTTGCCGGCTCAAAATATCAGATTTGCAATCAATGTCAGCACTACAGGTTGGGTTGGCTTTGGCCTTTCTTTTAATGGACAAATGCCTGGCTCTGATGTGGTGATTGGCTGGGTTGACAACACCAGCGGCACAGTTAAGTTCCATGTAAGTTCACTGATAATTGCAGTGATATTCACTTACAAACTCATTGTTCTAACCTCATAGTTTTATAATCACACAGGATAGATATGCTTCAGGTCGCTCACTCCCTCCCATTGACAGCAGTCAGGATTGGTTTCTCACAAGTGGACTGGAAGATAATGGACGCACTATCTTGGAATTCAACAGAAATCTCACAACTTGTGACGACAATGACATGGATATAAAAGTAAGCTAATTCTTTAAAGAGATCTGCTGAACTACTATTGTTATTATATTTCTCTAATAGGCAGATACTGCTCGCATAATTTGGTCATATAATTCACGAGATCCAGCAAGTTATGAGGAGTTGAGTGGATTGCAGCACAGTAGACAAGGATCTGCAAGTCTAAATTTACTTGGAGGTCTGGCGAAAGAAAGAGTGGAAGACAACTCTTACTCATTCTCTGTGCTCAATGACAATGTTAGTAATTATGTAAGATAATTTATTACCTCATGTTTGATGCATGACTTCTTCCATTGCACAGGTCCCTATCCCATCAGATAAAGATACTACTTACTGGTGCACAGTGCGCAGGCTGCCACAAGAAATGGAGCAGCAAGAACATTATCTGTATAAGGTACAAATGCTATACTGTAATCATTATGATGTATACTTGTTTCTGCAAAGTTTGCTTCTGTGTTGTATGAGGCAGTTAGTAACTACATTGAGTAGGTGAACTACATTATAAATATGTAGTGGAAGAATTGTGCTTCTGAAGCCATGCAGGGTTTGCTAGATAGCTCTGGGAGTTATTTGTGGCATCATTAGCTCAGAGTGTCAAGAGCTTAAATTTCAAGCACTATGCAGTACATTTCAACAAAAATATTACCATCTGCTATTTTACTAAATGCCAAGACTAGATATACCAAACTGGCAAACTGTTTATAGTTTCTTCCAGAGTCAAATTTGAGTCTCATGGATAGAATTTGAGCTACCTATGAAAGAATGTTTGACAAAACTTCTGCTCATCAATGTTTGTGGTAATTTACAAAAGCAAATAGTATATATAGCTACCTACTTTTTTCTCTAGAATTTTAGTTGTTAGTTAAAATATTTCCTCTCGTGAGTGTTTTCCAGACTATCAGTGTACACATCATTTGTCAATATACTCAGGCCTATTTGGCTTCAGACATACCACTTCAAAGAATATGAAGGAGAAAAATACCAGCTTTTGCTATACTACAAATGTACTCACTTTCTGTTTCAGCTAGATACTCTAGGCTTCATCAGAAATGGTGCGATGAACTCTCAGATGACATAGTAGATACGAACCTTTGGCTAGATGCCCTAGCCTTCATCATGAATAATGAGATGCGGCTATAATGATATTACACCACATCATTAATCTTGAATAACTGACATGATCCTGATATTGATAATATGGCCTTCCATGAGAGAGCACCTTGCTATTCTCTACGACCACACCTCACCAGAGGCTTCATAAGGAAGTGATACTTCTAAATTCAATCATTTCTAAATAATCAACTTAAATCTTAACTTTACTCACTTTAAGGCGAGGATTTTTAGGTAAGGTGACGATATTTAGGTAAGGCGGGTAAGGCGAGGATATTTAGGTAAGGTGAGGATATTTAGGTAAGGTAAGGATATTTAGGTAAGGCGAGGATATTTAGGTAAGGCGAGTGTATTTAGGTAAGGCGAGGATATTTAGGTAAGGCGAGGATATTTAGGTAAGGCGAGGATATTTAGGTAAGGCGAGGATATTTAGGTAAGGCGAGGATATTTAGGTAAGGTGAGAATATTTAGGTAAGGTGAGGATATTTAGGTAAGGTAAGGATATTTAGGTAAGGCGAGTGTATTTAGGTAAGGCGAGGATATTTAGGTAAGGGGTAAGGCGAGTGTATTTAGGTAAGGCGAGGATATTTAGGTAAGGCGAGGATATTTAGGCGAGGATATTTAGGTAAGGCGAGGATATTTAGGTAAGGCGAGGATATTTAGGTAAGGCGAAGGTATTTAGGTAAGGTAAGTAAGGCGAGGATATATAGGTAAGGCGAGGATATTTAGGTAAGGTGAGAATATTTAGGTAAGGTGAGGATATTTAGGTAAGGTAAGGATATTTAGGTAAGGCGAGGATATTTAGGTAAGGCGAGTGTATTTAGGTAAGGCGAGGATATTTAGGTAAGGCGAGGATATTTAGGTAAGGCGAGGATATTTAGGTAAGGCGAAGGTATTTAGGTAAGGTAAGTAAGGCGAGGATATATAGGTAAGGCGAGGATATTTAGGTAAGGTGAGGATATTTAGGTAAGGTGAGTATATTTAGGTAGGTGAGGATATTTAGGTAAGGCGAGGATATTTAGGTAAGGCGAGGTAAGGTTTAGGGTGATTATTGAGAAAGTCATTCTATCTAGTATGTTAACTGCGAGTCCGTTAAGAGTACTCCTAAATAACATAAAAGGAGAGCTTATTAGAATAATGCAAATGCAGTATGGTATAAGAATCAACTACAGCAACCAAAAAAGCTACAAAATATATTATATCTGAACTTGCAGCAAAGAAATCCATCCAGTAGTACTTTCTTTCTCAAGATCGACAGATTCGGAGCTGTTCCCTGTTAGAGTAAGTGATGCTCAGCTTTCCATGGCAGAGCTGTTCCCTGTTAGAGTAAGTGATGCTCAGCTTTCCATGGCAGAGCTGTTCCCTGTTAGTGTAAGCGATGTACGGCTTTCCATGGCAGAGCTATTCCCTGTTAGAGTAAGTGATGCTCAGCTTTCCATGTGTTAGAGTAAGTGATGTGTACAGCTTTCCATGGCAGAGCTATTCCCTGTTAGAGTAAGTGATGCTCAGCTTTCCATGGCAGAGCTGTTCCCTGTTAGAGTAAGTGATGTACAGCTTTCCATGGCAGAGCTATTCCCTGTTAGAGTAAGTGATGCTCAGCTTTCCATGGCAGAGCTGTTCCCTGTTAGAGTAAGTGATGTACGGCTTTCCATGGCAGAGCTGTTCCCTGTTAGAGTAAGTGATGTGCGGCTTTCCATGGCAGAGCTGTTCCCTGTTAGAGTAAGCGATGTACAGCTTTCCATGGCAGAGCTGTTCCCTGTTAGAGTAAGTGATGTACGGCTTTCCATGGCAGAGCTGTTCCCTGTTAGAGTAAGTGATGTACGGCTTTCTATGGCAGAGCTGTTCCCTGTTATAGTAAGTGATGTACGGCTTTCCATGGCAGAGCTGTACGGCTTTCCATGGCAGAGCTGTTCCCTGTTATAGTAAGTGATGTACAGCTTTCCATGGCAGAGCTGTTCCCTGTTAGAGTAAGTGATGTGCGGCTTTCCATGGCAGAGCTGTTCCCTGTTAGAGTAAGCGATGTACAGCTTTCCATGGCAGAGCTGTTCCCTGTTAGAGTAAGTGATGTACGGCTTTCCATGGCAGAGCTGTTCCCTGTTAGAGTAAGTGATGTACGGCTTTCCATGGCAGAGCTGTTCCCTGTTAGAGTAAGTGTGATGTACAGCTTTCCATGGCAGAGCTGTTCCCTGTTAGAGTAAGTGATGTACGGCTTTCCATGGCAGAGCTGTTCCCTGTTAGAGTAAGTGATGTACGGCTTTCCATGGCAGAGCTGTTCCCTGTTGGAGTAAGTGATGTGTACGGCTTTCCATGGCAGAGCTGTTCCCTGTTATATTATAGTAAGTGATGTACAGCTTTCCATGGCAGAGCTGTTCCCTGTTAGAGTAAGTGATGTACGGCTTTCCATGGCAGAAGGGATTCTGTAAACAACAGTGAGGATCTGAAAGAGACTGTCTATGATAGCAGTTGCGATTGTCAGCCATTGTTTAGGACAGCACACCTCCTCAGATGGAACCGCATCCACCTCTAGACTACCATTCCTAATTAGCAAGAACCTGTCCAGTTGATTTTGTAAATTTTGAAGGCCATGTCTAAAGCACAGATGTGCTTAGCATATGGAATGCATGCTCGTATAATTTGTTTGCTGGTTTGTTTAAAAATTATTTTTTTAATCTTGTCTGCCTGTTTGTTGTTCACAGTTTTCTCCAGTGTTTTTCAAGCCCACTGCAAAATATATTCATCATCTTTTTGCTTATCTGTGTGCAAATCTCAATGAAAGTTATGTGCGCTCTAGTCAAGACTGCAGTAGACGCAATAATATTGACATTACCATTTGTCAATCCAGTGGATACTTATTCACAGCTTGGGCCGTTGGAGGAACAGTATGTTATAGACTATAATACTGAGTTATGTAGTTAATTAACACTACTTTTTGAAATATTATTTTTATTTCTTGCAGGACTTTGTATTTCCTGATGGAGTAGCTTTTCCAATAGGAGGAAAGGGTCCACAATATATTCTTCTTGAGATGCATTATAATAATCCTGACTTGGATTCAGGAATGGTAGATAGTTCAGGACTGAAATTCTTCTATGTCAATGAGGAGCCTAAAAATAGAGCTGGGTCTCTGACTTTTGGACAATTTCTTTCCGGCACAATGGTGATTCCACCCAAAGCAGACAACTTTGTAGTAAATGCTTTGATGCAAAGCCAGTGCACAGAGAAGGTGAGCTCTTATTAGCTACTCGAAGTACTTGCTTGACTGTAGATTTATTTTCCAATTTTCTCCTTAATAATTTGTGTGTACTCCTTATATATATACACACAAATAAGTCCTATACAATATTAATTGTTTATCTATTTATTTTATAGTATTTTCCTAAAGAAGGAATCAATATTTTTGGAAATCTTCATCACACACATCTGGCAGGTTAATTTATTATAATTTATAGCAGGATTTGCACAAGTTGAAAATTTACTTCAATTTATACCAACTAGGGCATGAAATGGTAATCAGACATTTGAGAGAGACAAGCACTTGTGGAGGACTTGAAGAACTTCCACCAATTGATGAAAACAGAGGATATGATTCCAATTACCAGCAAACAAACCTTCTTCCAAAAACTGTTTCAGTGTTACCTGTGAGTTAATATATGAATATTGATGTGCTCAAAGATATCAAACATTCTGCCCTAGGGTGACATTTTGCACCTGGAATGTTCTTATCAAACCACTGGCTCGGCATATCAGACTGTAACTCTGGTAAGGTAGCATCCTACTAATGTCAGGTTTGGTTTTGATTACAATATTGTACTTAGGGAGGACTGAGCATTCGACAAGAAATGTGTCTTTCCTTTATATACTATTACCCGGAGTCAGATATGACTTATTGCCTGGGGTATCAGAATATATCGCAAGAGTTCACCTCACAACACTTTGAGTAAGTGTTGAAAGAAGTCCACCGCTTGGGCATTGCTAATTCACTGTCTTTTGACATTTTATATTTTGTGTTGGCTCTATATTCTAGTGACATCTTATATTTGTTAGTAGAAAGTTTGGAAGGAGGTCAAATTATATTTGTGCCAATAGCACTATAGCACTATAGCTTTACCATCTCCGAGATAGTCATGAATGCTCTGACATCTAGTGTGGCTTAAAAGTACCTACACTCACCATACAATGCACTGCACCTGCAGTGCATTGTTTGGTGAGTGTAGGTGCAGTGCACTGTTTGGTGAGTGTAGGTGCAGTGCATTGTTTGGTGAGTGTAGGTGCAGTGCATTGTTTGGTGAGTGTAGGTGCAGTGCACTGTTTGGTGAGTGTAGGTGCAGTGCACTGTTTGGTGAGTGTAGGTGCAGTGCATTGTTTGGTGAGTGTAGGTGCAGTGCATTGTTTGGTGAGTGTAGGTGCAGTGCATTGTTTGGTGAGTGTAGGTGCAGTGCATTGTTTGGTGAGTGTAGGTGCAGTGGATTGTTTGGTGAGTGTAGGTGCAGTGCATTGTTTGGTGAGTTTAGGTGTAGTGCACTGTTTGATGAGTGTAGGTGCAGTGCATTGTTTGGTGAGTGTAGGTGCAGTGCACTGTTTGGTGAGTGTAGGTGCAGTGCATTGTTTGGTGAGTGTAGGTGCAGTGCATTGTTTGGTGAGTGTAGGTGCAGTGCATTGTTTGGTGAGTGTAGGTGCAGTGCATTGTTTGGTGAGTGTAGGTGGAGTGCATTGTTTGGTGAGTGTAGGTGCAGTGCATTGTTTGGTGAGTGTAGGTGCAGTGCATTGTTTGGTGAGTGTAGGTGCAGTGCATTGTTTGGTTAGTGTAGGTGCAGTGCATGTTTGGTGGGTGTAGATGCAGTGCACTGTTTGGTGAGTGTAGGTGCAGTGCATTGTTTGGTGAGTGTAGGTGTAGTGCATTGTTTGGTGAGTGTAGGTGTAGTGCATTGTTTGGTGAGTGTAGGTGTAGTGCATTGTTTGGTGAGTGTAGGTGCAGTGCATTGTTTGGTGAGTGTAGGTGCAGTGCACTGTTTGGTGAGTGTAGGTGCAGTGCATTGTTTGGTGAGTGTAGGTGCAGTGCATTGTTTGGTGAGTGTAGGTGCAGTGCATTGTTTGGTGAGTGTGAGTGTAGGTGTAGTGCAGTGTTTGGTGAGTGTAGGTGCAGTGCACTGTTTGGTGAGTGTAGGTGGCAGTGCATTGTTTGGTGAGTGTAGGTGCAGTGCACTGTTTGGTGAGTGTAGGTGCAGTGCACTGTTTGGTGAGTGTAGGTGCAGTGCATTGTTTGGTGAGTGTAGGTGCAGTGCATTGTTTGGTGAGTGTAGGTGCAGTGCATTGTTTGGTGAGTGTAGGTGCAGTGCATTGTTTGGTGAGTGTAGGTGCAGTGCATTGTTTGTATGTGGGCTAGTTTCTGCATGTGGGCTGGTCTCTGTATGTGTGCATGTGGGATAGTCTGCATGGTTAGACTCTATATGTGTTCATGTAGGCTAGTCTCTGCACATATATGCATGTGGGCTAGTCTCTGTGCATGTAGGCTATTCGTTGGAACATAGAACATGGGACATATGCACAATATCCATGCTGAGAGTGAAAGTGAAATAAGGTACATGAATAAAGGAGGAGGGACAAAATGTGCTAATAGTCTATTAGCACTTACTAACACTATTTAGTACTTACTAACTGGGGGGAAGACCTACTCAATACATTATTAGTGCTTATTAACACTATTTAGTACTTAGTGTAGGTGCAGTGCATTGTTTGGTGAGTGTAGGTGCAGTGCACTGTTTGGTGAGTGTAGGTGCAGTGCATTGTTTGGTGAGTGTAGGTTCAGTGCATTGTTTGGTGAGTGTAGGTGCAGTGCATTGTTTGGTGAGTGTAGGTGCAGTGCATTGTTTGGTGAGTGTAGGTGTAGTGCACTGTTTGGTGAGTGTAGGTGCAGTGCATTGTTTGGTGAGTGTAGGTGCAGTGCATTGTTTGGTGAGTGTGCATTGTTTGGTGAGTGTAGGTGCAGTGCATTGTTTGCATGTGGGCTAGTTTCTGCATGTGGGCTGGTCTCTGTATGTGTGCATGTGGGATAGTCTGCATGGTTAGACTCTATATGTGTTGATGTAGGCTAGTCTCTGCACATATATGCATGTGGGCTAGTCTCTGTGCATGTAGGCTATTCGTTGGAACATAGAACATGGGACATATGCACAATATCCATGCTGAGAGTGAAAGTGAAATAAGGTACATGAATAAAGGAGGAGGGACAAAATGTGCTAATACTCTATTAGCACTTACTAACACTATTTAGTACTTACTAACTGGGGGGAAGACCTACTCAATACATTATTAGTGCTTATTAACACTATTTAGTACTTAGTGTGCAGTGCATTGTTTGGTGCCTCTTTCTCCATGTCAGTGCCTCTTTCTCCATGTCAGTGCCTCTTTCTCCATGTCAGTGCCTCTTTCTCCATGTCAGTGCCTCTTTCTCCATGTCAGTGCCTCTTTCTCCATGTCAGTGCCTCTTTCTCCATGTCAGTGCCTCTTTCTCCATGTCAGTGCCTCTTTCTCCATGTCAGTGCCTCTTTCTCCATGTCAGTGCCTCTTTCTCCATGTCAGTGCCTCTTTCTCCATGTCAGTGCCTCTTTCTCCATGTCAGTGCCTCTTTCTCCATGTCAGTGCCTCTTTCTCCATGTCAGTGCCTCTTTCTCCATGTCAGTGCCTCTTTCTCCATGTCAGTGCCTCTTTCTCCATGTCAGTGCCTCTTTCTCCATGTCAGTGCCTCTTCTCAATATCACTGCTCTGCCTCTTACTAACCTCTCCTCTTCTCGCCCCTTTTCTTCCCTCTCTCCTCTCATACTTTTCTCCCCCATCTCTCTTATCCTCCTCCACCAACTCGTTCTCATTTTCCACTCCTCTTCCCTGCTCTCCCCTCCTCCCGCTCTCCCCTCCTCCCGCTCTCCCCTCCTCCCGCTCTCCCCTCCTCCCGCTCTCCCCTCCTCCCGCTCTCCCCTCCTCCCGCTCTGCCCTCCTCTCGCTCTCCCCTCCTCCCACTCTCCCCTCCTCCCACTCTCCCCTCCTCCCACTCTCCCCTCCTCCCGCTCTCCCCTCCTGCTCGTAGGACTCCCTTCAACTCTCCCATGAGGTGCAATGTATGGTGTATCAGAGAGGGAAAAGGACGACTTTGGAGCCAGAATTCTTCCAGTATCTCCTGCTCATCCTTATCACCATCTGCAAGGCTAGTCCCCACAACCTCCTCCTCGTCTCTGGTTTTGTGGAAGACAAGGTTGCCATTCAGGTCCTGCTCGAGTGTGATGATGGACAATCATCTGCAAACCCTGAACCAGAGGTTGGAGGAAAGTTTAATTAATAAGTTGCACAATAATTATGTCTTTAAACCCATTTACACCACTCACACATTTAACACATTTAGTATAATTTTCGATGCCATTTCACAAATGCTTTGACCTTGATCAAATGATGTTATCTGGTTCTCCAGAACTTGTTGCTGGCCCTTTCGAAGCTCGGATAAGCTTATCCATCGATAGTTTAGCTTATCCAGTGATAGTTTGAGTCAAATAGGGTATTGCCAAAAGTCCTTCAGGATTACCCAGACAACCAACATGCTAGCCATTGCACATGCACACTGCTGGTTGAGGTGTTATATTCTGCTGCATTTTGAAAATGATAGCATTCTAAGAACTGTCTTAAAATTATGTTACACAGACAGAGGGCTAGGGGGCAAGAAGCTATTTAGTGTTGCAGGGGAGAGGGGGCAAGAAGCTATTTAGTGTGGCAGGGGGGGGGGCTATATAGTGTGGCAGGTGGAGGGGGCAAGAAGCTATATAGTGTGGCAGGTGAAGGGGGCAAGAAGCTATATAGTGGCAGGGGAGGGGGGCAAGAAGCTATATAGTGTGGCAGGTGGAGGGGGCAAGAAGCTATATAGTGTGGCAGGTGGAGGGGGCAAGAAGCTATATAGTGTGGCAGGTGGAGGGGGAAAGAAGCTATATAGTGTGGCAGGTGGAGGGGGCAAGAAGCTATATAGTGTGGCAGGTGGAGGGGGCAAGAAGCTATATAGTGTGGCAGGTGGAGGGGGCAAGAAGCTATATAGTGTGGCAGGAGGAGGGGGCAAGAAGCTATATAGTGTGGCAGGTGGAGGGGGCAAGAAGCTATATAGTGTGGCAGGTGGAGGGTGCAAGAAGCTATATAGTGTGGCAGGAGAGGGGAGGCAAGAAGCTATATAGTGTGGCAGGTGGAGGGGGCAAGAAGCTATATAGTGTGGCAGGTGAAGGGGGCAAGAAGCTATATAGTGTGGCAGGGGAGGGACACGAAGCTATATAGTGTGGCAGGGGAGGGGGCAAGAAGCTATATAGTGTGGCAGGTGGAGGGGGCAAGAAGCTATTTAGTGTTGCAGGGGGCGGGCAAGAAGCTATATAGTGTGGCAGGTGGAGGGGGCAAGAAGCTATTTAGTGTTGTAGGTAATTAACCCAACTAGTATGTTCCCCCGTTGACCCCTCCCAACAAAATATTTGTTTTTGCTCTTGACCTTTCAAAGTATAGATGTTCAGGCCACCTGTCGGTACTGGTGCAGTCGGCTTATTAAGTGCTGCATAGGGTTTCATTTAGAAAATTGTTCAAAGGGGCAATTGGGATATTAAGGGTTGGGCATTGTGTCAAGCACTTATCAACATCAATAAGAATTTTAATAATACAATTTCCAAGGGGTCAGCCCCCCTACCCCCTAAATGAAACCCTGGTGTAAACTTGGTCATCGTAAGGGTAGAATTTGTATTGTATTAAGGCGGTGCTATGGGTCAGATTTAGGGGGCAAGAAGGGGAGGGGACAACAAGCTATATAATGTGGCAGGGGAGGGGGCAAGAAGCTATTTAGTGTTGCAGAGGAGGGGGGGCAAGAAGCTATTTAGTGTGGCAGGGGGGGGGGGGGGGGGGGGGGGGGAAGAAGCTATATAGTGTGGCAGGGGAGGAGGGGCAAGAAGCTATATAGTGTGGCAGGCGGAGGGGGGCAAGAAGCTATATAGTGTGGCAGGGGGCGGGCAAGAAGCTATATAGTGTGGCAGGTGGAGGGGCGATTTCACATAGTTTTTCATCAAAACGCCCCAAAATGTCCCTATTGGTGCAAAATAGAGCTTCTTTTGCATCAAAATACATTTTCTGTCAAAAACAGTTCCATAATTTTGAAAAGATAGCAAATGTGTATTTTGACTAGAATGAGCGATTTCAGAAGGTTTTTTCTCAAAACTCTACAAAACTTCCCAATTGGAGCAAAATAGAGCTTCTTTCGGTTAAAAAGGGGAGATTTCTCACCAAAAGACTTTTAGTGTCGGTTAAAAAGTAGAAACTGTTCCATAATGTTGCTAATGTGCCCATTTGGACAAAAGCGCGAGATTTCTCAAAGTTTTTCCTCAAAACGCTTCAAAACGTCCCTATTGGAGCAAAATAGAGCTTCTTTCGGTAAAAAGGGCAGATTTGTCATGCAAAATATTTTCTGTCATTTAAACAGTAGAAACAGTTCGGAACTGTTCCATAATATTGAAAAGATAGCTAATGTGCCCATTTGGACAAAAGCGCGAGATTTCTCAAAGTTTTCCCTCAAAACGCTTCAAAACGTCCCTATTGGAGCAAAATAGAGCTTCTTTTGGCAGATTTGGCATGAAAAACATTTTCTGTCATTTAAACAGTAGAAACTGTTCCATTAAAAAGTAGAAACTCTTCCATAATGTTGCTAATGTGCCCATTTGGACAAAAGCGCGAGATTTCTCAAAGTTTTTCCTCAAAACGCTTCAAAACGTCCCTATTGGAGCAAAATAGAGCTTCTTTCGGTAAAAAGGGCAGATTTGTCATGCAAAATATTTTCTGTCATTTAAACAGTAGAAACAGTTCGGAACTGTTCCATAATATTGAAAAGATAGCTAATGTGCCCATTTGGACAAAAGCGCGAGATTTCTCAAAGTTTTCCCTCAAAACGCTTCAAAACGTCCCTATTGGAGCAAAATAGAGCTTCTTTTGGCAGATTTGTCATGAAAAACATTTTCTGTCATTTAAACAGTAGAAACAGTTCCATAATATTGAAAAGATAGCTAATGTGTCCATTTAGTGTGGCAGGGGAGGGGGCAAGAAGCTATATAGTGTGGCAGGTGGAGGGGTCAAGAAGCTATATAGTGTGGCAGGTGAAGGGGGCAAGAAGCTATATAGTGGCAGGGGAGGGGGGCAAGAAGCTATATAGTGTGGCAGGTGGAGGGGGCAAGAAGCTATATAGTGTGGCAGGTGGAGGGGGCAAGAAGCTATATAGTGTGGCAGGTGGAGGGGGAAAGAAGCTATATAGTGTGGCAGGTGGAGGGGGCAAGAAGCTATATAGTGTGGCAGGTGGAGGGGGCAAGAAGCTATATAGTGTGGCAGGTGGAGGGGGCAAGAAGCTATATAGTGTGGCAGGAGGAGGGGGCAAGAAGCTATATAGTGTGGCAGGTGGAGGGGGCAAGAAGCTATATAGTGTGGCAGGTGGAGGGTGCAAGAAGCTATATAGTGTGGCAGGAGAGGGGAGGCAAGAAGCTATATAGTGTGGCAGGTGGAGGGGGCAAGAAGCTATATAGTGTGGCAGGTGAAGGGGGCAAGAAGCTATATAGTGTGGCAGGGGAGGGACACGAAGCTATATAGTGTGGCAGGGGAGGGGGCAAGAAGCTATATAGTGTGGCAGGTGGAGGGGGCAAGAAGCTATTTAGTGTTGCAGGGGGCGGGCAAGAAGCTATATAGTGTGGCAGGTGGAGGTGGCAAGAAGCTATTTAGTGTTGTAGGTAATTAACCCAACTAGTATGTTCCCCCGTTGACCCCTCCCAACAAAATATTTGTTTTTGCTCTTGACCTTTCAACGTATAGATGTTCAGGCCACCTGTCGGTACTGGTGCAGTCGGCTTATTAAGTGCTGCATAGGGTTTCATTTAGAAAATTGTTCAAAGGGGCAATTGGGATATTAAGGGTTGGGCATTGTGTCAAGCACTTATCAACATCAATAAGAATTTTAATAATACAATTTCCAAGGGGTCAGCCCCCCTACCCCCTAAATGAAACCCTGGTGTAAACTTGGTCATCGTAAGGGTAGAATTTGTATTGTATTAAGGCGGTGCTATGGGTCAGATTTAGGGGGCAAGAAGGGGAGGGGACAACAAGCTATATAATGTGGCAGGGGAGGGGGCAAGAAGCTATTTAGTGTTGCAGAGGAGGGGGGGCAAGAAGCTATTTAGTGTGGCAGGGGGGGGGGGGGGGGGGGGGGAAGAAGCTATATAGTGTGGCAGGGGAGGAGGGGCAAGAAGCTATATAGTGTGGCAGGCGGAGGGGGGCAAGAAGCTATATAGTGTGGCAGGGGGCGGTCAAGAAGCTATATAGTGTGGCAGGTGGAGGGGCGATTTCACATAGTTTTTCATCAAAACGCCCCAAAATGTCCCTATTGGTGCAAAATAGAGCTTCTTTTGCATCAAAATACATTTTCTGTCAAAAACAGTTCCATAATTTTGAAAAGATAGCAAATGTGTATTTTGACTAGAATGAGCGATTTCAGAAGGTTTTTTCTCAAAACTCTACAAAACTTCCCAATTGGAGCAAAATAGAGCTTCTTTCGGTTAAAAAGGGGAGATTTCTCACCAAAAGACTTTTAGTGTCGGTTAAAAAGTAGAAACTGTTCCATAATGTTGCTAATGTGCCCATTTGGACAAAAGCGCGAGATTTCTCAAAGTTTTTCCTCAAAACGCTTCAAAACGTCCCTATTGGAGCAAAATAGAGCTTCTTTCGGTAAAAAGGGCAGATTTGTCATGCAAAATATTTTCTGTCATTTAAACAGTAGAAACAGTTCGGAACTGTTCCATAATATTGAAAAGATAGCTAATGTGCCCATTTGGACAAAAGCGCGAGATTTCTCAAAGTTTTCCCTCAAAACGCTTCAAAACGTCCCTATTGGAGCAAAATAGAGCTTCTTTTGGCAGATTTGGCATGAAAAACATTTTCTGTCATTTAAACAGTAGAAACTGTTCCATTAAAAAGTAGAAACTCTTCCATAATGTTGCTAATGTGCCCATTTGGACAAAAGCGCGAGATTTCTCAAAGTTTTTCCTCAAAACGCTTCAAAACGTCCCTATTGGAGCAAAATAGAGCTTCTTTCGGTAAAAAGGGCAGATTTGTCATGCAAAATATTTTCTGTCATTTAAACAGTAGAAACAGTTCGGAACTGTTCCATAATATTGAAAAGATAGCTAATGTGCCCATTTGGACAAAAGCGCGAGATTTCTCAAAGTTTTCCCTCAAAACGCTTCAAAACGTCCCTATTGGAGCAAAATAGAGCTTCTTTTGGCAGATTTGTCATGAAAAACATTTTCTGTCATTTAAACAGTAGAAACAGTTCCATAATATTGAAAAGATAGCTAATGTGTCCATTTAGTGTGGCAGGGGAGGGGGCAAGAAGCTATATAGTGTGGCAGGTGGAGGGGTCAAGAAGCTATATAGTGTGGCAGGTGGAGGGGGCAAGAAGCTATATAGTGTGGCAGGTGGAGGGGGCAAGAAGCTATATAGGTTGGCAGGTGGAGGGGGCAAGAAGCTATATAGTGTGGCAGGTGGAGGGGGCAAGAAGCTATATAGTGTGGCAGGTGGAGGGGGCAAGAAGCTATATAGTGTGGCAGGTGGAGGGGTCAAGAAGCTATATAGTGTGGCAGGTGGAGGGGGCAAGAAGCTATATAGTGTGGCAGGTGGAGGGGGCAAGAAGCTATATTGTGTGGCAGGTGGAGGGGGCAAGAAGCTATATAGTGTGGCAGGTGGAGGGGGCAAGAAGCTATATAGTGTGGCAGGTGGAGGGGGCAAGAAGCTATATAGTGTGGCAGGTGGAGGGGGCAAGAAGCTATATAGTGTGGCAGGTGGAGGGGGCAAGAAGCTATATAGTGTGGCAGGGGGCGGGCAAGAAGCTATATAGTGTGGCAGGTGGAGGGGGCAAGAAGCTATTTAGTGTTGCAGGGGGCGGGCAAGAAGCTATATAGTGTGGCAGGGGAGGGGGGCAAGAAGCTATATAGTGTGGCAGGTGGAGGGGGCAAGAAGCTATATAGTGTAGCATGTGGGCTGGTCTCTGTATGTGTGCATGTGGGATAGTCTGCATGGTTAGACTCTATATGTGTCTATGTAGGCTAGTCTCTGCACATATATGCATGTGGGCTAGTCTCTGTGCATGTAGGCTATTCGTTGGAACATAGAACATGGGACATATGCACAATATCCATGCTGAGAGTGAAAGTGAAATAAGGTACATGAATAAAGGAGGAGGGACAAAATGTGCTAATACTCTATTAGCACTTACTAACACTATTTAGTACATACTAACTGGGGGGAAGACCTACTCAATACATTATTAGTGCTTATTAACACTATTTAGTACTTAGTGTAGGTGCAGTGCATTGTTTGGTGAGTGTAGGTGTAGTGCATTGTTTGGTGAGTGTAGGTGCAGTGCATTGTTTGGTGAGTGTAGGTGCAGTGCATTGTTTGGTGAGTGTAGGTGCAGTGCATTGTTTGGTGAGTGTAGGTGCAGTGCATTGTTTGGTGAGTGTAGGTGCAGTGCATTGTTTGGTGAGTGTAGGTGCAGTGCACTGTTTGGTGAGTGTAGGTGCAGTGCATTGTTTGGTGAATGTAGGTGCAGTGCACTGTTTGGTGAGTGTAGGTGCAGTGCATTGTTTGGTGAGTGTAGGTGCAGTGACCATGTCAGTGCCTCTTTCTCCATGTCAGTGCCTCTTTCTCCAAGTCAGTGCCTCTTTCTCCATGTCAGTGCCTCTTTCTCCATGTCAGTGCCTCTTCTCAATGTCAATGCTCTGCCTCTTACTAACCTCTCCTCTTCTCACCCCTTTTCTTCCCTCTCTCCTCTCGTACTTTTCTCCCCCATCTCTCTTATCCTCCTCCACCAACTCGTTCTCATTTTCCACTCCTCTTCCCTGCTCTCCCCTCCTCCCGCTCTCCCCTCCTCCCGCTCTCCCCACCTCCCACTCTCCCCTCCTCCCACTCTCCCCTCCTCCCACTCTCCCCTCCTCCCACTCTCCCCTCCTCCCACTCTCCCCTCCTCCCACTCTCCCCTCCTCCCACTCTCCCCTCCTCCTACTCTCCCCTCCTCCCACTCTCCCCTCCTCCCACTCTCCCCTCCTCCCACTCTCCCGTCCTCCCACTCTCCCCTCCTCCCACTCTCCCCTCCTCCCGCTCTCCCCTCCTGCTCGCAGGACTCCCTTCAACTCTCCCATGAGGTGCAATGTATGGTGTATCAGAGAGGGAAAAGGACGACTTTGGAGCCAGAATTCTTCCAGTATCTCCTGCTCATGCTTATCACCATCTGCAAGGCTAGTCCCCACAACCTCCTCCTCGTCTCTGGTTTTGTGGAAGACAAGGTTGCTCGTCAGGTCCTGCTCGAGTGTGATGATGGACAATCATCTGCAAACCCTGAACCAGAGGTTGGAGGAATGTTTAATTAATAAGTTGCACAATAATTATGTCTTTAAACCCATTTACACCACTCACACATTTTAACACATTTAGTATAATTTTCGATGCCATTTCACAAATGCTTTGACCTTGATCAAATGATGTTATCTGGTTCTCCAGAACTTGTTGCTGGCCCTTTCGAAGCTCGGACTAGCTTATCCAGTGATAGTTTAGCTTATCCAGTGATAGTTTGAGTCAAATAGGGTATTGCCAAAAGTCCTTCAGGATTACCCAGACAACCAACATGCTAGCCATTGCACATGCACACTGCTGGTTGAGGTGTTATATTCTGCTGCATTTTGAAAATGATAGCATTCTAAGAACTGTCTTAAAATTATGTTACACAGACAGAGAGTGTGATTGCTTTACCCTGCTTGTTGCAGCTGCTAGGCTAATGACATGTTGCAATGTAGCACTAGTTTGCAGGGTCGCTCTGTGAACCACAGGCCTGGACCTGCCACCTTTATTAGTGGAGCTAGCTAGTTTGTGGGTCATCACTGGCCATACCACACTTCATGAGTATAGTTCGGACTAGCCTAAGTATTTTCCTGCCAGCACTCTGTAAATTGTGTGGGTGTATTATCATTGCACGTGATGCCTGTCTTCGAAATGATTTCTGCAGGTAGGACCGGACTCAAATGTCTCTGACAGAGAACATTTAGTTGCATTCGTCCACCTGCTCAACAGTCAGTTCTGGGCTATCCTTAACAAGAGGCCTCTTAACCCTGCAGTGGCTCCTGTTGTTAATCCAGGTAACCAACTAGTATGTTCCCCCGTTGACCCCTCCCAACAAAATATTTGTTTTTGCTCTTGACCTTTCAAAGTATAGATGTTCAGGCCACCTGTCGGTACTGGTGCAGTCAGCTTATTAAGTGCTGCATAGGGTTTCATTTAGAAAATTGTCCAAAGGGGCAATTGGGATATTAAGGGTTGGGCATAGTGTCAAGCACTTATCAACATCAATAAGAATTTTAATAATACAATTTCCAAGGGGTCAGCCCCCCCCCTCCCCCCTAAATGAAACCCTGGTGTAAACTTGGTCATCGTAAGGGTAGAATTTGTATTGTATTAAGGCGGTGCTATGGGTCAGATTTAGGGAACAAGAAGGGGAGGGGGCAAGAAGCTATATAGTGTTGCAGGGGAGGGGGGGCAAGAAGCTATTTAGTGTGGCAGGGGAGGGGGGGCAAGAAGCTATATAGTGTGGGGGGCAAGAAGCTATATAGTGTGGCAGGGGAGGGGGGAAGAAGCTATATAGTGTGGCAGGTGGAGGGGGCAAGAAGCTATATAGTGTGGCAGGTGGAGGGGGCAAGAAGCTATATAGTGTGGCAGGTGGAGAGGGCAAGAAACTATATAGTGTGGCAGGTGGAGGGGGCAAGAAGCTATATAGTGTGGCAGGGGGAGGGGGCGATTTCACATCGTTTTCCCTCAAAACGCTCTAAAATGTCCCTATTGGTGCAAAATAGAGCTTCTTTCGGTTAAAAATACATTTTCTGTCAAAAACAGTTCCATAATTTAGAAAAGATAGCAAATGTGTATTTTGACTAGAATGAGCGATTTCAGAAGCTTTTTTCTCAAAACTCTACAAAACGTCCCAATTGGAGCATTCTTTCGGTTAAAAAGGGGAGATTTCTCACCAAAAGACTTTTACTGGCGTTTAAAAAGTAGAAACTGTTCCATAATGTTGAAAAGGAAGCTAATGTGCCCATTTGGACAAAAGCACGAGATTTCTCAAAGTTTTTCCACAAAACGCTTCAAAATGTCCCTATTGGAGCAAAATAGAGCTTCTTTCGGCAGATTTGTCACATTTTCTGTCATTTAAACAGTAGAAACAGTTCCATAATATTGAAAAGATAGCTAATGTGTCCATTTAGTGTGGCAGGGGAGGGGGCAAGAAGCTATATAGTGTGGCAGGGGAGGGGGGCAAGAAGCTATATAGTGTGGCAGGTGGAGGGGCAAGAAGCTATATAGTGTGGCAGGGGAGGGGGGCAAGAAGCTATATAGTGTGGCAGGGGAGGGGGGCAAGAAGCTATATAGTGTGGCAGGGGAGGGGGGCAAGAAGCTATATAGTGTGGCAGGGGAGGGGAGGCAAGAAGCTATATAGTGTGGCAGGTGGAGGGGGAAGAAGCTATATAGTGTGGCAGGTGGAGGGGAGGCAAGAAGCTATATAGTGTGGCAAGTGGAGGGGGCAAGAAGCTATATAGTGTGGCAGGTGGAGGGGGCAAAAAGCTATATAGTGTGGCAGGTGGAGGGGGCAAGAAGCTATATAGTGTGGCAGGTGGAGGGGCAAGAAGCTATATAGTGTGGCAGGTGGAGGGGGCAAGAAGCTATATAGTGTGGAAGGTGGAGGGGGCAAGAAGCTATATAGTGTGGCAGGTGGAGGGGCAAGAAGCTATATAATGTGGCAGGGGAGGGGGGCAAGAAGCTATATAGTGTGGCAGGGGAGGGGGGCAAGAAACTATATAGTGTGGCAGGTGGAGGGGGCAAGAAGCTATATAGTGTGGCAGGGGGAAGGGGCGATTTCACATCGTTTTCCCTCAAAACGCTCTAAAATGTCCCTATTGGTGCAAAATAGAGCTTCTTTCGGTTAAAAATACATTTTCTGTCAAAAACAGTTCCATAATTTAGAAAAGATAGCAAATGTGTATTTTGACTAGAATGAGCGATTTCAGAAGCTTTTTTCTCAAAACTCTACAAAACGTCCCAATTGGAGCATTCTTTCGGTTAAAAAGGGGAGATTTCTCACCAAAAGACTTTTACTGGCGTTTAAAAAGTAGAAACTGTTCCATAATGTTGAAAAGGAAGCTAATGTGCCCATTTGGACAAAAGCACGAGATTTCTCAAAGTTTTTCCACAAAACGCTTCAAAATGTCCCTATTGGAGCAAAATAGAGCTTCTTTCGGCAGATTTGTCACATTTTCTGTCATTTAAACAGTAGAAACAGTTCCATAATATTGAAAAGATAGCTAATGTGTCCATTTAGTGTGGCAGGGGAGGGGGCAAGAAGCTATATAGTGTGGCAGGGGAGGGGGGCAAGAAGCTATATAGTGTGGCAGGTGGAGGGGCAAGAAGCTATATAGTGTGGCAGGGGAGGGGGGCAAGAAGCTATATAGTGTGGCAGGGGAGGGGGGCAAGAAACTATATAGTGTGGCAGGTGGAGGGGGCAAGAAGCTATATAGTGTGGCAGGGGGAGGGGGCGATTTCACATCGTTTTCCCTCAAAACGCTCTAAAATGTCCCTATTGGTGCAAAATAGAGCTTCTTTCGGTTAAAAATACATTTTCTGTCAAAAACAGTTCCATAATTTAGAAAAGATAGCAAATGTGTATTTTGACTAGAATGAGCGATTTCAGAAGCTTTTTTCTCAAAACTCTACAAAACGTCCCAATTGGAGCATTCTTTCGGTTAAAAAGGGGAGATTTCTCACCAAAAGACTTTTACTGGCGTTTAAAAAGTAGAAACTGTTCCATAATGTTGAAAAGGAAGCTAATGTGCCCATTTGGACAAAAGCACGAGATTTCTCAAAGTTTTTCCACAAAACGCTTCAAAACGTCCCTATTGGAGCAAAATAGAGCTTCTTTCAGCAGATTTGTCACATTTTCTGTCATTTAAACAGTAGAAACAGTTCCATAATATTGAAAAGATAGCTAATGTGTCCATTTAGTGTGGCAGGGGAGGGGGCAAGAAGCTATATAGTGTGGCAGGGGAGGAGGGCAAGAAGCTATATAGTGTGGCAGGTGGAGGGGCAAGAAGCTATATAGTGTGGCAGGGGAGGGGGGCAAGAAGCTATATAGTGTGGCAGGGGAGGGGGGCAAGAAGCTATATAGTGTGGCAGGGGAGGGGGGCAAGAAGCTATATAGTGTGGCAGGGGAGGGGAGGCAAGAAGCTATATAGTGTGGCAGGTGGAGGGGGAAGAAGCTATATAGTGTGGCAGGTGGAGGGGAGGCAAGAAGCTATATAGTGTGGCAAGTGGAGGGGGCAAGAAGCTATATAGTGTGGCAGGTGGAGGGGGCAATAAGCTATATAGTGTGGCAGGTGGAGGGGGCAAGAAGCTATATAGTGTGGCAGGTGGAGGGGCAAGAAGCTATATAGTGTGGCAGGTGGAGGGGGCAAGAAGCTATATAGTGTGGCAGGTGGAGGGGACAAGAAGCTATATAGTGTGGGGGGCAAGAAGCTATATAGTGTGCCAGGTGGAGGGGGCAAGAAGCTATATAGTGTGGCAGGGGAGGGGGGCAAGAAGCTATATAGTGTGGCAGGTGGAGGGGGCAAGAAGCTATATAGAGTGTGGCAGGTGGAGGGGGCGATTTCACATCGTTTTCCCTCAAAACGCTCTAAAATGTCCCTATTGGTGCAAAATAGAGCTTCTTTCGGTTAAAAATACATTTTCTGTCAAAAACAGTTCCATAATTTAGAAAAGATAGCAAATGTGTATTTTGACTAGAATGAGCGATTTCAGAAGCTTTTTTCTCAAAACTCTACAAAACGTCCCAATTGGAGCATTCTTTCGGTTAAAAAGGGGAGATTTCTCACCAAAAGACTTTTACTGGCGTTTAAAAAGTAGAAACTGTTCCATAATGTTGAAAAGGAAGCTAATGTGCCCATTTGGACAAAAGCACGAGATTTCTCAAAGTTTTTCCACAAAACGCTTCAAAATGTCCCTATTGGAGCAAAATAGAGCTTCTTTCGGCAGATTTGTCACATTTTCTGTCATTTAAACAGTAGAAACAGTTCCATAATATTGAAAAGATAGCTAATGTGTCCATTTAGTGTGGCAGGGGAGGGGGCAAGAAGCTATATAGTGTGGCAGGGGAGGGGGGCAAGAAGCTATATAGTGTGGCAGGTGGAGGGGCAAGAAGCTATATAGTGTGGCAGGGGAGGGGGGCAAGAAGCTATATAGTGTGGCAGGGGAGGGGGGCAAGAAACTATATAGTGTGGCAGGTGGAGGGGGCAAGAAGCTATATAGTGTGGCAGGGGGAGGGGGCGATTTCACATCGTTTTCCCTCAAAACGCTCTAAAATGTCCCTATTGGTGCAAAATAGAGCTTCTTTCGGTTAAAAATACATTTTCTGTCAAAAACAGTTCCATAATTTAGAAAAGATAGCAAATGTGTATTTTGACTAGAATGAGCGATTTCAGAAGCTTTTTTCTCAAAACTCTACAAAATGTCCCAATTGGAGCATTCTTTCGGTTAAAAAGGGGAGATTTCTCACCAAAAGACTTTTACTGGCGTTTAAAAAGTAGAAACTGTTCCATAATGTTGAAAAGGAAGCTAATGTGCCCATTTGGACAAAAGCACAAGATTTCTCAAAGTTTTTCCACAAAACGCTTCAAAACGTCCCTATTGGAGCAAAATAGAGCTTCTTTCGGCAGATTTGTCACATTTTCTGTCATTTAAACAGTAGAAACAGTTCCATAATATTGAAAAGATAGCTAATGTGTCCATTTAGTGTGGCAGGGGAGGGGGCAAGAAGCTATATAGTGTGACAAGGGAGGAGGGCAAGAAGCTATATAGTGTGGCAGGTGGAGGGGCAAGAAGCTATATAGTGTGGCAGGGGAGGGGGGCAAGAAGCTATATAGTGTGGCAGGGGAGGGGGGCAAGAAGCTATATAGTGTGGCAGGGGAGGGGGGCAAGAAGCTATATAGTGTGGCAGGGGAGGGGAGGCAAGAATCTATATAGTGTGGCAGGTGGAGGGGGAAGAATCTATATAGTGTGGCAGGTGGAGGGGAGGCAAGAAGCTATATAGTGTGGCAAGTGGAGGGGGCAAGAAGCTATATAGTGTGGCAGGTGGAGGGGGCAATAAGCTATATAGTGTGGCAGGTGGAGGGGGCAAGAAGCTATATAGTGTGGCAGGTGGAGGGGCAAGAAGCTATATAGTGTGGCAGGTGGAGGGGGCAAGAAGCTATATAGTGTGGCAGGTGGAGGGGGCAAGAAGCTATATAGTGTGGGGGGCAAGAAGCTATATAGTGTGCCAGGTGGAGGGGGCAAGAAGCTATATAGTGTGGCAGGGGAGGGGGGCAAGAAGCTATATAGTGTGGCAGGTGGAGGGGGCAAGAAGCTATATAGTGTGGCAGGTGGAGGGGGCGATTTCACATCGTTTTCCCTCAAAACGCTCTAAAATGTCCCTATTGGTGCAAAATAGAGCTTCTTTCGGTTAAAAATACATTTTCTGTCAAAAACAGTTCCATAATTTAGAAAAGATAGCAAATGTGTATTTTGACTAGAATGAGCGATTTCAGAAGCTTTTTTCTCAAAACTCTACAAAACGTCCCAATTGGAGCATTCTTTCGGTTAAAAAGGGGAGATTTCTCACCAAAATACTTTTACTGGCGTTTAAAAAGTAGAAACTGTTCCATAATGTTGAAAAGGAAGCTAATGTGCCCATTTGGACAAAAGCACGAGATTTCTCAAAGTTTTTCCACAAAACGCTTCAAAATGTCCCTATTGGAGCAAAATAGAGCTTCTTTCGGCAGATTTGTCACATTTTCTGTCATTTAAACAGTAGAAACAGTTCCATAATATTGAAAAGATAGCTAATGTGTCCATTTAGTGTGGCAGGGGAGGGGGCAAGAAGCTATATAGTGTGGCAGGGGAGGGGGGCAAGAAGCTATATAGTGTGGCAGGTGGAGGGGCAAGAAGCTATATAGTGTGGCAGGGGAGGGGGGCAAGAAGCTATATAGTGTGGCAGGGGAGGGGGGCAAGAAGCTATATAGTGTGGCAGGGGAGGGGGGCAAGAAGCTATATAGTGTGGCAGGGGAGGGGAGGCAAGAAGCTATATAGTGTGGCAGGTGGAGGGGGAAGAAGCTATATAGTGTGGCAGGTGGAGGGGAGGCAAGAAGCTATATAGTGTGGCAAGTGGAGGGGGCAAGAAGCTATATAGTGTGGCAGGTGGAGGGGGCAATAAGCTTTATAGTGTGGCAGGTGGAGGGGGTAAGAAGCTATATAGTGTGGCAGGTGGAGGGGCAAGAAGCTATATAGTGTGGCAGGTGGAGGGGGCAAGAAGCTATATAGTGTGGCAGGTGGAGGGGGCAAGAAGCTATATAGTGTGGCAGGTGGAGGGGGCGATTTCACATCGTTTTCCCTCAAAACGCTCTAAAATGTCCCTATTGGTGCAAAATAGAGCTTCTTTCGGTTAAAAATACATTTTCTGTCAAAAACAGTTCCATAATTTAGAAAAGATAGCAAATGTGTATTTTGACTAGAATGAGCGATTTCAGAAGCTTTTTTCTCAAAACTCTACAAAACGTCCCAATTGGAGCATTCTTTCGGTTAAAAAGGGGAGATTTCTCACCAAAAGACTTTTACTGGCGTTTAAAAAGTAGAAACTGTTCCATAATGTTGAAAAGGAAGCTAATGTGCCCATTTGGACAAAAGCACGAGATTTCTCAAAGTTTTTCCACAAAACGCTTCAAAATGTCCCTATTGGAGCAAAATAGAGCTTCTTTCGGCAGATTTGTCACATTTTCTGTCATTTAAACAGTAGAAACAGTTCCATAATATTGAAAAGATAGCTAATGTGTCCATTTAGTGTGGCAGGGGAGGGGGCAAGAAGCTATATAGTGTGGCAGGGGAGGGGGGCAAGAAGCTATATAGTGTGGCAGGTGGAGGGGCAAGAAGCTATATAGTGTGGCAGGGGAGGGGGGCAAGAAGCTATATAGTGTGGCAAGGGAGGGGGGCAAGAAACTATATAGTGTGGCAGGTGGAGGGGGCAAGAAGCTATATAGTGTGGCAGGGGGAGGGGGCGATTTCACATCGTTTTCCCTCAAAACGCTCTAAAATGTCCCTATTGGTGCAAAATAGAGCTTCTTTCGGTTAAAAATACATTTTCTGTCAAAAACAGTTCCATAATTTAGAAAAGATAGCAAATGTGTATTTTGACTAGAATGAGCGATTTAAGAAGCTTTTTTCTCAAAACTCTACAAAACGTCCCAATTGGAGCATTCTTTCGGTTAAAAAGGGGAGATTTCTCACCAAAAGACTTTTACTGGCGTTTAAAAAGTAGAAACTGTTCCATAATGTTGAAAAGGAAGCTAATGTGCCCATTTGGACAAAAGCACGAGATTTCTCAAAGTTTTTCCACAAAACGCTTCAAAACGTCCCTATTGGAGCAAAATAGAGCTTCTTTCGGCAGATTTGTCACATTTTCTGTCATTTAAACAGTAGAAACAGTTCCATAATATTGAAAAGATAGCTAATGTGTCCATTTAGTGTGGCAGGGGAGGGGGCAAGAAGCTAGATAGTGTGGCAGGGGAGGAGGGCAAGAAGCTATATAGTGTGGCAGGTGGAGGGGCAAGAAGCTATATAGTGTGGCAGGGGAGGGGGGCAAGAAGCTATATAGTGTGGCAGGGGA